>CAMZMU010000097.1:13417524-13911040 GCA_947311845.1 Poa pratensis | reverse complement strand
TTCACGTTGCGGCCAGTGTTGTGCTCTGGGAACATGTGGTGCTACACGGGTCGTTACTACGTGGGCTGGGCTTCGAAGTACTTTGGTTCACGAAGGCTTATCAAGAAAATATAATCACGGAAACACAAATCTGCAAAGTCAAACGATCGAGAGCATAGACGCAGTACGCGGATAAATCCAGCAAAGACGCCTTGGCTAGTTGGCTGTGGCGCTGCCGGCACAGACATGACGATGAGCTGGTCCGACCTGCCGGCCGACCTCGTAGCCGCGATCGCCGACAGGATCACCGAGCACGCCGACTTCGCCTGCTTCCGCTCCGTGTGCCCATCCTGGCGCTCGGCTTCGGTGGTGCACGCCGCCCGCCGACGCGTTCCCCTGCTCCTCCTGCCTGCAGAGTACCAGCTCCGCGTTGACCGTCACCTCTGGTCATTCGCCGACGACAGCATCGCAGAGATCCCGTTGCCCGCCGCCCTCAGCTTCTTCCTCTTCGCCTCGCCGAACGGCTGGACGCTCGCCGTGGACCACTACTTCTCGGCCGCGGTGCTGCACCCCTTCACCGGCGCCTCGGCCGGCCTACCCGAGCTCCCACCCTCGTTCCGCGGCGACCTCATCGTTCGCCGTGACATGGTGTGGGACCGATCGCCACACGGCACCGTCATGATCGCGAGGCGGACCAAGAAACCATGCTCCAACGCCGCCTTCTTCTGCCGGCCGGGAGAGGGAGACGGCGGATCTTGGAGCCCGGTGGAATGCTCCGAGGAGCTCGATCGAGTCAGCAGCATCACCTACTGCGACGGCGCGTTCTACCTCTTCGACGGGGAGACCCGCAGGACGGTGGCCGTGGACAGCGAGACCTTCGCCGTGGCCGCCGTGATCGAGCCGCCGGTGACGCTTATTATGCCAGAGCCAGGCGAGCGCTTGCTCCCCTGGAACCGGCACAGAGCCGAGTCCACGCTCGTCGTGTCATCCGCCGACGATCTCCTCGTGATCGTCAGGACGCAGCAACCGGAAGGATCCTACGGCGGCTCGGGGGAGGACGTCTCGATCGAGGCCTTCCGCTGGGACCGCCGGAGCTGGGCGGCGCTGAACGACATCGGTGACCACGCCGTGTTCCTGGACAGCTTCCGGGGATTCTACTTGGAGGCCAACGGGGTCAACGGGGTACGGAGGAACTGCGTGTACGTCGCGGACGCGAGCCCCGACGGGAGGTGCGCCGTCTCCGTGCTCGATCTCGACGGCCGCACCACCGAGCGTCTTTCGCTCGGAAACCTCAGCAAACACCAGTGCGGTAGATTCTGGCAAAGGCCTTCCTGGTCCATGCCTAATCTGCACTGATCCGTCTCGGTAACACTAAACATCAGGTGTTCATATGAAATAAGAACGAAATGTTCATTTGGGCGGATTCTTGTTTGGATCATGTATAGAAGCGACCGAGTATTGCTAGTGGCACATGTTCCTTCTGTTTGGGACAGTAGTATACATGTCTCTTTTTTTTTAGGGACAGTAGTTTTTTTATAACAGGTTGAGGGACAGTAGTAGTACATGCTTTTCGCTATACGAAGAGTCCAAAATCAATCCTAAGATTGTGCTGTTCATTTTTCTGGCGTACATCTGTGTGCAAGTGAATGCGTTTGCAGTTAATCGAGTGCACGGATCTTTTAAGGATGTTGATGTATGTCTTAAGATGTTAGTTAGCTAGCTAGATCAAGCGGTTAAACACTCTTTCCTATAAATTTCAGAGGCGATTCTGTTTCTGAAAGAAAAGAAAAACAATCCACCAAGATTTGTCAAGAGTAAAAGGCTCGCAGGGTTTATCAAGTTGTGCTAATGTTGCAAGTTAGAGCATCTCTACTCGCAGCCCCGCATTTTTGTCTGGCACCCACCAAAATATGTCCGCTATGGGCTGTATCCCCCCCCCCCCCCCCCCCCCCCCCACCAACAAAGTTTTATTAAAAAAAACAGTGTTCAAGATATCTTCCGATATTCCGATAAATCGGCCGATTTATCACTTCACAGTGTCTGACCGATAAGATAAGTCGGCCGATAAATTCGCCGATTTACCCCTTATCTTGGGTCGGCCGATAAGTTCCCGATAAGCGATATCCCCAACATTGAAAAAAAACATTGGTAAATTTTAAACAAAAGTCTCGATTTTTATTGAAACCTAACATATTACAACAAAATTTTAAACAGATGGTTTCGGGAATCATTTGGTGCCTCTTTGCTGTTGTTGTGCGTGCACGCACGCACCTCTCCTGTTGGCCCACATTCTACGCCCCACGGTGATGTCTCGCTTCCTTCGCCCCCGCTTCCCGGCTCCTGGCCTCCAACTAGCGGGTTTCTCTGGCCGGCAATGAGCCTCCTTCATCCGACGTCGGTGCTCCTACTCCATATCGCGGCAAGTTGCCTCGCGAGTGCCGAAGGCCGCCTCCCTCTCGGCAAGCAGCTCCCTATGGGCCTGCCGCTTGGCGGCCATGAACTGGAGGTCAGCCTCCTCCTTCGCCGCGAAATCGCGAGAGATCTCCATGACGTGCTCCTTCAGGGCGCCGTTCTATCCTCGAGGGTGGTGGCGTGCAACACCTTGTCGTTGTCCCCCTATCGAGAGGTCACATAGGAGGTGAGGAGGGCGGCTTGCCCCTGCTCCCCTGGTGCCGTCTCCTCCTACTCCTGCTCTGTCTCCTCGGCATCCTCCTCCATCTCCTCCCCCTCGTCGTCTTCCAAAGGGGGTGTAGTTGGCTCCGGCGGTAGGAAACGCTAGCAAGCGGCCTGGGTGTGGGTGGCCCAGGAAGTGGCTAAACGGCGATGGAGCTGGGACGGTGGGCATCTTTATAACCATAGCATTGGGCAGGAAGCGGAGGGAAATGGTGGGCAGGCGGGAAGCGATGGGTTGGTGGGGAGACTACGCGCCAGATTAAATGCCAGCAACACGTCTCAGCCACCCGCCTAGGAACACGAGAAGATTGAGCCACCATTAAATCCTGCGTGATCGTCGTGCAGATGATAAGCTGGGTCGCCTATCTAAGACTACATGTGGACGTTGTTCGGCGCCCATGCCCCGAAAGTTGCGCGCGGACACGGGGGTGGGTGTCAGACTGTTCTTGGAGTTTCCAAACCAATGGGGTGCCGTTGGGCCGGTTTTTTTCTATTCGAGGCCCATTGGGCATTGGGGGCTTTGGGGGTGCGAGTACAGATGCTCTTGGTCATTTTGTCACGGCGGTTGTTAACTTTTGTGAAATACCCCCTAAAGTATTGTTTCTTCTTACGATAGGTCATCTTTCTAACTATTTTATTGTGAAAAATGCCCTCACCCCCATGTGTCGCGCGTATCACCTGCTGCCCGTTGGAGCCTGGCCTGCTGTCCGTTGGAGCCTTGTTGATCCGGATCATGCACTTGTGTGATAGCCTCCTAGAGGGAAGTATTTGAACTCTGCGACGAATTTTGCTTTAATTATATATTCCATCACATACATCGATAACATGAACGGTTTTTTCAATTATCATTCAAGTGAAAATTAAGTTAGAACAGATTCAACTCCGCTACCTTTAGATTCGCATCATGATTCATGCGGAGATGCATATGGGTTGCATATAGGTTGTAATTGAGATGTTTCCAATAACAGATAAATTGCACATGAGTTTCACATGAAATCGATGACATCACCTTATTATGAATTAATTAAGTTAGTTATCAAGTCGAATTAGTTGCACCCTAATATGGATATTGCTTAAATAGATTATACCAAGACCGATTGTTGAGAGGCGGCTCAAGCACCTGGTAGGAGGCATCGGTGTAGCATGGAGACATAGAGATTTGTTTCAGATGACATTTTTTTCTTAACTCTTAATCAAAGTGCAACTATAATCTAATGAAAGTACTTTTTTTTTCTTAACTCTTACAACTGCACAGTTGCAATTTTCTCGCAAGTAAATTACACTAGAATTAAAAGTGAGCCGTCGATAGTGAATCCTAAATATGAACCGAGCGAATTATGTCGTGCGCTCAACCTATATGGGGTGACATTTAGTTTGGAAAAGGAGAAGTCCAATAAATAATTCAACAAAATGCGCTGTTTCAGGTTTTTCTAAACTTGTATTCGCTGAAAGACCAGACAAGGAATACTACACGAATTGAACATCCCAATTGTGAAGTAGAGGAATCTTTGCTTTGGGAAAATAATGTTTTAACAAAACTTTGGGAAAGTCTACATTTTTTAGTCAAGCACTGCAACTAAAAATACAAAGCAAACGAAACTCTGACACCGTTGGTAAATGATTTCTTTCAGAAGGACCAGAGGTAACCAAAAAATGACGGACAAAAGTAAAAAAACAACAGACATAACAAAGGAGTATGGAGATTGCAGATAACATAGAAATAGCTAAACATATAGAATAACAACGAACTGTTCCAGAGAGTACCACAAATATAGCCAACCGCACATACTGTTTGGCCAGCCAAACGACAAAACCGATACATCTAAACGTGCCAAAACCATCCGACAGCAGTCAGAAAGACACTAAGGTAAAACTAGGCGGTGCTGCTGCATAATGCGACGGCCGTGGCGCTTAGTCGACCTCCTCCATCTTGCTCTCACCGGCGTCATCCTCCAGGGGTGGCATGTCGGTGTCGTTCTCAGGGGCCTCATCCTCATCATCAATGCTCAGGCCAAGCTTGAGCATGCGGTGGATCCTGGTGCCAAAGGTGTTCGGGTCCTCAAGGCTGAAGCCGGAGGTGAGCAGGGAGGTCTCGAAGAGCAGCATCACCAGGTCCTTCACCGACTTGTCATTCTTGTCGGCGTCAGCACGCTTGCGGAGCTCGTCCATGATGGCATTCTCAGGGTTGATCTCCATGGTCTTCTTGCTTGACATGTAGCCACCCATGCTAGAGTCCCTCAGGGCCTGGGCCTTCATGATCCTCTCCATGTTGGCTGTCCAGCCATACTCACCTGTCACAAGGCAGCAAGGGGAGTCCACAACACGGTCAGAGACAATGACCTTCTCAACCTTGTCACCGAGAACATCCTTGATGACCTTGCACAGGCCCTCAAACTTCTCCTTGAGCTCCTCGGCCTTCTTCTTCTCGTCCTCGCTCTCATCAAGCTTGAGACCCTCCTTGGTGGCAGAACGAGCTTCTTGCCCTCAAACTCCTTGAGCTGACCAATAGCATACTCATCAATGGCGTCAACCATGTAGATGACCTCATAGCCCTTCTTCCTCAGCTTCTCAAGGAAGGGAGAGTTCTCCACTGCCTTCTTGCTCTCACCGTGATGTAGTAGATCTCATTCTGGCCCTCCTTCATCCTGGTCACGTAGTCCTTGAGGCTCGTCAGCTCATCACCACTCTTGGTGGAGTGGTACCTCAGCAGCTCAGCAATCTTGGTCCTGTTCTGAGAGTCCTCGTGGATTCCAGCTTGAGGTTCTTGGAGAAGGCCTCGTAGAACTTGTTGTAGTCCTCCTTGTTCTCAGCAATCTCAAAGAAGAGCTCAATGCACTTCTTCACAAGGTTCTTCCTGATGACCTTGAGGATCTTGTTCTGCTGGAGAGTCTCACGCGAGATGTTCAGGGGAAGGTCCTCAGAGTCAACAATGCCCTTGACAAAGCTCAGGTACTCGGGATCAACTCCTCACAGTTGTCCATGATGAAGACACGGCGCACATACAGCTTGATGTTGTTGGCCTTCTTCTTGTTGTCGAAGAGGTCAAAGGGGGCCCTCTTGGGCACAAACAGGACAGCCTTGAACTCAAGCTGACCCTCCACTGAGAAGTGCTTGACAGCCAAATGCTCCTCCCAGTCATTGGTCAAGCTCTTGTAGAAAGCAGCATACTCCTCCTTGGTGATCTCTTCTGGCTTCCTCATCCAGATAGGCTTCTGCTTGTTGACCAAGTTCCACTCGTGAGAGACTTCCTTGATCTTCTTCTTCTTCTTTTCCTTTTCCTCCTTCTCCTCATCAACATCCTCAACCTTGCCCTCCTCAGTATCCTTCTTCTCTTCCTCATCCTCATCATCAGAAATTTCCTTCTCTGTGGTCTTCTCAGTCCACAGGGAGATAGGGTAGCTGATAAACTCAGAATGCTTCTTGATCAGATCCTTGATGCGGCGCTCCTCGAGGTACTCCATCTGAAAGAAAATAGTTCTAAATCAGTACAGGAACAGATTACAACAAATTGATTATATACCTCAGCAAGGACAGCACTACTCATGAGAATAATTGAGGTAACTACAGACAACAAGTGAATATATGATTTCATAAAGATAACATGTGCAATAATTAACCCAAAATATTATGAAGGTGCGCAAGATGTGACTTTGTGATGTTACAAGTAGTCAGGAACAGAAATAATTGTTACAAATAGTCTAGCTCATGCATGAATACAGGAGACCAGAAAGGGAAAACTACCATAAAGAGTATACAACAAGTCCATCACCATGCAATCATATTAGCATATAACCGGATTTAAAATTACAAGTAGGCCCCAATTAACATCAACTCAACAAATTTGTCTTGTTTACCAAGTCAAGTTTGATAATCATTTTAATTCAGAATCACACAAGTTTGATGATAATTGTAATTCAAAATCACGCAAGTTGGATAATAATATTAATTCAGAATCAGGCAAGTTGAATTATAATTTTAACTTTAATCAGGCCAGTATGTTGAAAATAAAGCATTGTCAACATATAGTACAGTACTTGTTTGTAATCCAGACAGCACTGACATAAATGAAGGGACTACTATTCAACATTAGGTGAGTAAGCTTATTAAATAATGCTAAGGTACAAAATACACAGCAGGCACCAGAGTTTAAAAAATACAATCAACCTAACATATCACTGAACTAGGCAAGGTCAATCATTATCAAGTTCATGAGCTCTTCCATTATCTAAAACTAAACACATGAGAAATCAAGCATCCACCTAAAGTGCACTATCTACTAGCCAACACACCATTCAGTTTAGATCAACCATAAACAAATCTACAGCTGTTTAATGCAGCTAAACTAAGCACAAACATACCATTGAAGCATAGACAACTACGTCAGCCACAGAATAATAAGACTCATACCTGGTCGTCCTTGAGGTAGAGGACCATCTTGGTACCCCTGCCGAGCTGCTCCCCAGTGGTATCACGAGCAACGGTGAAGGACCCACCAGCCTGTGACTCCCAGATGTACTGCTCGTCGTCGTTGTGCTTGGTGGTCACGACGACCCTCTCGGCCACAAGGTAGGCGGAGTAGAACCCGACACCAAATTGCCCAATCATGGACACGTCAGCGCCGGCGGCGAGGGCCTCCATGAACTCCTTGGTCCCAGACCTGGCGATGGTGCCGAGGTTGTTGACGAGGTCCGACTTGGTCATGCCAATGCCGCTGTCGATGATCGTGAGCGTGTTGCTGGCCTTGTCGGGGACGATGTGGATGAAGAGCTCCGGCTGCGCATCGAGCTTGCTCTTGTCCGTGAGGCTCTCGAACCTGATCTTGTCCAACGCCTGCGAAAACCACAGCCATAAACACACACTACGTCAGCCCAGGAACACAGATCTGCAGACGCATCTTACACGCTTCGAATCGAACCGCGGGTCAACGGATCTGACTAGATAGATTTGAAAAACTAGCGAAGACTACAGGTGTACTACGAACTCAGATGGCATCGTGCTCGCGGATCACGGTGAAAAATAGCGAAGAACAGGAGGGGGATTCGGAGGACGGGCGCTTACATCGGAGGAGTTGGAGATGAGCTCGCGGAGGAAGATCTCCTTGTTGGAGTAGAAGGTGTTGATGATCAGGGAGAGGAGCTGGTTGATCTCGGCCTGGAAGGCGAAGGTCTCGGTCTCCGACGCCATGGCGCACGCTCGTGAGCTGCTCGTCGAGGGGAGGAGAAGCGTGCAGGAGGCGGCTAGGGTTAGGAGGGGTTTTGAGAGGACGAGAGATCGTGGGGGTGGGAGCCTATTTATGTGGGTCGACTGGTTCTCGAAGGTTCTACATGGGCCTGGAAGCCGGCGAGGCCGGTGCGCGCACGTTGACGAGTCGCTGCTGCTGGGCTTCGCGGTTATTTTGGGATGGTGATTGGCCTTTGGTTGTTCGTGGCCCACCGGGACTGCGTCTTCCATTGGGGTGTCGATGAAAGAGACCATTTTGGTATCTTTGAATTTGAACTTGGAATGCAAGAAAGACAAAGGAGTCTGTTTCCAAAACGAGACAAAGGAGTCTAGGTTATTTCCAAACCAGTTGGAACAATTGGATACCCCTATGATGTGGTTCCTTCCAAATTCAGGAATACTTCCGTGTCATCCAAAAACATGGTATGATTTTCCAATAATGGAAACATGCAACTCATGCTACTTATGTGTTTTCGGTGTGACTAATTCTCAAGAATTAGCTTAGTAAGGTTAGCATCTTATGACACCTAGTTGTATATTTTCTTGTTCACCTACTCTCTCCGTTCCAAATTAGATGACTTGCTATCCACACATGAGGATGTATCTAGACAATAGCCTTCCGCTACTCAAGGTTGTGTTTAGAACCATGGGGATTATGAAATTTTCATTTCTTTAACTAGAGTTTTACACACTAAGATTGTTTGGCTAATCTTTTGTAAAATTGTAGTTGTTATTTTTGGGTAGATTATAAAAAATAGCACACCATTATTTAGAAACCGCAAACTAAGCGCCGAAATAGAGTGGTGAGCGGAGTGTGAGTCACTGGGGCCCTCCGCCCATGAGTCCAAAAAATGCATATATCTTTTGTTCAATTGTAAATGAAGTTATGGTATATAATACAGCTCCCCACATTTCGAAAAAAAATATTTGAACGCATGCCTCCATTTTCTGCTTTTGCCACAGCCTAAGCATGGTAAGATTTGTGTAAATTTGCATGTGACATTTTCGATTCGGTCATACTTTTTTCAGGAGTCACGAGAGTGCATGCCTTTTTTTGTAGATAGGAACAAATCAGGTTACAACACACATGTCGACAACAAAACAAAACATAATTGGGAAAACCCAGCCAAATAGAGGACTATCTCACAAAAAACCTACAATCTTCCACCTCTCCGCTTCAGCCATGATCTCGTCAAGAGCATGCTCAAGCCGGCTTAACGGTGTTGTGGAAAACCCTCCTATTGCGCTCGAGCCAGATGGGACGGAAGACCAGGAGCATGAGCGCCCTGACTTTGATCACCTTCTTCGTCGAGCCGATATACAACGCGGTAAGCCACCAATACTGCAGGGTCAGAGCAGCCGAAGGAGCAAGGTTTGGGGACCCCAAGCTAGAGAAGACCCCGAACCAAATGATACGAGCAAAACAAAAATACACTAGTAAATAGTCAATGGTTTCTGACTCTTGTAAGCACATAGGACATGTATCGGTGGTAGCCAAACCATGACGAAGCCACCGATCACCCGTACAACAACGATTCCACGCTGCCTTCCACGTGAAGAATTTGAACTTGAGATGACCTCATGGAGGGGCCAACGGGTGCTCCCTCGAAGAAAGTCATGTAGGTGGAGCACGAGGGGAAAGATTTATCGGCTGTCTGAATCCACTCGAACCGATCGAAAGTTTCACCTCCACCTCGATATTCTCGATGCAATTCCCCATGCGAATGAATTCGGCCATACTTTGCAAAGGTAACGTCGTTTAGCATCCTTTTGATCTTAGGAGATCTTTAAACACAATCAAAGGTGGGACATGTCACTTCAAGAATTAAAACACAAGTTGAACATAAGCCCCGCATCAAGTTGTAGTGAATAATTTTTTGATTAGCTTGTCTTATTTCGTAGCGCTTGGAGGGATAACCCATATTGGGTAGGGACGGTGGGAACCTTAAGTATAAAGTTTTTGGCATCTTGTTTACTTCTACCCTACCTGGCTCTTGATGCAAAAGTGAAATATCCAGCACGTGAGCAGTCTTTTTATTTCTCTAACTCCCTTTGCTTGTGCACGAAGCATTACAACGATCCCACACAAGGTAAGGTTCAGCCGTACTAATATCAGGAACGAACAGTTAACAGCTGGGACAGGGGAAAAGAAAGCACATCGACACCACTTTATCTGCTAGTATTAATGATGTGAAAACGGGACCCACTTGTCCCACGTACACTCCATTTTATACATGCCTAGTACAAAAAAATTGTACTCCCTCCGTCCACAAAAGGATGTCTCAACTAATTCAAATTTGGATGTATCTACACACTAAATTATGTCTAGATATATCCAAATTTGGAGTTGGTTTAGACATCTTTTTGTGAACGGAGGAGTACTACATATGTAGAAAATGAAGTGCAAGTGTAAGTGGGACAAATGGGTATACGTATACTTATGAATCAAGGGAAACATTAAAAAAAGGACTATTTACGTTTGCTCGGCTCCATTGTACAGCCGTACCACGCCACGGAACAAGAAGAGCAAGATGAACTCCGATGAAGACGCAACTGATGCCATTACAGGGCAAACGGAAGAACAAAATTTCAAGACAACTCCATCCTCACAAAAGAAGCAGGATACCTTCGATCCGCGTATGATACTCTTTACTAACACATGCTGAACTATCCTAATGTCTCTATACACTGCTCTACAATGGTCTAACATGTGGCAGTCTCACTAACTCTGAGAGCTTCGTTGTGTAAATCCATGGAAAAACTGGCCACTTCGTGCTTGCAGTCATTAGCTATAGTTCCCCAGTCGCAGGTATCCCCAACGCTTCACCTGTTTTATACCAGATCAATAGTCAATCGCAAGGAGTACTCGAGATTATAAAGAGCAGTCTAAATATGCAGAGAGAAACTGAGCACGTAAAGAATTGAGATTGAGTGAGCCAATTGTCATGTTTTGCCTCTTTGGGAGGGAAAGCATCTTGTTGTGACCTGAGTACAACTGATTCCCGGCACTATTACACAAGGGGTACAGTACTAAAATTATATGGTGAAAATGGATGTTGGAAATCACGTGAAAACCTTGTGTAAATATTCCAAAGAAAAACTCAGATGATATGTAGTTTTAGGAAAGGGCAGGCATGTTCTATACCGATGCAAGGATCAATTTGTGACAAATCCTTGGTGAATACTGAATAGTACACTGAATCACAATGCCGAGCATTTGACTTTTTCTTTATCTCAAAATGAGATTGAATTTGATACTTAAATATTGCATGGATTTAGAAAATAGTCTCCCGTGTAATGAAAAATTATCGGAACATCTATCTTTAACTTTTACGAACCAAATTCACGGATTTCAACTTTAGACTCACTTTCCCTTGACATTTGTTTACGATAAGGAATGGAAAGTAAAGATATGTCTCTTACCAGGATGATCATCGTCGTCATCTTCACTATCGTCCTCATGTTGAGAGGTAAAAATGGGAGTGAGATAGTTCCTGTCCAATAAAGCAAAAGAGGAAGTGCTGCAGGACAAAAGGAAAACTTGATTAGAGAGCTTCTGCTTTATTGCAACAATAAGAACTATTAGAGAAGATTATCAACAAATTATGCATATCACCTACTTATGATGAAATTATGTAAGAAAGAACTCATGCAACGCTATGTTGGATAGAGATGATTGCTATATAGCTAGACAAATTATTTCAAACTACTTCAGCCAAGAAGTAATGACGGGTTGTCAGTTTGCAGAACTTCTTTTCCAACGAACTGGAACTCCTTGAAGACGAAAGCAAGTTCAACAAGCAGCACAGTTTATGATCAGGTACCTTCTTCGGAGTTCTCTGAGCTTCAGTTGAAATTTGCTCGGAGTAGATGTTCCTTCCTCGTAACCAGCATTGCTTCCATCAAAGTTCTCCTGCATTTAGCAAGTAAGCTGTCCGTAAACATAAACCACCAGTATTTTCTTAGTATAAAATAATAATCATCAACCGTCAGTTATACTCAGGATTTGACACTAGCAGTGAAATATACAAGGACAAATACAAGTGCATTTCACATTCGATGGTCCAGTTGTAAGTGCCAAAATGGACTCATCGGACCATTGGACTCATCTGCACTTTAGAGACCACCATTTTACAGGAACAAGTAGCAGGCTATGGACTGGCCTGATAGGGAGTACATTTTTTTTCTTTTTAGTACCATTTGACTCTAAGGTTATGAACTTATTTGTCACAACAAATAGAACAAATATATTCTTGTAGGAACTAAATGGCCATATATGGAGAAACATGATTTTTTTTTCAAGAAACATTAACTCCGGCGCACTTTGGACGACTTATGAGGCAATCCGCACTGAACTATCTGTTGATGTTGAGCACTGCAAAGGCACTTGCCTCGTACGGGTGTCGATAACGGTTACTATCCCCGACTACTTGTAGGGCTTCAAGCATTGTTCCAGTTGAACCTCCGATCAGAAGTACCTGGGATGTGGCAGCGAGAAAGTTATTTATGATGCTTTAGAGAAGTTCTACAGAACTACATGCAGCAACTTACAGTGAGAACAACAATAGATGTGGTAGCAGTGAAAATTGTCTCGCCGTGTCCTTCAGGAAGATCATGAACTGACTGAAGAGCAAGGGCAAAGGCCATAGCTCCTCTAAGTCCTGAAAAGGAAAGATCAATATCTAGTACCTCAAACTTGAACTTGGTTATTTGATGAGCATGTTTAACGGCAAAACATACCACTATACCAGAGGGCCTGCTGATATTGCCTAGGTATTTGGGAATGAGGTGGTCGTGCCAAATTTAATAGGTATGCACAAGAGAAGACATTTGCAGCCCTTTAAATGAGAGGAGAGAAAACTAGTTAGGCGCCGAACATGCTAAATGTGTTTGATAAATGGAATACAAGTTCCAAACATTCAGCAACCAAGTTTGACACTGACACACCCACCAAACAAGGAAATAACATATAGATCAGTTCATGGGATGATACCTTGCAACTAATATGAAGATCTGCATTAGTTGGCAAAAGAAAAGAATTAAGGAAACAACAAAAACAAAAAAGATTTCAAACATGTTGGTGCAGAATCAAAGGATACAATTGAGAAAAATATGAATCCAATATGAGACCAGCTTTGACGTTCCATTGCAATATCGAACCCCATGTATATGAATCTGTTTAGAATAATAACCAGATTATGAACTAAATTAGTTTAGTTAAACATGTCACAGTTAGAATCTGACTTACATGAATGCTTCTGCTAGTGATGAAAGTAAATGGAAAAAACGAGCAGTAAAACGCTGAGAATCTTCTGATAAGTTGTAGAATGTATATCTCTTCATCACCTGAAACAAAACTTAACTTCATGTAAGCATCTTTGTCTTAGGGTTTATAATCCCAGTAAATTAAACTTAGTTACTGATCTAGGATTTTGCATGTTACAGTCCTCGTGGAAATTCAGTAACTAAGTTAACTTCCAGAGTACAGAAGTAATACAATGGAGCGTTCTCAAAACGAAAACTTACAATCCCGGTGAAGAGAATAGAAACAATGCCAGACAGGCCAAAGCCTTCAGCTAACATGTACCTAACACAGACGGCAGTTACTAATAACAATCTAAGAATGAAAAAATAAATTGAAACATAGTCCAAATTAGATAGGCTTAGGACTTACGAGAAGTAGGGGAAAAGTACAAACAAGCAACTCTCCAGATTATGAAGGCTGAAAATAAAATTAAGGAATTTAGTTGCGTATACAGTAAACTCTAGTTTTGGAAAATTATATGTGTCAGATCTTACTTACTTCTCAACACCAAGTTCTGCGTATTTGAAGAGGTTTGACAGAATTAAGGAGTTCATGCATGGATGGCTAGACAGCCCAATACAGATGAGTACAAGAAAGATCCACCAGTGTGCAGTTCTATTCTGTATGGAACAACATGTTTTACTCCTAGAATTATACCATAACAATCTCGACTGGTTGATAATTTGCAGACTCTGAGCTTTTACTTTTACTTCTAGACCCATAAAGATCATAATCATGGCATATATCGATAAAAAGTGTTCTAACTGGTGATCCTACACAAATATCCTTATTTTGGACTGTTAAGGAAGTTCTACTTGACCGACGTAATCAAGGTTATGGCCTTTTGTATTTTTTCCAATGATTTGCGCATTTCTGTCCATTATAAGTGTACCATATCAAGGCAATCTTAGGAAAAATGGCGATCATCCCGAGTTACACTCAGGAACAAGAGAAAACTGTACAAATGCCTTCAGATCATATGCTATATTGCTATATTCATAATATTACCTAACAATTTTAGCTATATGCTTTTATAGATGGTTTACTGATTGAAACCATAATACTTGCATGAATCGCATTAAAAGCAACAACAACGTTCACAAAAAATAGGGTCCTATTAGTTGAACAAAAGAAAATGTAGAGGATATGAGAGCAGAGATAAGCCCAACTCCAATTCCTGCACGAAAAAACGGGAGTTAAAATATGAAAGATGGAACAACAGATAAATTTTTGCATACAATCATAATAAAAAGCAAGGGAATAATCTGATCGAGGAAGCGAATACTATAGTCTACCGGAATCTGTTCCACACAAGAGTAGTTCTGAAGAACTAGAATTGCATTACCTGATGACATTGAACCAACAAAGTTCTCAAGAAACCTCAAGATAACCAGGACAAAATTCTGGCCGGGAGAATTCGTCCTCATAGATGCCATCGTCCTGAATGAATAAGGTACTTAAAGCAGGATTATGAAAAGAAGCACATAAAGAAAATCTCAGGAATAACGTCCTCACCTGTACAAGGATATAGCCACCTTAATTGGCAGACCATTGGTAGATACCAACCAATATGTGAGTATCAGTAGATAACATTTGAAAACATGTTGTAGGTAGAAAAATAGTTACACATACAGCATCATTTAGAACAGATTCTCCAAAAACAAGAGCATAGAGGTTCACATCGGTGCCAAGTTCCTGCAAGTCCATGAAGAATATGTAATCATTTCTTTTGAGATGACAGTGATTAAACTTGCACATGTTAGTATATGAAGAGATGGCATAAACCTGAAATATAGACAACACAGTTACAGGATCTGTTGCTGACACAAGAGCACCAAACATCATACATTCGACCAGAGGCAACCTATAGATTATGTACACCAATCCACCAAGATAGCTGCAAGAAAGGTAAACTACAGCATTAAATTCTTATTAAGGAAGGGAATTGGAAGGAATGTGCAAATAGGCAATAGAAAATGTTCTTACATGAGAAGACCCGTAACGATGGAAGCAATGAAGGTTCCCAGGATTGCAAAAGTTATGATAGCACCAAAGTTTGAAAAAAATGGTTTCTGCCAAAACAAAATTTGACATGATTAGGTGTGAGCCTGCAATTGATGGAACATTAAGGTACTACGGGCCTCGACAATTCAGCACTTACTGGTGCTAAGTTAAATCCCGACTGAGTAAGGTGCAGTCAAGTAAAACATGTCAAACTTCCCAAGAAATAATTAAGAAAAATAATTGGAATATAGTAAAGGATATAATATAATTGGAGGAAGTAAAAAGAGAAGGAAGAAGTCCTCCCGGAAATTGAACCATCTCCTGAATTATCATAGGAAGTAAACAAACATCAAAGATTGCACAACATTAACACTATTATAATAATCTAAAGGACAATTTTAATTCAACCGGACAAAGATTAAAGAGATGTGAGAATGTACCTAGTACTTTTCTGAGTGTTTGATATGTTAGCAAACCCTCCAACAATCATCCCTGGTATAAAAATAATAAATATTAAACAGTTACAAGACAATGGTATAATTATGTGACATCCAATGTACCTCTGGAAACTAATATAACAAATCACCGCTTTGGTTCAAGATACTCCAGGTATACTAGTAATACGTGTGTTTTGTACTTGACGGTATTACAATTTCACATATAATTTACTCTCTACAGAAAGCTATTGCATAGGTTTACTATAAAAACACTGTTTGAGAGATATCCCAACCAGCAATCCAAAATAAGCACAGATAAAATAAACAAAAACGTCACATAACCGGGCGTAGATTCAGGAAGTGACAGAGTTATAGCCAACTGAATCACACTCACACAGAGCAGTAAGAATGAACACTGTCAGAAATAGATAGTAGCGTGTGCGCATGCATTTTAATTTGCTTATCTGATCCATGTACTTGAAGGTTCAGATAAAATGTGTACTCGCATCTGTTCAAGCATCACCGCTCGGCGCTCATAACTAAAACATTGTGTCATGTCACTGAAGAACCCCGAATCCTGAACCAATCAGCTCCATCTCACCAACAAATAAATGGCACAGGATCATAACAGCCATTGTATCCACAACGATCGCGAAGACACCGACGGCCTGATGACCAGAGTCCCTAGTTGGTAGTTGCCAGTCATCGGCATTTCGAACTTCCAACCCCTGAGGATCGACCGAGGGCGGAGGGATGGGAGTGAGGGGTATGCACGTACCGATGAGGAGGGATGCGCTGGCCTCCGGAAGGTAGTAGAACTTGCGGCGGCGGAGGAGGTGGCCGAGCACGAAGGAGAGAACCAGCATGGATATCTGCAGCAGGATCCCCACCCCGGCCGCCTGCTGCTCGTCCACCGCCCCGCCGCCTCCCAGACCCAGCCCCGTGGCCTGATGCGGCGCCGCCGCGGAGAACGCCCCCGTCTCCATTCTCCTCCTCCTCCTCCGCTCCAGGCGCGAGCCCTCTCCCCCGTCGTTCGATTCGTTCTCCCGTGCGCGTTTCGCTCGCCGGTTTTGCGGGCGAGTGGCGACGCCTTTCCCTCTCCTCCTGTTGCGGACTGGAGACCAGTGCTCTGCTGGTTGCCGCGGTGCTGCGGGAATGGACGGCTCTTGATACGTTTGCCTGTTGATCTGACGGGTCGGAGTAGACACACGAGGCGTTGGGTGTGGGTCCCGCATTTTTTTTTTTGACTGTACAAAAAAAAAATGACTGTACGGTCCCGCATATTAGACCAGGGGAAAAGGAAAAACGAGCCGTTGTTCGAACTTTCCCGGTGGACCCTCGAGTTAGGCACTTGGCACTCTGACACTCTCACGATACTCTCACGATCCTATATCATCTCTATCACAATTCACACACGCAAAAAGACAGGCCTAAATGGTCTGAATCAAACATACATAAATAAATAGAAAGGGACTATTTCTCAAAATATTGTCACTTGTGCTCAATATAAGATCTTCATGAAGCTGGGTTGGTACACTCAATAAAAGTTTGGGTTAGGTCCAAGTTACTGCGAAGTACCAACATTGTCCTACATGACAAGCATCAAATACGTCCTCCAAGTCATCCTCTTTGAACAAATCATCATCGAAATCATCCAATGAGGTAAAAAAGCCCCTCGCGTCGCCTCCTCTCTGGGCGACGCAGGGGCGAACCCTAAACCTTCCCGCCGCCGCCACCTCCCCCCGCCTCCCTCCCTCGCTGTCCCCTGAGGTAGCCGCCGGAAAAACCCGCGCGACGTCGGTGACGGGGGATGCAGGGACCTGCCGCTCGCGGAATCCCTCTGCAGCTCGAGGAGGCGACTGCTGCACGAGGACGCGCCACCACCTCCACTCCCCGTGCTCCCCCGCCCTCGGCGCTCCTGCGCCTGCCCAGATGGGCTTGGCGGGCCGTGGCGTTTCTGCTCGTCGCCGGCTCTGGGAGGCTCTGCTCCCGCCGCGCCCCGGTGGTCCGGCCGTCGATCCCGGCCCCGGGGGTGCCGTCGGGTTTGACGGTGCTCGGTTGTGCCGGCGCGGGCGTTCTCCGGGTCCGTTTCTTTTGGCCGGTGCGGTGCTCTTCGGTGGTTGCGAGGGTCGTCTACCTCTACACTTAGCCATCATCCTGCAGCGGGGCACCGTTGGGGATGGCTGGTGTCGTGGCTTCGCAGATGGCGGCCATGGTGGCGACGTGCTCCCCACGAGGGGGGCCGTCGTGGCTGGGTGTCGAGCCCCTCTGTCTCGCCATCAGTGTTAGAGGACGCTGTTCCTTCTGTACTGGTGTGCCCCATGGTTCTGCAGATGGCGGCCATGGGTGCGGTTTCTCTCCGATGCGAGGTGAGCCGTGGCAGTGGTGGTGGTAGCTTCTCTTTGCTGGTTGCTAGGCCCTCACGTCGGATCCTTCGCGAAGTCCTGTGGTGTGTCTAGCGTGGGTGGTCTTCGTGCGTGCTCTAGGCTAGCCCACCCTTCGGGTAATCGGACCCAGATGGGGTTGGGGTTGCACTCGGTGGTGCTACGCCCTGCGACTACGACGGCGACCCCCACGTGCGGTGAGGGTATCTCCGATGCCCTTCAACTTCAGCCGGCAGCACACAGGCGTCGTGGCGTCGTCTTTGCCGCGCGCGACCTTTCGGCCATGCCCCCGACACAGGTGGTGTCGGCGCGCTGTGTGGCCTCGGATGCACGTTGGTGTTTGATTACGTCGATGGTGCAGTGTCGTGGCTGGGTCTCCGCTGTCATGTCCTGTGGATCCTCCTTTGTGATCGCAGTGCTTCGGTCGTGATGAGCCTCTCATCAATCAACTGTCTCCGAGTTTTTCTCGGAGTGACCCTTCTCTTGTGTGTTGTCGGTGTGCGTTCTTTTCTTTTATTTCTCTTCTCCTGTATCCCCCTGTAAACTCTGATTCATTTGAACATATCTTGTAGAGGCTGCAAAGCCTCATAGACAACATTTTTGAGTAATGAAGTTCATGCTGGCTCTAAGAGCCCGCCGTAGTCATAGTCAAAAAAAAAAACATGCGATGAGTCCGCTATAAATAACTGCAAGGCGGACTAACACATCGATGAACTTACCTACAGGAGTTGCAAGTTCCATGTCACAAAAAAGACATTGCATCAGACTAAAATCGACGAGACCAGTTAAAAACATACCTTCCGAGATTTTGGTCAAAGGTCGGAAGGTTGGCTTTTTTTAGGATGGTCTAGTTTTACGTTGCTAGAGATGCTCTCATTATTACCAAATGTATGCATGATCATGACGATTTACACATGTGGTAGGCTATTCTCACAGAAACCCTCTCTCGTCGACTTTTCGCAAACGACTTTATTTGGTCCTTGGCCTCCTATTGTCGACGTCAAAAATATGATACCCATAAATATAGGGATCAGTTATAGCATGTTTCGATAAATAATGAGTGTAGAACCCACAAGTAGCCGAAGATATTGGTGAACAAAAAGGCTACAAAATATATGTGAATGTCTTAAAGAATTTAGAAGTGATGTTTTTTTTGCCTTTTTTGAGTAAAAGACGAGCAAGAATATAAAACATATATTTTCATATAAAGAATGATAAATAAAGTGTCGAATATTATTCTTACTGGACGAAATCTAAACTACGAGAATCCATGTGTCCATGAGAATTTTTTTTTTAGATAAAGAGTATATATTAATATCGCGTAGATACCAATTACACCCAGCCTCTGCAACAACGCATTTCCCTAGTGACAACACGGATGCACACAGCCCAGAAAAAGAAGAAGAATTACAAACAAGAAAAGTCCCGCTACAATGATCTATTCCTTGTAGCAGCAAGGCTAACACCACCAAAACAGCACCAGAAGCACAGCTTCCCCAAAAGCGACGCCTCCAAGAAGGGAACAGTGCTATAGCGCCGTCGCCGCCCTGATCATAGATCATAGGTTTTCACCCTGAAGAAAATTCACACTCGCAAAAGCAATGCCTTCAACAAGGTCATTGCCAGGCATAACCAATTAAGGCCAGACCTTGGGTTTTCACCCTGAAAGTTTGGACTCTGAACTTCTCCTGTGTTGTCGCCCCCACTTGCCGTTGCTCCAAGTTACAAATCATCAAGCAAATTCCTCATCGCCACCAGGAATCGAACCACCATTACTAGTCTTCAAATCTAGGCCTCCATGTCATTCTCCGCACTCAGACTTCACCGTGAAATAGAAAGGCATGTCCCCAATGGCAACAGAGTGCAGAGCTTCGCGACGCTTCCTCTGAAACCAAACGGTCAGAAAAAAACATGGCTGCGTGCGACCGAATCCTACCCGATCCGGCAATCTCCAGGCTTGATTGCCCAATGGAGTTCGCCGACGGAGCCTTCCGGAACTCGACAATCCGGCCAGATCGAAGAAACAGGTGTCAGACAGATCTTCTTCTTGGCGCAAGAGGAACCATAGGACCGCCGCCTTTATTGTGTAGAGCAGCAGGCCCCCACGCCGCCGTCCGCCGGCCGACTTCCTCCGGCGGAAGAGGAGGCTCGACAACGAAGAACCACGCGCGTGCGCCGTCCCGCTGGTAACAGCAAGGCCGAACACGAGCACCGCGCCGCCTCCCCACGCACCTCTGGGCGACCGACGGCCGCACCGATGATGGGTCTAGGCGGAAGCCTAGGACCTACAGCCGCCGCTCCACTACACGCACAGGACGTCCAAGGCAGACGCCATGCCCGGGAGAAAGCCGTCGCCGCCGCAGACCGGGGACGCCGCCCCGGATCCCGCTCGCAGAAGATCAACGGCGCCATCCCCGAACGCCACCAGTGCTCCGTCGCAGCGATGCCCCCAGCACCATAGGCACTGGGCCCGCCGCCACCGCGGCCCTCGCCGGCGGCAGCGGCGGCAAGGGAGGTCTCCGAGCGAAGTTCTTTGGGCGACGAGGGTCTCGCCCCGGTGCCGCCTCGGGGGACAGCACGGGAGCGGAGGGGAGAGGTGGGGGAGGGGACAGGCGGCGGAGGAGAGAGGCCGGCGGCCGGACTGGTGGCGGCTAGGGTTGGGCCAGAGGCCATATCCATAAGCAATGGAGAGAGTTATTAAGATACTAATGTTCAACCATTTCTTTACGTTTTAGGGTACTCTATAAAGAACCTCTTATTGCAATTCCAAGAATGGGGAAGCCGTTTCTGTCATTTATGGTATTTCCTCCTCTTTTCGTTACTCTAAGATACAACCCTATGAGCCAACGTAGGTGAACTAAAATACGGTCTATGTTCGTACATTACCATGATATAATAATAATTGAAAACATAAAACTTAACCATATACTCGTGGCATACTACATGAAAACCATGACTAGGTTATCCTATGCCCTCACAAAGATGACAATGATAAGAGACATATGAAAGTCAACATAACCTAAAAGGTTTAACTTCGGCAACAAAGAATAACATTATATCTGTTACTATTGTTGAGACCGTGGCGACTTCGTCCTCTCGACGGTAGCGGGACAACATGATCAGCCCTCTCTTGAAGTAGTAGAAGACTCTCGAATCTGCCACCACCTAAAAAACTGCCACAAAATAGAGCTTAAGTTTTCGGACAAAGCGAAAATCTCCATAAATGGTCATCGTGATGCGACCCACTGGTGGATCTTGGGCCTACTGGGTGCGACCGAGGGTAGGCCACGCCATGCGCCCTCAAGTAGGGATGTAAACGGTACGGATAATTTCCGCGCCGAATCCGTATCCGCATCCGTTTTTAAGGAATGGTATGCAATTATCGGAATCCGTCGGATACGGATATTGGCGGATATTCGGCGGATACGGTGACGAATATGGTATTGTTATTATCCGCCGGATGCGGATTATCCGACAATTTTAGCGGATAATCCGATCTTATAAAAAATTAGGATATTATCCGATTAAATTATCTTCCACACCATTTTCATCTTTCTCCTACCCATTTTCATCCGAGGCCAAACATAGCGTCCAATTTATTAAATGTTTGCCGATCAAAACCAAGTACTAATTAGCAAATCTGGGGGTCGTGCGTACTAAAGTACTCCAGAATTCCCAAGCGTGTAGCACTACTACGCCCAATCCTGCCATTTCAAAGAAACGAAGACAAGAGAAAAACCTGCCGTACAATAGAAGATTATTGGTCAAGAATTTAAGGGTGTGATTTCGCCTCTACTTAGCTGGTTGGTCGATTTTATTTTTTAAATATAAGAAACTGCAAGAAAACTTTTATTTTTTAAGTACGGCCTTTACTTGGTGCAATCCTATTAAGTACTACTCCCTCCGTCTCCAAATAGGTGGCTTATAAATTGAGTAAAAAAGTCAACATTTTTTAAGTTTGGCCGAATATATATACAAAAATATCAACATTTTAAATAAAGATGAAAATATCAACAACTACCATATTTCAAAACTATATTACGAAAATATATCTAATGGTGAATCTAGTGATATTGGTTTGGTATTTTAAATGTTCATATTTTTGTATATATATTCGGTCAAACCTAAAAAATGTTGACTTTTTTAGCCAATTTATACGCCCCCTTTTTGGGGATGGAGGTAGTACATTGGTGTAAGTTTCGAACGATTGGTTACTCTCTAGCTAGTATGATTTGTTTGGATATATTTTTTGGTTCATATTATTTGCACAAGTGAAATTATGTCGTTTTATGCGTATCCGCTAATTTTTGTCCGTTTTCGGTTCGCATTCGCTCTGTTTTTATCCAAATCCGTAGTCCGATATAATCCGTATCCGTATTCGCGTCTAATCATTATCCGCTCCGCTCGGAATCTGACAAACAATTATGGTAAAGGATATAGAGAAAGCATTATCCGATCTGATCCGTTTACATCCCTGCCTCAGTGTCCACGGCTTGAACCAACCCAATCGCGCCATGGCCCCTCAAGGGTCACCACTTGCCCCTCTCCAGATTCAAATTATACTTTACGTTACTCTATGTTCTAGATTTCTTTAATTTACTTCAGACTTTCGGACAATGTTCTCTATGGCAAACAATGTCCTTGTCGACTGCGAGACATCTCAAGATTTACCAGCCCAGTATAAGAAGGTGCTCGTAGAAGGCGTGTCACAAAATGAGTTTAAGCTGGTGTACATGAGCGAAAAGTGGAGACATAGCCCGAGCTACAAATAGCTCATTTTTTCAAAACTCAAAAATTGTTTTTGAGTCTAAAAAAAACAGAAACAAAAATTCTACATGTAGATATTGTCGAGATCTGTGCAAATTTTGAATCCAAAATTCGTATTATTCCAGCTACATTAAAAAGAGAAATCTGGCAAATTTCAAGTTTTTTGAACTTATGATCCACTATTTGTCATTTTCCCAGCCTAAAATACAATAAATTTCGAATTCAAAATTTCCACACCTATAGATCATGTCACTACCTACAGCTGGGATATGTTCTAGAATTTTTTGAGACTTAAAATTGTAAATTCGTGTAGTTTGGGCTACCCTCTCTCTCTACATGAGCGCTTACATGGGAAGCGGTATTTTGGCTCGTATGATTAGATACTCCCATTATGAAAAATATAATTTAAAAATATTTTAAATTTCCAAAAATTGGATAAAAAATTCGGACATACATCCATGTATTTTTTGCTCACGTAGAAAGTTTCATGAAAAAAGGGCTTTTTATGACTTGTGTACAAAAGACAAATTTTGGTGCTACTCCCTCCGTTTACAATTATTTTACGTTCTGGGTTACTACTCCCTCCGTTTACTTTGTGAAGTTTGACCAAATATATAGGAAACAATATACACATTCACAACAAAATTTTAATATTATTAGAATCGTCATAAGCTATATTTTCATATTTAATATTATATGTCTTGATATTTTCTTGTATATATTTGGTCAACTTTTGAAAAGTTTGACTTTAAAATAACCCAGAACGCGAAGTAAATAAAAACGGAGAGAGTACAAAATGACGTACCACCTGATTTTTTTTTGTCTTTTTAACACATGCCACAAGAAAATGGTTTTGTTCATGAAATTTTGTTGAATGTTGGAATGTTCACCCAATTTTTTTAATTTTTTTTTGACATTTTAAAACACGATTTTAAACGATTAGAGCAAATGCTACTACGACTCATAGATTTCCGGCTTACTCGCTATTTTTCTCGCGAAAGAAGAACTGCGACAAATAGTGGACATCGGGCAGAGTCATTTCGCCGGATCCGAGGATAAGTCCAAGCCCACGTCGAGCACTTCTAGCTGGAGATCAGCATTCAAGGCGCTGCACAGATCACAGGCCTCCCCATCACACGCGTCGCCCAGCCGTGCAATGTGCCACGAGCCCAAGAACCGACGGGCGCCACCCCCACATGCCCTGCATGCAGATACACGTATCCTGCGACGTGGCAACTCGTTGGACAGCTGCACCCTGCTCTCAAACGGTTTATAAAATGCCAAACCCCAGTCCCGGAAAGGCCATCACACTTAGCACATCGAGCTGACGAATCGATTCAGAGTAGCGAACCACATCCGAAACACACTGTCACAGCAAGCAAGCAAAGCTAGTGAGGAGAGATGGCGCATTTCCAGGGTCAGCAGCACGGCGGCCACCAGACCAGCCTCCTCGACGAGTACGGCAACCCTGTGACGGCCACCCGCTTCGACGAGTACGGCAACCCTGTGACGGCAGGCCACGGGGTCACCGGGAGCGAGGGCTTGGGCCATTTCCAGGGCCAGCAGCACCACGGCGGTCCGACAACCGGTCGCCTCGACGAGTACGGCAACCCCGTGATGCCGGGGCACGGCACCACCGGCACAGGTGTCCACGGCGCTGGGCAGGCTGGGTACGGCTCTACCGGCACCGGTGGCTACGACACCACCGGGACCACTGGCACGGGCACCCACAACGCTGGGGGCTATGGAGGCGCTGGCCAGGCAGCTGGGTACGGCGCCACCGGCACTGGGATTCATGACGCCGGTGGTTTGGGCACGGGGCATAGGGCTGGCCATGACGCTGGCGGTTTTGGAACCACGGAGCACACAACCGGGTATGGAGCTACCGGCACCGGACTCACCGGTACCCATGGTACAGGGCACACTGCTGTGTACGGGACCGGCACCGGAATCACCGGTACCCATGGCACAGGGCACACGGGGACCCATGGCACCGGCACTGGAATCACCGGGACCCATGGCACAGGGCACACAGCTGGGTATGGCGCTGCCGGCACCGGAATCACCGGCACCCATGGCGTTGGCACGCGCACTCATGGTGGACTAGCCGAGCACAAGACCGGCGGCACTGGCGGCATCCTCCACCGCTCTGGCAGCTCCAGCTCGGTACATGATTAATAGACGTTGAATTGCTCTCTGTATGTGTATGGTCTTATTTATAATTGGAGTATTCATTTATTTGTTTCCTTCGAATCGATTGTGCAGTCGTCATCCTCATCTGAAGACGATGGGATGGGCGGCAGGAGGAAGAAAGGCATGAAGGAAAAGATCAAGGAGAAGCTCCCCGGCGGTCACAAGGACCAGACCACGGCCACCGGCGGCTATGGGCCGGAGTACACGGGGACCACCGGCACCGGTGGCACCCACGGGTACACGGAGGGAACACACGAGAAGAAGGGCGTCATGGAGAAGATCAAGGAGAAGCTCCCTGGCAGCCACAGGGACGACCAGCCGCACACCACGGCGACCACGGGCGGCTATGGACCTGGTACCACCGGCACCGCGGGCGGCTATGGGCATGGCACCGCCGGGACGTACGGCACGACTGAGGGGACGCACGAGAAGAAGGGCGTCATGGATAAGATCAAGGAGTGTCTCCCCGGTGGCGGCGCCGGCCACAACTGAGCATATGCTGTCTTTGGGTCGGAGTAGCAAGAAATAAAGGCGAGAACAGAACTCGCCCTGCTGTGTGCACGAGCATGTATCAAGCTGTCTTGTACGTTTGTTTTTTATAAATACATGCTGTAATGCAGTGGACATGGTTTCGTTCCTTTAATCCTTTTCTAGGACATGGATATGTTTCCGTGGTTGGTGTATACATAGTAGTTTTTCACTAAGATAAGAATGACTTCACTCTGGTGTCACTGCATACACTGCCGACTGCAAAAAGCTTCGTACGTTTGGCTTAACTTTTTTTTTTTTGAAAAATTCAAAAACTCTCTTTCAAAGTTTCACAATATTCTGAAAAATTCCTAGACATAGATAATGTGCCAGTGTGAAAAAACCAATACGACAAAATGAGTTTATATTGCAGCTCTGTTTCACTGTTTACAATATAAGCAACAAACTATTCTCTAAGGAACAAACTATGCAGCTGTGTTTGCAACTTTTTATCTCGAGTCTAGATGGAATTTTTTTTTTTTGTTGATGACCATCTTCACGCAGCGTTATCCGAGGGCATGTGCCACTTCATGAGATTGTTTGCGCGCTCTGGTTGCTGTTCTTTTTATGTGCCGTCGTTGTCATTCACTTCTTTCATTTCGATGTGTAGCTGATGTACGTCGACCACATGGATATCAGCAAGACAGCAAGTTAGATGGTTCCTCTGATCCGAAACAAATGTCGCCACTTATAGGTACGCGTTATACGTAGGACGTTGTTTCCTCGTGACACTTTTGACAGATCAGAGGCCAGAGTGACGGGAGTGATAAATATCCAAATCGCCTAGGCTTTTCGTTGTGGTTACACTGACAAAGTGACAAACGAATTTGTCGATAAAGTGATCAAAGCTGATGACGCCCGATAGCTCATTTGTCATTTGGAAGACTGGAGGATGGCATCCAGCCACCCTCGACTCATTTTCTATTTGTCTTTTTTTTTGTAATCTGATATAGCTGCTTCTAATCAATGTGTTGGTTAACTTTTAGAAATTGCCCCTTGATACTTACATTCTATGCCGCGTTGGTGGCAACTTTTTTTTTCCTAACTCCTATTCATTTGATTGACTTTTTTCCTTTTCATTTTTTATGCTCTCCGTTCACAAAAGGATGTCTCAACCTAGCTCAAATTTGCATGTATCTAGACATGATTTAGTGTGTAGATACATACAAATTTGAACTAAGTTGAAACATCCTTTTGTGAACGGAGGGAGTAGCTGATTTTTTATAGTGCATTGAACTTTAGCTTTTTCGGTGGCACCGACGGTTCTTGGATGGATGGATGTGAACATGGCACCAGAGTTCTCATCCAAAGTATAATCGTGGGAATCATGAAGGCTGATATTTGAACTTCGGGGATTTTGCAAGTGGATGAAGTGCGAGATTTTGATAGAAAATTGTGTACGCTAAACCTATATATGAGCTCACTGCCACATGGGTCAAAAAATATGAATTCGGTAACATATGTTTCCAGAGTTGCTCCTAGTTGAGGCAAATTTAACAAGATGATCTTCAGTACCCTGAGAAGTTCACTTTGTGATACAAAATAGCAAGTTTAAAGTATGGCTTACTGTGTGAAAATTAATGCATCATAATACATGCCCAGGAAATTATTTTCAGACGTAGACGTAGAAGATTAAGTTACTACTAGACTAAAAATTAGTAGTTTCCACGTGTTTCCCTCCTCTAGAGTTCAAAAGTATATAATTCCAAGAGGCAGGGAGCAAACAACAATGATGTTAAGAGTTAATACAGTGAAGAAGAAGAACAACTACCCCCAAAATTTTAAAACATCAAAAGGCAAAAGATCAAGAGGAAACGAGGAGTAAACAACAACAGTGTTAGGACAGTGAAGAAACCTATAATTTGGAATTTGTGTATGTATACATCTTATACAGTCGCAGCAGTGGATATCCTAAGTGTCCAGCAGTCACAATGTGCCTAACCACAGGTAATGACAAAATCGCCTAGTTGCACACTACCATCCACATTTCTCTTGTCAGGATTCCAAGTAGGTCTTCATATACTCCGCCAATGTCTATATTAAATTCGAAGTCTTTGTAGGATTATTGTGATTTTCATCCATCACTAGATACGGCGACAACAATAATAGCACCCAGACGGCCTCTAAAAGTTATTTTTAAGTGTAATTAGTCTTGCCGAAGCTAATCTAAATTGAGTCTCCGATGTCCCCTTGTGAACATTCTTTGCACACATCACCATGGTTTGTCCTACTTTGGCATGACCAAGGTTTGACATAGTCGAGTCCAACAATACTAAGCACAAGCGCATGCCATATCTATAAATCCATTTGTTAGGGTTGCTAACACGATCTGCTCAAGCCATGTGCTTCCCATTTTAGAGAATATAAGCCATATGCTGTTCCATTTCTTCACCAAGAGAGAGGGCGGAAATGGGCTCACAGAGCTGCAGCTCTTGTTATGTCAAGGAAATTTTCAGAAGAATGAAGATCAGATGCCTTCAAGGGAAGCAGCCGAGATATGAGACCAAAACGGTCAAGGTAGAAGTAAGGCGAGCCACTCTTCGAGACATCCTGCACTCTCCGCAGAGCTTCGAGGCAGAGGAGACTGAGGCCCCATCGTCTCGGAGGCAATCTCCGAGGGTCCGACCGCTTGACCTGGATTGCTCTTATGAGAACGACTCCCCTGACTTCCAGGGTAGCTTCTCCGTCGATAGAATGTCTATGAGGAGCCAAAACAGCAAGGCCAGGAGAGTCAGCTTCAGATCTCCTGATGAAGCAGACATATTTATCATCCCCGCGCGCAAAGATCCTGATGGTTACTCCTCCACGGATGATGAATCCCCGGAGAGTGTGAGTGAAGAAGGCATTGGTGCAAGGAGAACTCACTGTGCCATAACCAGATACTAATAGGCTTGCTATCTTGTGTAATATCAAAACTAGCAGGCTGGAAGAGAAGGGATCACAGAGAACAAGCTCATTGCTCAGGCTATTTCTTCAGAGAAGATACTTATGGTACTGCAGCAATAAGAAGTATGTGATGTATAGATGGCTTGCCAAGGAATATAAAGTTTGCCACTTCAAGGCTCACTATATTTCCTGCAGGAGTATATGTACTTTTTTGTTTCTTGCCTACCAGTTCTCATAGTATTGTATTTTTAGACCTTACTGTTCTGTACTGGAGTATATCCATGGCAAGGTTATGTACTGTACAGAATATCCTACATTGCAAGTATAAAAGTACTTCTCTCATCAAAATAGTCATTAAGCTGTACAAGGTTTATTTTCTAAGACTAAGGGCAAAAGATAAGAGACAAACGTATATGGCCTAATAAAACAGCCATATCTTTAAGATATGTTCTACAACATGATGGTACTTCCTAATGTGAACAAGGACGAGAAACACCAGGTGTTCTGTGTTCTACCTCTGTACAATTAGCTATATTCAGATTTGAAGCCTTCTGTCAGAGCAACAACCTTCGAAAGTAACTTTGGTTGTAGCTTGGAAACAGCTTGCCGAATATCCTATAAAATGGTAGTTTTGGTCAGGTTAGTTGGTTTTGACAACTGTTAGATAGTTGATTGGCTACATACCTCAAGACTATATCGATTTGAGAAATGGGTGAGTATGATTGTCTCGTTCCTAAACCATTGGGAATTCTCCATTATCTATGCAGCACAAAATGGGTATAAGTTAGTGACCAATAGTACAGTATATACAACTATCTCATCTACTCATCCGAATTGTGCCAAAGCTCATTAGGATGGCTAGGGCGTGTCAGTAAGGGTTACCTCAGACAGATGCATGTGGCCATGGTCTCGAGCATGATCAACATCAATTTGGTCATCTAGGAAGGTTGCCTGCCAAATTGTCAAAAGGTGTTGGTACCAAATGATGGAAATACAGAAAAAGTGGAGTAAATTCAGATTGCCTTTGGCATATTCTCTGGTGAACAAGCTATTTGAAGTTCTTATCCTATTCATAACAACTGAATGGGATACATCATACATATCGTCTTATATAAGCAACAGTACCATATTACAAAACACAATTTCTAACATCAATTGATATGCGAAGGACAGCATATTCTCTGTGACTATTATATGACTAAATGCGTCCAATTTTGTAGCATTGTATTTTTTTTCTATTTTAAAATAATGTATGTATGGCAGGGACAGTCACAATGTCAGTCCGCGGAGTAAAAGGAAAAAGCGACACCGCAAACATGTTTCCGAAAAGAAAAATTCTAAGCACAGAAAAGTTAATACCTCGGTTATAAGAACCTTTGCTCTCAGGGCATCCGCATTCCGTGGGTCAAGGATAAAATCAGATGTTGTATCTCCAGTAAAGGCAACTTCTGGGTACAGTATGGTATCTGTAATCTAATAAAACATAAAGTGAATTACAACATAACAAACACTTCTGATAGAGAGTACAACAGAATCTTACCTCAGAGCCTGATTCCTTTAATTTCACTATTTGACTTCCCTTCAAGTGAGCATATTGTTTCTTCAACTTTCTTCGAACAGAGTATATGACGTAACCCTGCCCGATATTCACAAGGGAAAAAAGAGATAATAAGCATTAACTTATGTTCGGTAACTGCACCAGGAGTAACTTTATTATCCAACTGGTTTAAGGAGCAGTACCTGGCTTGGTACAGTATGGTGAGTCTGAAATGGTCTGGCAACAAGGTCATTACGTATTTCATATGTCTCTCCTGAAAGAAAATTTTGAACCATAAGAAGTGAACAAAGAGAAAGCAGAAAAGACAGCTGTGAAATACTTTCCATACCCAAATCAAGAGCAACTAATTCAACTTCCAGGTCAATTCGACTCATCCTACGATGGATCTGAAGCATCTCCTCAACATCATCCCTTATGCATGGAGGTACAAATACAGTTGGAGGCTTCAAATTGTAGAGTCCACGGGTCGCTATATACATTGGAAGACCGCCCTGAAAAATTACCAATTTAACTGATTTGTTAGTGATTTTTTTCTAGAACAAGTGGATGTGAATGTGGACACATAAAATTTGTCACCATTTTTGTTTATAAAGAGAAATATATGATGTTATCACTCTGTAGCAGCAACTGTAACACCATAACATTGGCACTAGAGCATATGGGGCACTGAATATCAAAGTATCAAACAATGGAACATTGCACCTTACTACTTTGCAGCAATGAAATAAGATGGCATGATTAAGAAGCCATTGCTAGCGCTCCTAAATGCAAGTGATAGAGTAAAATGATTAGATTAGCTATATAGTCATTTGCACATTGTTACTTAATGCACCGCACTCAACGCCTTTTTACAGGAACAATATCATTATAATGCCAATTCTACAGAAAATTTAGGGCTCCAACTCACAATGACGCATCCAAGCTTAACTGATTAACCAAGTAGAACAGCGATGAGACAAATCAGAGAAGGACTCGGGTGCTCACGATGTGGTCGAGGTGGGCGTGGGTGATGAAGAGGTTGTCCTGGCGCACGGCGAAGAGCGGGCCGCGGCCGATGTCGAAGGCGACGTTGAGGGACGGGACCGTGACGCAGGTCTCGTGCCCGCCCACCGAGATCCCCTCGACGCCGTACCCCTCCGCCTCCACGCCCTTGCGCTGGACCTGGGCGCGCGCGCGGCGGTACTCCTCCTCGTCCGTGAGCTTCCGGTCGAGCACCGACAGCAGCCCGTTCCCTCCGGGCCCGCCGACGCCGGGCCCGGAGACGGTGGAGGCGGCAGCCTTCTTCGCGGCGAGCGTTTGGAATCCGGAGGCGGAGGAGCCGGGGATGGGGGAGAGGAGGCGGCGGTGGCCGAGGCGGAGCGGGGGGAGGGAGAAGAGGGAGGCGGTGGTCGCCATTTCGGCTTCTCGCTGGAGCTGGAGACGAACGGTGGCGACGGGGGTTCTGGGTTTTTGCTGCGCTCTCGGTCGAGGATAACGAGACGCTTTCGCGTCGGAGCCCCTGTCCTGTCGCGGTATTAGTGTATTACCGTTTCCTCGGCGCACGCAGTGCCTACTAATTATCTGAAGGAGCTAACTGTAAAATACTACTCCTAGCAAGCAAAGCAAGGAACAACCTGCGATTTTTTTACAGTAAAAAAAATCCAGGAACTGCTGTGAAAAACATCACATCACGTATTGTATTGGATGTATCTACAGACACTCAGTGAGGCAATTAGCTAAGATCTTACTACCACTGCAGTAAGTCAAGAACCTCAAGACTGCATCACGTCAAGAAGAACTGATGCATAGAAATTGGTATTGACTGAGAACAAACCACAGCAACCGCTGCTATGTTCACTGATACCATCATTACGATCACAAACAAAGTAAAATTCAGAAAACATAAGACTATTTATATTTACATCAAATATAATTCATGTTCATCCGGAAAGAAGGACAGCAGATACATCACAAGATCACAAGCATTCGCTACACAAGTATAAACCTACTGGTATAGGAAATCAGACTAGTTGTCATATATCCCGATTCACGGGAATACATATTTACAAGTTACAAGGTGGTTATTCACAGAGTTTCTTTCGGGATATGGCTATTCACAGAGTACAACTGAACTGATACAGTATACAATACAACGAAATAACAGTACTACATCGAGGCGATTGACATTCCTTCCCTCACTACAAACTGCCTTAATCCAAATGTCTTCGGTGGTCCGACGAAGGCAACATCAGAGCTAACAATTATTCTTGACTGAGAAGTGAGGATATATGCATCTCTCATGAGGAAGTCCTTGATGATAGGCAATGGAAAGCCTTTTCCGAGATACGAGTTCACATAGGGTACGAACAAATTTTTCAGGACGATCCTCATCACCCTCTGACAGTGCAACAGAATAATCATCAGATCAGGCATCCAGAAGGAAACAAATGATGTTCATGATTGGTAATACTATCACGGATAATCAAATATATGTGCAGCAGTGCAGCTCCATTAGTAAAATAGGTGTTTCTTCTGACATCAGTTCAATGCCCTGCCACTAGGACACAAAAATCTGGAACAGCTGAAAGACAACAAAGTACATATAATAGAGGCCAAATTACCTGCACTACAGCAGTATGGAGTTTGCCAATGTCGCTCCACTTCAAGTCGAACGAGAAATAATCCAGTTCAACTTTCCCCACAAGATTATTCTCAGAAACACTTGCACCTCCAGATACAGCTACTGACTGCAGTGTAGTAAGGGTGACAGTAAGAGACTAAAGACGATGCTGACTACTGAGACATCACTTCTAAATCATTGTATGAGATGTTGAGCATGTCAAATAGCATAGTTCAGTTTTCGTTTCTTGAAGCTCCCATTGAGTAAGAGTTTAAATATTTAGAGCCTGAAGCAACACAAAGAAAAGGTATATAACATAGTTTAATTTACTTTAGTTTTTGTTTTTTGAAACTAGGCAAAAGAATTTACTGTAGTTTTTGTTTCTTGAAGCTTTCATTGAGTAGGAGTTCAAATATTGAAAGACTGGAGCGGTATAATTTATACTATAAGATGGTACACATGTGTTGCCATTTCAGTTCAAAACATTACCTTCCATGAATTGAACAACTAACACTGAAGCACAAAAAATCAGTGAAGATAAAACTCACCAGTGATATGCATGCAACTGGAACTATGTCACCAGAACCCAAAACGTTGACTATGACATCTAAGTCAACGGTGGCATCAACACTACCCACATTAATCCTCACGGAGGGAGGTGATATAGCAGAAATGTTTAGCAGCATATCTTCGTTTGGATATTGACGGTACAACCTAGGAATCAAAAACCTCCAGCTAGCAGTGTTCAAAAGAGACTGATCAGGAACCTTGTCCACTATGTGTTGTAGTGAACCTGCCTGCATGATCAAAGTGTCATGCCAATCAGAATATACTACTTAATGCTTAGTAGTAGAGTTGAAACATCGAGGAAATTGTCCAAAAAAATTAAAATTAAAACATCTAGGTTCAAGTTAGCAATTTTAGAAAATATTCTTCTTCCGAAAGAAAAAACTTAAGTTCACCATGATAACATATGTTGCCCTCTGGATTAGACCTAATGAATGATACTCCCTCTAGTCTTGAAAGAGATGACTTTTGGACATTGACACGGTCTCCAAATGTAACTTAGCACATTAATTTCTATTACAATATAAAACCTAATAAAACTGTTATAGGATGAAATTATTTTTGGAGACGATCTCTACATATGATTTGACAGTCCGTTCAAGTAATATTTCAAATATGGTCAAAGTTTAACCAAAATTATCTCCATAACATCATGCTTTTTTGGACTGGGGAGTAGTATACCTTGAAGTAGAGAGCTGACAAAGAGTTGAAAACATCTTCATCCAATGAAATCCATAGCATGTTTGAAGAGCTGCCAAGAGGCTGTGCAAGTTTGGTCTCACCAAAATGCATGTGTTGCGAAAGAGCAGTTTTATCAGATGGAATAAATAGCCCATCTATATCAAACTGAACGGAGGAACTTTTGAAGAGCGGATCATCAACAAATGTCACGTTCACAGTAGCGACTTTATCAACATAAATCTCCTTTGGAATACTTTCCAGGAACAAGTCAAGCTTTGACGCACCCTCTGTTATTTTGTTCGTAATTGCATTTTCCACCGATGATCGGATATGATTGCTAAAACCATCTATGAAGCTACAAACAGTAAAAGGACAAATCAATTTATGTGGGTTAAATACCATCTAATTACTAAAATTGTGAATTTCTTTTAACAGAAAACACCTAGTACACTTCAGAGTTCAGAAACATATCACAATATACACACACAGAAATCTCTCCATAAATTATGATATCCTATCAAGACTTAAGTTTCACATGATTTTTAAATGTAAAATTAGTTTATAGCTGATATAGGAAACACCATTTCTCTGCGCTATTCAGAGGAACGCACTAAGTGTTTGCATATGTAAAGGTGGGAACCACGTACACTTGATAAAACCAAGATGATCCACCATTCAGAGTTATGTCCAAGTCTTTCATATAGCAGCCACACTCCGTGACAAACAGTTTGAGAGATCCATTTTCATTCTTCATCCCCATGGAAACTCCAACATCCATTCCTTCAACCTTAGCGAAAAGGATTCATGAATACACCTTGTACATTTTTTCATATAATGTCAAGGGTGTGTACTACTAAAAGTAAACAGGTAAGAGATGTGTAACTATCATATATGCAAGCACCATACTGTATAAAGCAAATATTTGGCAACTTGCTAAGAACACTTTTAAGCAAATGAAAAATCAGATAAATAAAGCTGCAACTGTTTGCCAAAATAAGCATGTAACATAAATCCATTTAATTAGCTGTTTGTGCATGCTTTCAAGTTTCAATTTAAAGATTTTAAGACCAAAGGTAACTGTTACTCTTTGTCCGAATGAACAACCAGCTAATCATCACACCAAATAACGAAATAGGATTTCTGACCACACTTGACTTATGGCGCATATGGCAAAATTAAGTTACCGAAAGGATGTTTCTTCTCTCTAGGTACTTAGCAACACCGAATTTTTATGGTCAAGTAAAACAACCATGCTGCTACCAATAGAAAGCTGAAATATCAGTATTATGTAATATAATTTGTACATAGGCACCCATGTATTGAAGACATGAAACTTTATTTATAACATATGTATATATCAATATATTTTTTGAAACAAAACGGGCAATTTGGCTCATTTTATTAAAAAAAGTAGAAGAAAATTGACCGGTTAATTAACGGGAAACCGGCCTAAAACCGGGTATATATCAATATATGTCTCGTGTAGAACATGTTGATAAGTATGAAGAAGTCCTGATATAATTAGTTGACGAGTACGAATTCCTTGGTTAACTAATTTTACCTTCTTTCTTCAGAATGCAATTAATTTTACTTCTGAGCATTAATACTTAATCATTTCAGTGCATAGTCACATACTACAGCTAGCTGCCTCCCTCAGGAACAATACAACCAGCCTAGTCCACGAAGCCCGTCGGCTGTATACCTGAATCGAAGCACTCCCACTGTCAGAGATGGTGACGAACCAGGAGTCGTAAGAGTAACTCCAATCCATGGTGAGGTTGACGCTGGAGATGGACGCAGCCACCACGACCCCGGTGTCCCCCGCAGCGACGGTGGAGTCGGCGACGGACACGCCATCGAGCATGATGCTGGAGGCGACCATGGGGACGTTGCCGATGAGCGGGATGTACACGGACCGCTCGATGTCGGGGACGCTCAGGTGCGCGAGGGTCTCGGCGGCTCGGGGCACGAGCAGGTCCTTGGCGAAGTCGAGGCCCGACTGGGAGATGACGGCGGAGATGTGCGCCGAGCCGGCGGCGGAGGAGGAGGTGGAGAATAGGAGGAGGGTCAGGAGGAGGAGGAGACGGGTGCCCATGGCGGCGAGGGGGCTAGTGTTTGCCGCCGTGGTGGTGGTGACGGCGGCGGAAGTGAGAGGTTGGGTGGCGTGCGCGCGGTGGAGGGGGAGCTTGCGAGTTCGCGACGGCTTTGACCGGCCCTACTCCGGGAGTGATTGGGGGTACCGGGGTAGTGTATGGGAGTGGAGTTTGCAGCGTTTTAAAAAAAAAAAAAACTCATATTCCACTAAACCAGAGGCATAGCCAAATCGGCAGCCACAATAACAGATACTCCCTCCGTTTTTTAATATAAGATGTTTTATGTGGTACACATGTTGTCTATATGCACACTAAAATGAGTGAACATGCACACAAAATATGTCTACATACATTTGTGTGCATGTGCATGTGGACAAAAACTAAAACATCTTATATTAAAAAACGAAGGGAGTATATCGTTTGGGACAGCATCAGGCCAGAGAATACCATTACCAGCATTACCTGACGCCCCTAGTGCCGCCATCGCATGAGCTACTTATTACATTCACGCCTACAAAATCTAAAAGAAACAGACGTGAAATTAAGTCTAGCCAGTAGCCAACGTCTTGGCATCTCTAACAAGAACTCCAATCGGAGAACGATCATACTCCTTGCTATTCAGCGTGTGAACCAGCACCTGGCAATCAGATTCAATGACAATACGTGTCATGCCCCAGTTCATAGCCGCAGTAATTCCTTGAATGCATGCCTCAGCTTCGGCATGGATAATTCAGAGGATGCATCAACCTACCTGCTCCGGCACCAGCAACCTCCCCATCTTTGTCTCGTATCACAAAACCCCATCCACCATTGCGAGGGTTCTCAGTAAACGCTCCGTCGATATTAACCTTCAGCTCCTCATTACTAGGTAACTGCCATCTCAATTCTGGCCGGTTATTTGGCGTCAAAGGTTTCTTCTTTGCAAAAAATTCAGTAAACTCCATAGCCCATCTCTTTGACTGGTAAGCCACTTCTTCCACTGTCCGTGATCCCTCCTTTGCATTCTTCTTGTTCCTGGCCGACCACCATTGCCAAAGCATCGCAATAATGAGCAAACGTTGCTTTTCTTCCATCCGAAAAATTGTCATGAGCATATCTTTCGCGTTCGGACACGAACAAAGGTGCAGTCTAGTTTCTTCCATATCAAGGTTCCTCCATAGTGCTTTCACTTGTTTGCAGTGTAGAAAAATATGCCCTCCGTCTTCATCCAATCTGGCACACATTGGACATAGTGTATCAATCTCCAATCCCCTTCTCGTAAAGTTTCTTTTCCAGGGCAAACTATCATGAGCGAGCCTCCATAGAAACTGCTTTGTTTTTGGAGCACATTCTTGAGACCACAGCAGCTTCCAATCAAAGTCTCTTACTTCTGCATTTGAACCTGAAGTTGTTGCCCCGTCCTGCCTTGGTGTTGTTTGACTAGCAAGCATCTTATATGCTGATCTGACCGAAAAAATCCCTTTCTCATCATGAAACCATGCAGGAAAATCCTCCATATCGTCTCGCAACGGAATGGCCAAGATCGCTGCAGCGTCCTCCTCATAGAACACATCATGGATCAGCTGATCATCCCATCTCCCAGTGACAGGGTTTATCAACTCCTCCACCTTCGTGATCACATTCTAACCTCTAGGAGTTATCGGTTGTCGGGGTCCCTCTCTATTCAGCCATTTATCTTCCCAAATATTCACTGAAGCTCCATCACCAATTCGCCAAACAAGACCTTGTTTAATGACCTCAACTCCTCGCATAATGCTCCTCCATGTATAAGACATATTACGTGTACTGGCAGCTTCAAGGATAGAACTGTTTGGGAAATATTTAGCTTTCAGGACACGCGCACACAGCGAATCCGGGCATGTGAGCATCCTCCATGCTTGCCGAGCCAACATAGCAAGATTAAAAAGGTGTAAATCCTGAAACCTAAACCACCATCTTTTTTTGGCCTCGCCATTTTATCCCAACTGATCCAATGAATTTTCCGCTCATCCTTTTGCTGAGCCCACCAAAATCGGTTAACCATCGCACTCATCTGGTCACACAAAGATTTTGTGATATCAAAACAGGACATGGCGAACGTCGGAATTGCTTGTGCACAAGCTTTGATTAAAACATCTTTCGCCGCCCTTGACAGCAGCCTTTCATCCCAAACTTGGATACGTGCCCACATTCTCCCTTTGAAATATGCAAACGCACCCATTCTGGACCTGCCAACATAAGCCGGGAGACCGAGGTATTTCTCATTGCGAGCTTCCGTACTGATATGCAACGTTGTCATCATTTTCCGCTTTACCTGACTAGCAGTGTTCGGACTGAACATTGCCGCAGACTTAGCGTAGTTCACCGTTTGCCCCGAGCAATCTTCATACAAAGATAAAATATTTCGCAATGGGTTGCGTTCTCGTCTGAAGCTTTTAAAAGAACCAACGAATCATCTGCGAACAAAAGATGATTAAAACTCGGGGCTGCTGCACATATTTTGACTCCCTGTAATCTGCCATCCTCCTCAGCTTTATTCAGCAAGCAAGAAAAAGCCTCTCCACATATAAGAAAAAGATACGGCGAGAGTGGAGTGGATCGCCTTGTCGTAATCCCCTCTGCGGAACAATAAAATCAAATAGGAATTGTTCACCTTTATTCTGTAGCTGACAGACGTAACATAGCATAATTCTATTTATCCACTCTTCCTGGAATCCCATCTTCCTCATCATATCCTCCAAAAAATGCCACTCAACCCTGTCATATGCTTTGCTCATATCAAGCTTAACTGCTGCCAACCCTTGCTTCCCACCCCTCTTGTTTTGCATGTAATGTGTACACTCATAGGATAGTAAAATATTATCCGTAATGAGCCTACCCGGCACGAAGGCGCTCTGATTTGGTGCAATTATCTCCGGGAGGATTAATTTGAGTCTATTTGCCAACACCTTCGAAATAAGCTTGTACACCACATTACATAAACTGATTGGCCTCAAGTCCTTCATAGTTTGTGGGTATGTCACCTTTGGTATAAGCACCACACATGTCTCATTCCATCCCTCAGGCATATCCCCTCCATTGAGCACTTGCAGCACCTCATTTATTATATTCTTGCCCACCACATCCCAGTATTTCTTGTAGAACAGTGCTGGCATACCATCTAGACCGGGGGCTTTGAGATCCCCAATACTATCCAGAGCATCCCTCACCTCCCCCTCCGTGAACTCCTTCATCAAAGATTCATTCATCTTCGGTGTAACTCGTGGTTCGATTTGATCCAGGAGTTCCGCCGATCTTGTACCTGCAGTAGAGGAGAAAAATTTAAAAAGTAGTTAGTAGCTACCTCCTCTAACTCCTTCTCTTCCTTCACTACCACCCCATCCTCCCTTCTTAGCGCCTTTATTCTGTTTTTCTTCCTTCTAGATGAGGCCACCGAATGGAAAAAGTTGGTATTACGATCTCCTTCCTTCATCCATGTTACATGGGCTCTCTGCTTCCAGTAAGTCGCCTTCTGATCTTCTAATCTGCTTAATTTAAATCTCAGCACCTCTTCCCTCCGAACCTGCTCTTCCGATAAACTCCCCCTCCTACGTTGACGTGGCGGAAACGTGGCTAGTCGGAGGACATACGAGAGAACGAAACCACGATTCACACGTTTTGGTCTGGCCCAAATTTTCATCAATTTATAGCGAGCGGTGCAGGCCCCTTTCCTCTTCCCCTGTCCTGTCCCGTTGAGAGTCGACTCTCGAGCTCTGCTGCCGCCCCTTGCCTTCTCTCTCTCCGGTGCACAGCTAGCCGGCGAGGAGATGGTCTAGGTGGTCTGGCCCTCCCTGTAAATAGTAGATTAGGTTCTATCTTATGTGTGCCACTATGGCGTCTTGGCTGTATGTCGTCTTTCCCGTCTCTTCGTCGCCTACCTCGGCCGCTGGCGAGCAGCGACCGTGGTTCAGAGAAGTCCTTCTTTTCTTGCTTTCCATGGTGGAGGGGGGAGGAGGAGGGTGGATCTGGAAGGCGACCTTCTAATAAGCTCGGTTTTCGGCCGAATCGGGTGCGGATCTTGCGGGTTTTTCGATCCTGTTCTTGCTGCCGTGGTGGGAGGAGAAGGGAGAAGAAGGATCTGCTGGATCTTGCTTTTGTGTGTTGTTCCTGTGTGCTTGCTTGCGGGCTTGCAGGCTGGCCATGGCTGCCGTATGTGGCCTGACCGTCGGGCCGAATCGGGGCGTCGCCCCCGCCGATGAAGACAGCTCTGTTTCAAGATTCCGTCGTTCGCGACGGGTAGCTCATGCGGCGACTTCAACGAGGTGTATACCTCTACAGGTTCGATCCGGCGACATAGCTGCGGCTTCGGTCATCTTCGCCTCCCTTTCCGGTGGTGCGACGGTGGTAATTCGAGCGGCGGCGGATTCGTCTCTGCTGAGTTGGTCCTAGGGTGTTGGGTGTAATTTTTTTTTTTTCAGGGTCCTCTCTGTAATTTTGGAACAGCTGTGCTGCTTCTGGATGGCTCCTGTACTCATGTTTCCTATTTAATATATCCAGGAAGTTGCGTTTCAAAAAAAAAATCATCAATTTACACAGTCACTTGCAATGTTTTTAAAAATAATAAAATGATAAATAGGTTTTTTGTCTACTACCTCCGTTCTGAAATATAAAATGTTTTAGCATTTTTCTGATTCAGAAGTATCTCTACACGTTTCGGTGTGTAGATTTATTTCAATCCCTATGTTGAAATATCTATAACATTTTATAATTTGGAACAGTAGGAGTAAGTTTTATAAGCTTTGGAGTAACTCTATGATGTCATCCGTTGCAAGACTCTCCTCCAGAGTCACGAAATGGTGCACGACCGATATTTTGAGAAACATCCATGACGAGGTTCGGAAACTCTGCTCTATTGTTCAGCGTACAAGAATTCAAGTTTTTTAGTCATCATGGGGATCTTAGTTTCACGCTTTTCTTTCGTTTCAACCTTTAGCCACCATCCTCCTATCTAGTCCAACCAGATGCGTCATCCACTCATGTTGGCCTTATTGTTTTGTCGTCACCATCATCGGTCATGTCGTCGTACCACCATTCGTAGCCATGTCAAACGTTGGCCATCTTTCCTATGTCAATGCCCTACCTTCTGCACCGAAACCCTACCAGACCTGAATCCCAATCCTTCGTCTTCGCCTACGTCATTGCTTCCCAGCAATTTTTATCAACTTAGTTTTTTCTGTGGTCTCGACCTAAAAGAATCCAGAAAGGAGCTCTACATTTTATTTTGTTGAAATATAAATATACTGCATTGACCCTTTACATCAGTTTGGACTTTTGGGATAGATGGTTAGTACAACAATTTTATATGGTATCAGAGCTAAAAGGTCTGAAGTTCAAGTCCCTGCTCACGCAATATTAAAAAAAGAAAAAAGATTACGTGGCTTGCACCATACCCACGCTAAGGTCTAAAATAGGCTAGACGTGATGGGGAGTGTTGAAATATAAATATACTGCATTAACCCTTTCATCAGTTCAGACTTTTGGGATAGATGGTTATTGCAGCAATTTTATACATTTTCTATGTAGGAGGAAGGTGCCGCCATACTATAAAGGAGACCAAAGACACTGCAAGAGGATCAAGTTCTTAAATGAAGCGTAAGTTTTCAAGCCAGCCAGTATCGATCTAGAGCACTCATACTAGGTTCGCCCTCACACAACACACATCGTCGATTTGTCCATCAACCTCTTCAAATCCACATTGTAACCTTTTAGATGTAAATTGTGAGGCATAAAGATTTTATCCAGACTTCTTGATGTAAATTCTATGACAATGGATTGTGTTTATATAGATGATTTTTTTTTGTCCAATAGACTAAATTTAGTGAAAACATTTGAGCCAGCTGAATGATAAATACTCCTTCCGTATCAAAATATAAGACTTTGTAACTTTTTTGGATTTGTCCAAATTCGTTACTAAATGAGCACACTAAAACATGTGTATATACGTACGAATTAGGACAAACATAATTTTTTTAGAAAGTCTTGCACCTTGATACGGAGGGAGTAGAAGAAAAGCGCAAATCTCACCTTTCATCCCAGAGATTAGAAGTAGCGTGTGGTAATTAAGCTTGCTCGTTCTTGCTGACCCAAGAGCGGCTGTGGTCGCCAAACCAACACGAGCCGAGCCCGGTCCAAGTGTTCAACTCCAACTGTCCAACCCGCCCGGCCCGCACGCTTTCCCCTCCTCCAAGCTTACCCTACCCGCCTCCCCTGTTTCCTTCCCAACCCACTGATCCCTTCTAGAACCTCCTTTTTTTTTTTGCGAAGGAGGAAGCTGCACTAATTCCTCACTCTTACAGAGAGATCCAGCAAGAAAGCAAAATTACAAGAAATACCACTGGATCCCGGCGTCGGTGACGAAGCAGATGCCGTCGATGGCGCGCCGCTGCGAAGCTCCCCAACCTTGGATCGCCAGGAGCCACCACACGCAGACGGGAAGTCGTCGATCGTCGGCTCCGAAGAGCCTACACCAGAGCTCGCCGCCGTTGCCGCGAAGAACCAACACAGCAACCTCCAGATCTTGAACATCCAGGTCCGCCGCTGACCCGAACCTGGCCGTGGTGATACGAACTCTACGGATCCGCGAATCCTCGAGCTCGGAGAAGTCGGCCGCGAGGCAGAGGAGCTCCAGAGAGCACCGCCGCCAGAGGGGATCACCGCCGACACCAAAAACCGAACCTGCAGCTCCATCTCCTCCCGAGCGCCGCCGGCCGGTGAACTACCAGGACCTACACTATGTACACGCCGTGGGACGGGCTTCCCCCACCCTCCCGCCGCCGGAGCGGCCGACGGAGGGGGGAGAACCCACGTCCCACCGGCGAGCGAGGTGGTTCGGCAGTCGACTCTCAAAAATCGCCCCTCGGGCACTGTAGCGGAGCGAGGGGATGAGGACGACCTCTCTCCCTTCTAGAACCTCCTAGAAGCGAACGGGAAAGCCCGTGACGGCGGAAGGTCATGGCGATGGCGACGCAGACGGGGGTCGCCGCCTCCAAGGTCCTCATCCTCGTCGGCGCAGGTCGTAATCCCCTCCACTCCCCCGCCCCTAAATCTGTTGATTCGATTGGACCTCTTCAAAATTCGAATTTTCTGGCTTATATTGATTCTAAAATGGTGATTCTGTGTCTCCGCAGGCCTGACGGGATCGATCGTACTGCGGAATGGCCGCTTGTCCGATGTATTGGCGGAGCTCCAGGTCGGTTGAATTTTTCAGCCTGCTCCCTTGTTAATTTTCTCGCCTCTATTGATCATCAGAGGATAAAATCCCAAATGTTTATTTGACGTGTTTGCAGCAGGTTAATAGGACCGTTACCGCTGCCCTTTCTGATTGACGCATGATTACAAATTTGTACTCCTCCGTTCCACAATATAAGACGTTTTATGTGTTACACATGTTGTCTACATTGGGGCTAAAAAGTGTGGACATGCACACTACAATATGTCTAGATACATAGGTATACATGTGAATGTGGAAAAAGGCTAAAACATTATATATTGTGGAACGGAGGGAGTACTTCCTTAAGTGCGTCACATGCTTGCATTTCAACGATGCAGGAGGACGCACGGGGGCTAATTATATTTTGATACCGAATTTTACAATCGATTCCGCCTTTTCACACTCATGTATGTATGGAATGTGTGGGGCAAGCTCTTGATGATCTCGTTTTCCGCATAACAAGTGAATGCACCAATAGGCGCTCCAAATCATCCAACTATTATTATTATGGCTCAGCCATTTTATAGTGTTTTTCCACACATGTGCTAATGGTTTAGACCATCTTGTAGTAAGTTATGTCGACCTTCAAAGTCTTATGAGGAACATCTCGTGTTTTTCTGTAATCAGGAGCTCATGAAGGGCGTAAATCAAGGAGAAGGTTCAAGCTCCCTTGACATGGCCCTTATTCAAGCTCAGGTATGCAGCTGTTCATAGGTATATTTTAGGCCATCAGTTGCATAGAAATTACACTAGCGTCCTTCACTTTCAGTAACTAACTTTTACTTTTTTGTTTGTGTATTCTGTGTGCTGATATTTCATACTAGCTTCGGAATTTAGCCCAAGAAGTCAGAGATTTGACTTTATCAAAGCCCATTACCATATTGAGTGGGAAATCAGACTCTGGAAGTATGTATTCTGATCCTCCCCTCGCAGTGTTTAGCTTGTTCTCTCTTAGCAAGCTCTGCAAACAACCAAATCCGTACTCTAAATATAGCTTTTATTACCGATCTACTTGTATTATCCAAGAATGTTTGAAAAAGTTCAGACATATAGTTACTTAAGACTGTACTCTTTTAGAATACTGCAATTCAAAGGAGGCCGCATTCTTTTTTTTTTACTCATGAAGTATGTACATCTGTAATCTGATAATGAATGATCCATGAGTTTGATGTTCGTTCAAAATTTACAATTTAGAACATGTAGATTGGTTAATGAAACAATAATTCTGCTATTGTTTTCTACAACATGTATGAGCCTATGACAAGGGCTTCTTACCCCCATTCTTTTTATTGTATTTACTTGCTGATTCTTATATCATTTCTTGACCTGCTTGTGCATTTCTCTTCAGGCAGTTTATCATCCTACATACTGCCAGCAGCTGCAGTTGGAGCAGTAGGTTATTGCTATATGTGGTGTAAGGTAAGATAGATATGCAGCAATACAGCAAAAAAAATGTGTTATCGATAAAATCTCTATCTGCAATTTTTTTCCAAGGGTCATGATTTTCACCTGGTTTTCCTTCTCCACAAATGTTCCTCTTACAACATTTATATAACATCAGTAACTGAATATAGAGAAAATATAACTCTTTTTTCCCATCTGTTGTTGTCATTTGTTTTTCTGCCTTGATCTTGTATATCTGAAATCTCTTCGGCGGCATGCTTTTCCTATGTTGATCCAACTGTAAATGCATAGAACTGGTGTGCATCCGTACATACATGATGAAACATCCTGTCAAGAGTTTAAAGTGGACTGGTACCAGGGATTCACTAGGATTTATGTAAAAATCGTCAGATATTTTTTATGCTAGTGATGGCTCCAAGTTGTTTTTTTAATATAAAATTGCTATGCAGAGTACACAAATTATGTGTGTAAAATTTGATCTATCATGCTTTCTTATATGTTATTATCCTTATACAGGGATGGTCCTTCTCAGATGTCATGTTTGTCACGAAACGCAATATGGCCAGTGCTGTTGATAGCATGTCAAAGCAATTGGAGCAAGTTTCATCAGCACTAGCAGTATGTTTTAGACGACACGTTTCATATTCAGTATTATCTTCCTTTTATGTCTACTGACTAGTCACTGGTATTCAATGAATTTCAGGCAACAAAAAGACATCTAACTAAGCGCCTCGAGAATTTGGATGGCAAAATGGATGAACAAGTGGAGATGTCCAAAAGTATCCGGAATGAGGTTTGTTCCTTTGCAATGATGTTAGTCCTTAGCTGTGACATGATGATATATTGAATGCTTCACGCATGGGATTCCATAATTTTTGTTTCAACGCATGGGATTCCATAATGATACACCAATTTGTAAAGTTTGTTCTTGCGGAGCGACAATTCTTCTTCCACTCTCTTATTTACATCACCAGATTAGCACCTTCAGATTCCATCATTATTAATTTTCTACAAATGGGTATTTCAGTCATACTGTAGTTCATCTGAAAAGGGTCAAGATTTTGTTTAGAACAAGCGTCATCACATAAGAATATAGAAGTAGTTGTGACTTTCTTATGATCGTTCTTTGCTGGCAATGTTCATAGTCAATATTGGCTCAAAACCAGGAAGTCAGGAACTCTACATTATACCATCTAGTAAGTGACACTGTTGAAAAAAACTGTAGTGTGTCCCAAGATATCATCACATAGCAAAGTGTACGTACAACAGTACAAGCACAAGCATAAGCAAAGTGATTTTGCTTGTAATTAATGGTCTATGTTCAATGTGATTACGTTTACATAGTTTTTTGGTAAGCTATTGCTGTAGTTCACTTACATTCATGGAACAGATATATTTTCCAGTTGTTTTTTGTTCTTCATTTTCTTCTGAAAGAGCACCAAACACACACTCTTTTTTTTGTTCTTTCCAATGTTACAAAATCTGTTTTGGTAATTTGTTTTGTATGTACATGCTATACTTGTGATGCTATGCTACAAAGATCATTTTTCTTCTCAGTTCAATACATTCATGTACTTCTATTCAATATGCACAGGTCATTGATGTTAAAACTGACCTGTCTCAAATTGGCTTTGACGTTGAAGCAATTCAACAAATGGTAGCCGGATTGGTAAGTTTGAGTATCCTGGAACCGCTGCGCATAAACCTTTGTCCAAGACCATTTGATTATTTCTGACCTTGTTTCTGTACCATTATCAGGAGCAGAAGATTGAGTTGCTTGACAATAAACAGGTGACCGAACATACTTATAAGTGTCAGTGACTTACGAGGCATGCTGAAATTCTGTTTGTTCCTATCATCTTATGTTTAATGACAGGACGCGGCCAATGCTGGTATATGGTACCTCTGCCGAATGGCGGGAGGTATAAAAGAGGGAATAAATGCTAAGTTTTTCCAGGCAAGTGGATCATTTGTATAGAGTTTTAAGTGTGTGCATCCCTTTTTAAGGCCTATTCGTTAAGCGATTTCATCGTGTAGATTTAACTATTGTTGTAATGATCCATATCTGCTATTGCCGTTTGGATTATCTATTTATCTTTCTGATGATCCTTATATGTTCTTCGGTCCACAGGAAGCGGAGGAAAAAGTCAAGCTCTTAGACATGGCTCAAACTGAAAAGAAGTCGGTGAAGGTGATATTTGCGCTCCTTCCCAGTCGATTTCGTTGTCTTGATGCAAATCTTCAATCTTGTGTTGTGCATGCTATAGGGCCTCGAGCTATTTCTGGAGAGTGCCAAGGAAGTGAAGGCAGTCGACTCCAAGCCTAGTACCATTGCGCAGAATGAAGCCAAGAAACCCACGAAGACATTTGACGTGCCCCTAAAGAGCGCCGCGGTGCACAGATCAAACAGGTCTATTTCGGAAGGAAGGCCTCGCGTTGTGATCGACACCTGCCCGCTCGCTCGCTATGTACATTGCGTTCTTGATTGTTTTGTTTTGATAGCAAAAATATAGAAGAAGAATAACCTGCATCCGGATTCCGGAGTGATGATTTTCCAGGATAGACAGGGTGTGCAGCATTGATCTGTCGAAAAGCAACCTGTTTTTGTTTTTGTAATTTGATTCATTCCATGTTCTGATTTGATGTTTCGCTTGTACACAAGTGACGGAGAAACAAATAAACATAATACGGTTTTGCTATCTTGTCGAATTGGGCGGAGAGCCTTCAGGCAGCAGCCTGCATGCATATTCTCCATTTTCTTGATACCAGGCGTGCATGTATGAATTGACCTGGCAGCAGGGACCTAATTGTGTCGAAATTTTGACAAAACGGACCACCTCGACGAATGAAATGTCAAAAAGAACCACCTCCAAAAAAATTTGTCAAAAAGGACCACCTGAACGGTGGCGGCAGGCGTGTCAGGCGACACGTGGCGCCTGCCGTCACGGGCAGAGGCGGCTGGCCCGGCCGCCAGGCGCAGTGGCGGCACGTTTGCCGGAACGGAAAATCCCGTCGCGCGGGAACCGCGTGGGACCCAGCCGCCTTGGGCTGTGGCGGCACGTCTACGTGGACGGCCGGCCGCCTCGGCCTGTGGCGGCCTCTGCAGCCACGCGCGGGACGATCGGTGCTGATGTTCACATGCCACATGTAATGAGGCAAGTCCACTGCTGCATGCGACATGCATGAGGCAATTCCATCTTTTCCGGCGCCGCATGCATCAGCCTGATCGATCCATCTTTTCCGGCGCCGTATGCATCAGCCTGATCGATCCATCTTTCCGTGGCGGCATGCATCAGCCCCGATTGAAACCTGATGACGGACGGTGTGCATGCACGACTGCACGAAGTAATCGACTGGAGGATCCCGAGCGAATACGGCGGCAGCAGAAGCGTCAGGCAGAGGCCGCCACAGGCCGAGGCGGCCGGCCGGCCACGTAGACGTGCCGCCATAGCCCAAGGGGGTTGGGCCCCACTCGGTGGATTTCTATTCCCGCGCGACGGGATTTTCCATTCCGGCGAACGTGCCGCCACCGTGCCTGGCGGCCGGGCCAGCCGCCTCTGCCCGTGGCGGCAGGCGCCACGTGTCGCCTGGCACGCCTGCCGCCACCGTTCAGGTGGTCCTTTTTGACAAATTTTTTTGGAGGTGGTCCCTTTTGACATTTCAATCGCCGAGGTGGTCCGTTTTGTCAAAATTTCAATATGTGTCACGCGTCCACGAACTCTCTAGTTTTTTTTTTTTTTTTTGCGAGGCACGAACTCTCTAGTTCACCACAAAGAAATATCGATTTTTTTATAAGTACACAACATCATCGAAACATATCGTGTAACGATTTGTCATTAAGAAATGTGAATCACTTAAAGAGCACTGTGTGCCGTTTGTTCGTTTGTTTCAGAGTTGAGACTGTTCATAGCTCAATTGGGTTGTTTCTTGTATTGTATGTGAGAATTTAGATCGTGCCACAGTGATCGGTGTTCAGCTGGTATCATCTCGGCGGACTTCCTTTGAGGCCCTCCTCTGAAAGTCTGAAGAAAGAAGTTCTGAGTTTCTGACGACCCGTCGGGGAAATGCGAACCAGCGTGGATTCTGCGTGCGCCTCGCTCGCAGCTGGTTATCTCTTGTCTAGACCTCTGCCCTGAACTCCTGCACTCACCACTTTGCCTACCTCTAGGATGGCCTCTCTCTGCCCGTGCGCCCGGCGACGGCTCCCCGCCGGGCGGCGAGTGCTCCCTCATCGGCCGGTGACTCCTCCCCGGCAGCGCGGTGAGCCGTTCGATTCCACCCGCCTCCTTCTTGTTTTGATTTCTTGCGATGTAAACCCTTGTCCGGTGAGAAGGATTTGGGTTGAAATCCAGGTGTGGTGGGGAGGGACCAGAGGGACTCACCATGTACCCAATATTTTTTAGAAGAAACGGGCCTCGCCCCGGTTCCATTTTATAGAAACCACAGATCTTCCGTACATCATTCAGTTTTCGAGCATAACAGAACTACCATCTCACAGTTCTGGGGCAACACAGCCCAAGACCTAAAGGTCCTAAACCACCACTAGAAAGACTTATTACAAAACGCTCATAGACAACCAACTCAAGGCATGACAGCAAAGCAGGGAAGTGATCAACTCAGTCTTCAACACGCTTGTTCTGCCAGGCATTGCCTCAGCCTTTCCGTTGTGATTTTCCACGCCACAGCTTCATCAGCATCTTCCAGGCGGGAGTGTAGAGCTAGAACTAATTTCGCACCAGTCAGCTCTTGGAGCGTCACCCAGAATCCGGCCAGAGCAAAGGAGGTGGAGCCTGAACCAGATGTTCCAATCCTCTCACCATCCTGTCCACGTCTCCACTTGCGTCCCCGGAGAATAGGACCCTCCACTGGGAGAGCGTAGAGGCCAGCATTCTCCAGATTCTCTGCATACCAGACCAAGGAGTGCGGTTAAAACATAGGTCGTTCCTGGTAGTCCAGACGACCCAGAGGGCAGCAGCAATGGCAGAATTATGAACTACATGCTTTTTCTCACATAGCCACATGCTAGCAACAGAGGTAAAAGAGAACACCATGTCATCAAAACCCATATTATGTCTCAGCTCCTTCCATACCACTTGAGCAACACAGAAATCAAAGAACAAATGATCACAAGACTCAGGCTCAGAGCAAAAAACACAGGTAAGGTCATCAACATGTTGCCTTTTAACCAGATTATCTCTAGTGAGAATTTTATTTTGAGCAATTAACCACAAAAAGAAATGAATCTTGGGGGGGGGGGGGGGTTTAACCTTCCACACAGCATGAACATAAACTGGCAAGATCCCTTTGAAGTTAACCACTACATAAAAGGAACTCATATATCATTGCCCTAAATATTGCATAGGTTGTCATGTGGTTTTTGTTTTATTTTGAGATGCTCATCAACTCTAGGACATTTCGTCAAGAGTCTCATATATTCTGGCTTTTATCGAAGGTCGGTGAAATTGAGGCAATTCGTCAATTCACTTAACTGTTCACATAGCCCAACATCGCTAATCAGCACAAGCACAAATAACAAATGGTGCGACCCGAGCAAAGTTCGGGTGGCTAGCACGCCGGTTGTGCGTGCAGCCCACCAGGGTTCGCCCCCACCATGAACACACTTCTGAATGTCTCATCTCCTCTCTGATCAAATATGCTGAGGGGCTTGTCTCCCTCAGCCTTTCATTATTTGTTCTGAAATTACAAACCATGTGTCATTACACTAGAGTTGCCAGGTAGTGAAGTAAATCCTTAAGCTCGATTGACAATTTGTTGGTATCAGGCCAGCAAATCATGGGAGAAACCTCTACACCTTTTGTAAGGAGATTTATCCAAACCAGCGTCTAATATGGAAGTCATCATCCGTGCTGCTGAAGAGCGACATAGCAGAGTAGTTTAGTCATAACTCATATGTGTTAACTTCAGAATTAAAACAGTGGCACTTTCGATAGCATGTTAATGTTAAAAATAGTGTGTACTTACGGGATCTGTACATGCTCAAAGTCCTCCTCACTTGACCTAATGATGACCTGGCATCCTGCCCTGTAGAGCAGGTAGTATAATACTTGATCAAACTCGGGCATCGCTATCAATTTCAGCTTCTTAAGTTTCTGCAGGTGCTGCAATCCTTGTGGAAGTGCCTTCAGCTTGGTGCACTTGCAGATAACTAGTACCCTGAGATTTGGCATGGTACCATCCTCCAATATCAACTCCTCAATATCTAGCTCGTGGAGTACCAAATTGTACAGATTTGGGAACTCGCCCGAAGGGCAGGTCATGATTGCACCAGTATATGAGCTAACCCCTATTTCCAACACATTTAGGAACGGAAGTGAGCTCCCAAATGTTGGCATGGGGTCTTCATCATTCAGTAAATTAGGACAACTAAATTTCAGCCATCTCAGATTGTGTGGAAGGAGAAGAAGGTCAGGAAGATGAAGGTCGTTGGCCAAACTTGTCCTCGCATGCCCCAAGTATTTCCAGCTCTTTGACACTCCGGTAATGCTTCCCAAAGCACCAAGAGGGATTTCCTTCAGTTCTGTCAATCGCTGCTTCCCATTGCTTTGGTATGTTGGATGCCAGGAATATGAAAAGAGACTTGAGCTGGCTTTGCATGGTAGTCTTCTGCATGAACCATGACTCGACTTTGTAGATATGGACATGCTTCAGTGTTAAAATGCTCAAGAGAGAAACAGGAAGGGCCTCCAATGTGGCATCTCTTGCATCAAAAGTATGCAAGTTTGCCAGATTACCGATAGTAGCAGGAAGTAATATGTGCCGCCTTTCAAGCCAAGATACCTCAGATGTACCATCTGTCCGATCTCCCTAGGAAGCTGCCATCTTGATCTCATGCCATCAAAGTGGAGCACCCGCAAGAAATTAAAGCCGTGAGAAGGGAAGGCTTTCCAGTCTAATCGAGCTGCATTGTGGATCAGCAAGGTGTGCAGATTTGGTATAGCAACACCAACTGTTACGCAAACATAGAGAACCACTCTGTAAGCTCTCATTTCATTGGAATATGACGTCTCCACGTCATTGCTGGAACTGCAGTCCTTGAAGAACCCTTCTCTTCGAGCTCGCCCAATTCCCCAGTCACGCAACACATCATGCACTTTTATGGTCTTGATGCACTTGGAGCTCCTCTTTTCAATTAGGATCATGCAGCGCTGTGCCAGTTCTTCCACATACCTGATTGCTGTTTCTTCAAGGGAGCATCCACGAACATTTGGTATGAAACCCTCTGAAATCCATAACTTTGTAAGAAGGCCAACCGGGACTGCATAGTCTTCTGTGAATGATGTGATGTACAAAAAGCATGCCTTCAGGTTACTTGACAGATCATAGTAATTTAGGTCCAGTATGGCTTTGATGTCACCTTCATTCTTCATTGCATCCCAATTTATGCTAGCAACCATTCTTCTCCACTCAGTGATTCTGACATTCTTTGATAGGAAACCTCCCAGAACTACAATTGCAAGAGGCAAGCCATTACATTTTAATGCAAGTGTCTTGCCTAGTTCTCTGAAGCTGTCCAGATCATTTCTTCCATCGACAACATAGTAAGGGAATGCCTTCCTATTGAACAACTCGATACTTTCCTCGTTGTTGAGGAGCTTTACATTGTGGATTAATTTTCTTGTGTTTGGATGACTGGAAACTGCTGAATTGCGAGTTGTTATAACCATCCTGCTTCCATTTTTCACATCAGGAAAGGTGGCTTGGATCATATCCCAATCTTCGTTTCTCCATACATCATCTAAAACTACAAGGTATCTTTTGTCCTTTAGGAAACTGGAGATCTTTTTTATAGTTTCTATCTCGTCCATTTTCCCTATTTCTTCCAAGTTTTGAGTACCCATGGTCCCTTTAACAATATCCCTTAGTGCACCACGGACTGTAAATTGCTGTGAGATACATATCCATACACATGAGTTGAAATATTTTCTTGCCACTAGATTGTAGACCTTCTTGGCAATGGTTGATTTTCCTGCTCCTCCTGGACCGACAAGGGAGATGACAGTGAGATCCTTATTCTCCGAGTCAAGCAGTTCATCCTTGATTTGGTCGATTTGACTATCAAAGCCAATGACGTCGACCTCATCCTCGAAATCAGGAAGTGTCAGTCTCCTAGCGTGCAAACTCTCGTTCTCATCCATGCTATATCTCGTCTCATTCAGGCTAGTACTAACAATGCTATACTTTGTGAATTCTTGGAAGATTGCATGCACTCTTGCTGTCACTCTATCAATCCTTTTTCCTATACTGTACAGATGCATGCAGTGGAAGGGGTACCGAGCACCCTTTGATATGGCACCAACGAAGGACCGTCTTCTGTCGTTCTCCCTCGCCATGATGTTCGCCATGTCAATGATAATCTCAGCACTGTAAGCTACATCCCTGACCTCTGCCACCAGGTTGTTCACCATCTCGCCTCTCTCCATCCTCGTGTCGGTATCCCTGAGGAAGCACTGCATGCGCTTGAGCTAGGACTTGAGGGCCTCCACCTTGACAGGAACTTCGCGCAGAGAAGTTGCTTCCTGAATCACAGTGGCTCCCACCCTCTGCAACACCGCTGCAACAGCCTGCTCGGCCATCTCTCTCGAGTTTTGCGTTTCCGAAAGCACGGAACTATGCAACCTACAGATGATCATAAACGAGGTATGAATGCCTGATTCCTGTACTGAAAGTTGAATCACGATCTGCCATATCATATTTGCCAAAAACCATGGTCTATCATATCATTCCCGTAAATATACGACTATTTTCATACTATCAATGTATTCTGGAAGAAACAACGAATGACTAAATTCATTTTTCCTGTTTACAGAGCCAGAAGCCAAGGTGGAACCGCATAATGCGTAAGAGGATGAGAGAACGTTTCATCGCCTGGGCCGCTCCCGCGAGCGACCAGGCGACCGTCCCGACCCGCGCCTCCCTACCCCCTCCTCCTCCCTTCTCCCCCGCCGCCGCCGGCGTGTGCTGCCGGGCAAGGCCCGCGCGGTGCCGGCGGCGGCGGTCTTCCTCTTCCCGCGCGTAGGGGGGGTCTCGCGGGGCGGCCCTGGCCTGCGGCGGGGCGGCTCGGATCTGAGGACGGCGAGGACGGTCGGCGGTGCCCTGGCTTTCCTGGAGGGCGGTAGGGTTGACGGCGCGGTGGCGGGGGTTGGCCGCGGCGGGCGTTGTCCGGCGGCGGCTCAGCCATGGGGTGGCGACGGCGGGCCCAGATCTGGGCCTACGGGCCCCGATCTGGGTAGCAAACCTGACGGGCCTTTGGGCCCTTCGGTGAGCACAAAGGTAACTTGCTGGTGGCGCGCTCGCCGTGGTCGCCGGGCTCGTCGCCCTTTGTCCCTGTCTCCCCTGTTTTTCTACCGGCCACGGGAGCTGATTTGGACCAGGCGGGTCCGAATCCGGCTCTTCCATCCCTGGCCACCCCGTGGGGTTAGGTACCGGCGCGGTCAGCCTCTTTCGACCTTCAGATCGTGTTTCTTGCTAGTTCTTCGGCTTGGTGATGGTCCGGCGTGTCCCGGGTGGGCATGGTGGCGGTGGAGCGGCCGTTTGGCTGCTGGGCGCCGTGGTAGCCCGAGTGCGGGTGACCCCCCTCGGACGTGGTGGCGGCACCCCCGGTAGACAGAGGAGCAGGGGCTGGTGCCAGGGTGGGCGGAGACGGTGGCGTGCCTGCTGCAGTGCGGCGGCGGGGACTTTACGGGCTCATTTTGGGCGCGGCGGGCCGGTGAGGGCCTAGTGTGTCCCTGCTGCTGCATCCGGTCGGCTACCGCAGATGGCGGTGGAGGTCGATCCCTCCCGCGTGCTACTGTACTGCTACCCCTTGCCGGTGTCCCCTCTTCTTGGTCTTTCCGGCCTCGTGACGTGGTTCACGGTGAGACGGCGGTGGTGATTGCAAGACCGTGGTGGCGTGTGCTGGTGGGTGGAAAGCTTGGTGGAACACTACGGAGCGTTCGGAGCGGGTGTGTGGTTTTTTGGGGGTCGGGAGAAATCCTGGTCGTTCTCGACATCGACGCGGTGACGCCTGCGGGTGTCGCCTTCCTTCATGAAGGGCGTCGGGTGTACCTCTTCTCCACCCTCGTGGCGTACCGGGGAAAACCCTAGGATGCGACTAGGGGTTACCCTAGGACCGGTTCGGGTAGCAGCGTCGTCATCGTCGCTAACCTTCTTGAAGGTGCTGCTTGGTACGTGGCGCTTCGGTGTGCTAGGAGCGTGGTGGGAATTTTCTGGAGGGCGCAGCGGTTGCGAGTCATCCCTGTTTTCGTCGAACCGCCGTCGTCGGCATTTTTTTCTTTTCTTTTTTCTTTTCAGTTTCTTTTGGGCTTATTTTGTGCTGTTTGCCCCAGCTGTGACTCATCGTTGTACTGGTTGGTTGCTATATTAATATAGCTGGGCGAAAGCCTGTTTCGAGAGATAATGCGTAAGAGGATCTGAACTAGGTATCGTACCTCTGCTATCCGCCAAGTGAGACAATGGATTCTGCCATTCTGGATTCTAGATCTGGTTGCCTAGAGGAGCGCGTGTTGGATGGATAACCATCCGAAGTCAGCTCAGCCTGTGTCAAGTGACAGAGAGATGTTGTTTCAATATTCTGGACAGCAGCCGTGGACATCAAGTGACACAAACTGATGCAGCAGTAAGTCAAGGCACTGTACTCAGCAAACAATCTGTACGGGAGCTGTAGTTTTTTTTTCTCCTTTTTTTTGCTGAATCACAGTGTTTACAACGATGCATGTGATGTCTGGTGGGGGCCAAACATAGCGGCCGGTCTTCAAGGAGCGGTTTTTTTTGCTCCTGAAGGTACAGTGCTTCATTTATTTAAAATAAAAATCTGAAAAAAAATATTCTAGACTTACTCAGTGATGCATCCTATGAACGTGATAAATGTCATTTCAAAATATTTTGTATTCTAAAAGCTACACAGAAATGAAAAATTATCTATCTAAGTACAGTGAACAATTCGTAGTTTTAAAACTAAAAATTCACAAGATTTACTCCCTCCGATCCTGTTTAACTGTCGCAGAAAATGAACATAGCACGTACAAATCCATAGTTGTGCTGGCGACAATTATTTGGGACCAGAGAGAGTATCATTTTGTGTGGCCTAGAGTTAAAACTTAAAAGAATGCAATAGTTGCAGTTTTGCATGCTTGTACAATACATCATTAACTACATCAAACATTTTTTCAGAATTTTCTAAACTTGTACTCCCTCCGGATTTAGTCTACATCTTGGAAAAATTCACACACCCTACCATGCATCACAATTATAGTCTCGCAAGAAACAAAACTTAATTAATGCAAATTGCACACAAAACTACTACCCATTGTTTTTTTAGTGGTATGGGAAACGTGTGTGGACTCTCCCCCGTTTTAATTACCGAGGTAAGACCCATCTACGATGTAGACTAATTCAGAAAAAAATTGGTGCTAGGATATACTCCCTCTGTTCTGTTCTTTAATAAGTGTACTTCTAAATTTAGTAATACGTAAAAAATTAAAATTTGATCAAATTTATAGAAAAAGTAGCAATATATATATGACATAACATTGGTATATATTTTAAACTTTATTTCAAGACGAATCTAATGATACTAATTTAATGTCATATAGGCGGGTACATTTTCCTATAAAGTTGGTAAAAAATTAATAAATTTGACTTACTATAAAAGGTAGAAATAGACATATTTAAAGAATGGAGGGAGGGAGTAGACTAAATCCGAACGGAGGGAGTAAATATGATTTCTAATATTCTTTTAAAAAAGAACTGGAGCTCAAGAGCCAAAAAATAATTTTCGCCGGTCTGCACAGGTGATTCTTTGTTCGTTACCGGGAGCAACACAAGTGAACTACTCCCTCCGTTCACAAAAGGATGTCTCAAGTTTGACCAAAAGTGAATGTATCTAGACATGTTTCATGTATAGATACATCCATTTTTGGACAAAGTTGAGACATCCTTTTGTGAACGGAGGGAGTAGGAGTTTAATTGGAATTGTCTACGCTTTTCTTTTGGTCAGACATTTGGGTGAACACCATCCCTTATCTAAGGTTTGAAAGAGACTAGAGGACGTTGAAGCATACTACCTCTGTTTTTCAAAATAAAGCCTTTTTTTCAAAAGTCAAACTATCTAAAGTTTGAGCAAACTTTTAGGAAAAATCATGAACATCTAAAATAAAAATCAATATCAATATATACATCTTGAAATATATATTGATATGATATCTTAATACTAATATAGTTGTTTATAGCATTTCTAAAAATTAGTTCAAACTTTTCATTGTTAAACTTTTGAAAAAAAATCACAGTCCTTCTTTTTATAAACGGATGGAGTATTATCTACACTTCTCATTGATTTCGCAGTCGCACGAGCTTAATGAGCTCGGCCATTGGCGTAGCCTGTTATGGTATATATTTTTATTTTTCTAAACATTATGATATGTCTTTTAGAAATTAAAATATTTTTGAATGATATATTTAATAACTTAATTGGACCAATATTTTTTTTGCGTGATTTCTTATTTTGGTTCCTGCAGCTTGTGAGATTTATACACTAAACAAATGTCCAGGCTACCACTGCAATTTTTTTTGTAGAATCACAAAAACATTCTATGTTACCACCAAGCCTCGTTTTGTTCTAATTTTTTTACATTTCACAAAAAAGGTTGAAAACTATAAAAATATATCCATGCATTTCAAAAGAGATAAGTTTTTGTACGTATGAGAACAAAATGTACATGAATTTGCATGTTTATAAAATAAGATGATGCATTAAATTGATAAATAAGGTGAGAAAATAAAAGGATAAAAACACACGGAGAAGTCAGAAGTAATAAATAAATAAATAGTATAGAAAAAATAGGAAGGAAGGGAAAGGGAAAGCGGAAAGAAATGAAATGAGGAGAACATGTGTTGGGTCGACCAATAGCTCCCCGCTTGGCGAGAGCCTTAGCACTGCGTGTTGTATGTGCTTCATCTTGGGCCACAACGTGAGGCTTGTAGCTTCCCGTTCCATTGTTCGGCTGGGCTGACGGTCCAGCGACGATCGATCGATAGATGGATCGCGTCACGTATGCACGAGAGATGCACTCAAAAAAAAAAAAACGTACTGAGTTTGAAAAAAAAAAAAAAACTGGCGCAGGATCACGGACGTGCTAAAAAAAGAGTGAAAAAAAGAATGCTGATGCTCTCTGACCGGCACGGGTCCCCTTGTTGCACCTAACCGAGGAGACAAAGCTAAGCTAGAACCTGTGAGTGAGCGAGTGACCGCGCTGCGTGCATGCACGCAGGATCGACGGAGGAGTAGGAGGCAGAAAGTCAACCCGGCGCGGGATGCACGCCGCGGAAATTTAAACCAAGACCCCGTCTCAAGAAACTTCACCAATCCCGAACGATCGAGCAGACCATCATCAACCCAGGAGGTAAAGAAAAGAGAGAATTCCTTCTGTGACGCTGGCTTAAAACTTCGTTCCTTATTTGACACTCCTAAATTTTTTCTTCCCTATATGTCTCTGTCCAAATTTTCTTTCCTTTGCTGACACTACCGTCGGTTCCGTCACACTGTTCTGTTAAATTTTTATGGGGCGGACAAAATTACCCTCATCCAATCCATCTGATCGAACCGAACATAATCGAACCAAAATTCCCCATCTCTCGCTCGTCCCTGTCCCGTACTTCAACGAGTTCGCCTCCGCTCCTTGCAAAGATGGCGGCGGAGGAGGCCGGCGGCCGGGATGGACGTCCTCTGCTCCTTGCAGCGCCGTCCCCTCCTCCCTCCTTGTAGCGCGACGCAGAAGGCAAGCAACGGCGCGTCGTCGTCCTCGGTGAGCATGTACTCGAGCTGCTCCTGCGCGGCGGACTTGAGCTCCGGGCCGCCGCCGCCGGCGTGGCCGTCGCGTGGCGGAACGCCAAGAGGAAGATGGCGGTGGCGGGCGCCGGATTGATCGGCCGGAGGCAGGGGCGGAGCCAGGATTTGACCATAGGGGGGGCGAGGCGAAGCTAAGATTTTGTTTGGTGGCGTCATTCTTCTAAATTTGCTGGTGGTATTATGTATCGCTAAGAGTTTTTTCGTACTCGTAAAGAGGATTAGTATAAAGTTATTTTTTTGGCGGGGTAGTATAAAGTCATTTGTGTCATGTTGTATCCTAGCTCCGTCCCTCGACGAAGAAGACAATGATATAGCTCAACATATATAACACAACAATATATAATTAAGTCTTAATAGCAACACAAAGTAGAAGGGTTGAAAATATTGGTGTGTTATGTGCAGATCTACGGCCAAATACTGGACCCATCGTGCAAATTGATCATGTTAATTAATTTCCATTGCCAAATGCTCAATTAATTTCTCTCTAATCAGAAGCTTTGTGATCACCGAAAAAGAAGACCTATCTATGGTACAGCACATCATACCTTGCGTCCCTTAATCAGTCGATTAGATCGACCGGTTGGCCGGAGGACGGCGGCCGGCCGCGCGCCTGGCTGGAAGGCCGTGGCCGCCGGGTGATCTACGGTGATTTATCACAGCAGATTAGATCGGTAGGCAGAGATTGTCGTGAGAGGCGGCAGTGACGCGAGTCAATTGTGAAGTCCCACGATCAGAAGGAACAGATATTCACGTACATGAACCTGACTAGCGATGGAGGCAGCGGTTAGCTTGCGAGATGTGGGCTTGTGGGTCGTGGGCTTCACGCACTGCTAATTCTCTTTCGACACTTAGAGGCCTGTATAATCAGGCTAGCACAAATCAATACTAATGCGTACACTTGTATGCCTATACGTACAAATTTCTGCTGAAATCCATTGGGGGGGCCGATCGTTGGGGGGGGGGGGGGTCGGACCCCTGCTAGCCCCCCTGTCTCCGCCCCTGGCCGGAGGCGCGCGAGGATGCGGTCGTACTGCCCGCCACAGAGAGAGGGGATGGAGGCGAGGATCTCCTCCTCGTCGGCCTCGTCCCAGGGGGCGGATTCCAGGTAGTCGGCGCAGGCGGCGGCGATCCGGGCGCAGCCGAGGCGCGCAGCGGCCTGGAGCAGGGCGAGCGCGCCGCGGACGCCGAAGCGGGAGACGGGCTCGTGGGCGTAGAGGAGGCGGAGCGCGGTGACGTGGGAGCTAAGGTCCGGGTCCGGGCAGCGGACCTCGACGCAGTAGCGCGAGTCGAGGATCTGGCAGGTCGGCCAGGCGTCGGAGAGCCGGTCGGCGAAGTAGCCGCTCCCGGCGGCGAGGATGGCCGAGTGACAGTAGAGCCACTCGTCGCGGCCCTCAGGCGTCCGCAGCCGCACCACCACGTCGCTCGTCGCCGGTCGCCCATCTTGGGCCGCGCCGCCGCCGCCCTCCTCATCGTGAACCTCTTGACTCTGTCGGTCCAGCGAGCAGAGAGCGCAGAGCAGCGTGCGTTCCAGGGAGGCGGCGTGGGCCGCGGTGGCACGAGCTGTATGGAGGTCGGATCTATGCGCGTCTGCTGGAGCAGGATTGTAATCCTTGTTCCTCGAATCTATAGAAGTTAGCTCTGTTTTGTCTCCACATAAGTACTTTTTTCCGGTGTCGGATGAATCTGATGAGCTCTGGAGTATCTGATGAATCTGATGCATACTGATTTTCTGTCCAATCTTTTAATTTTCTGAATCTAGATCAGAGAACAAAATTGTGTGAGATATGGCGTCCCAAATCCAGTCTTTTTGCTGAATTTTTACATACATACTGATTTTTTGTCACATTATACGTCAGGGGTAAAAATGTCTTTGCACGCCTCTTTTAACACGTTAGTGAAAAATTTGTACTAGAGTGTCAGCAAGGGAAAAAAATTTGGACAGAGGCATATAGGGAAGAAAAAATTTAGGAGTGTTAAATAAGGAACGAAGTTTTAAGCCAGTGTCACAGAAGAAATTCTCTCTAAAGAAAATGAAGAGATGCGATCGAATCGACCGAGCTTGTTGCGAAGATACAGACACTGACACACGGGTGCCCAGCGGCCGATCGATCGGGCCTTGAAAACCGGGTACCTACTCTGCCAAGTGAAGCTTCCGGCCTCGAGTCTCGGGCACTGCTGCTGCGTCTATCTTGGTGCTGCCACCAAAGTCAAAACCAGCAGACTCTCAAAACCAGCCTAGATTCGCTCGCTCTCGCTGCGTGTGTAACGCCACAGGCACGTTTGTTCAGGGGATACAACGGATCCCGAGGCCCGCCCGCCCGCCCGCGAATTCAGACTTGTCAGTAACATTACCGCACTGGTTTGACCTGCATGCGCGAAGGAGTAGCACTCCTTTTCCATTCAAATTATTTCATCAAGCTAGCTAGCTATTTCGAAAGAATGATATGCATGGATCAATCTTGTTTGAGAGGAGAAAAGGATTAGAATATCTTGATTGAGAGTGAGGGGCATGAAAAGGCAATCTGACTGGAAAACCAACCGTATACTGTGGTTTTCACCGGTTTCCCTTAATTTTTTTTTTTTTTTGCGAGGGACCGGTTTCCCTTAATTAACCGTGTGTTGTTTGGTTTTTGGGTCCGATTTCCCTAACTAACTGGACCAATTCTTTTTTCGAAACTACTATGCATACGATGTTTGCTTGTACGATTTTCGTACGACACTAATCCAACGAAGCTGCTCCCTGCAAGGTCCAAGATGAATGGTCTCGTTCTTTTTTTTTTCTAATATGCAATGCGGGAACTCCCCGCCATAGGTTTCAAAAAAAAAAGTAGGCACTAGCTAGCACTACACGCACAAGCGGAATCTATATCCATGCATCATGTGCCGTAAAGCTGGAGAAACTGGCATGCAAAGGTATAGTGCGAAAATATATGCAATATAATTCATCAACGTAAGAGAAAGACTATTGTCGTCTTTCATAGAGAAAGCTGATAGCGTGCCCGCGTCACTCCTCTCTGGGGTGGCACGGGAGGTACCCTAACCCGTCGTCCCAACCACACCTCTGCCTCTGCCCCTGATTCTGCCCTTCTCCATCCTGGTGTCATGCGTACGATACGATCTACCTCTTTGTCTCCGGTGTGCCTTTGCTCAAACAGGTTTTGGGGAACCATCTTTGTATGGGGTGAACACCATGTTCGGTTCCGAGGTAGAGCATGGTGACACCTATGGGTACCGCTTTCTCCTTGGAGGCGTGGTCATGCGTCTAACCGTGCTTTCCTTTCCTCGGGTTATGGGAAAAAACCCTAGGTCCGGTTTGTCAAACCAGGCAGCACCGGCGCCACGGCGTCGTTCCTTGCATGGAGGCCCTACCTAGGCTGCAAGGAGAGCCCCCTGATATTTGGACATCTTGGCCTCTCTGGTATCACCGTCAAGACATGGCGGAGATGTGCCACTAGTGTTAGCTGCTACACAATGAGTAGGCACTAAGTCATCACCGACTCATTCTAGTGGACGCCTTCCTCAAGGCTGGCCGGATATTGCCTTCCACTTCTTGACTCCTTTGTGCATTCATGAGTAGTCGTGCGTTGATCTCACGACATATATATGTAGAAAAAGAGAAAAAAAACATAAGAGTACCGTAAGAACCACTACTCCCGTTCAAATAATTATCCTCTTAATCGATCACGAACCTCAGCTCCCATCTGAAAACACCAATGCTTACGTAAGTGGTACGCTATCGGTTGATGAATGAACAGTCAAGAGTGAAGACCACACGTCAAAGACACGTCAGAAGCCAAAGAAAAAGAGAGACCCAGAACAAACAGCACGAGCGCACACTATTTTAGCTCCATAAATGATTCTTCCAGGGACGGTCAACAGAGTGACGATCATGCACCCCCAAAATCTGATCACAACAGTCCTGGCTGCAGGCGTGTATCCACTTCGATTCTCCGAATGAACAATGCAGCACTATGCTAATACAGTGGTGCTGGTGCCATGAAAAATAAATAAAGGAAGAAAACGAAGATGAAGAGAAGGGGTCGTAAGTGATGTGCTAACAATGAACTAGCTTAATTGTTTAATTAACTGAACTTACAACTCCATCGGAAACTATGGTAGTTAAGTCAATCAAGATACAGGCCACAGTATCTTGAAAACGAACAATGATCAATGTTAATTAGAAAGAGATCTGAATGAATCCCCAGCAGTAGATTATCGCCGGTGCACCTCGATCAGGAAGCAAAACCATTACAGATCGATGTGCATTTCGTTGCTACTACAGTACCTAAGCAAGTCTCTGAGAGAGCGATTAAAACACCAACAAGGAGTCAGGGACAGTCACTACAATCATGGAGAGGAAAGCTAAACAAAAGGTGGTTGATCGATTGAACTTGAGAGAGAGAGAATTGATGCCTGGCTTTCCCGTGTATGCCGCGAACGACCGACCTCTACACCACTAACAGCTTCTTCATTTTGTTCTTCAGCTTGCGCTGCTCCGCTTGCCGGGCCATAATCCTGCCTGCTCGCGTCCTACCACGCCGGAGAAGTAGGCGAACGCATCGCCGCCAAGCAGACGAGACGGCGCCTCCTCCTCGCGCATGCTCCTGTCACAGGCTGGAGGCTGCAGATGTCCAACCAGACTGGAGGAGGCGAGAGGCACGGGCGCCGAGCAGATGAAGAAGTCGTCCGGCCGGCCGGGGAGGGAGGAGAAAGGAAGGCTCTCGTGTTTACTCTGGGGCTGCATTTGCCTCGAGAATATTTTGGGAGGCCCTTTAAAGCCAGGAACGCCGAAGAGGCGCCGGCTCGGGAGGCCGCGCCGATCGACCTCCCCCGTCCCCGAGACGCCGGATCGATCGTCTGCGCGTCGCACGGACGGGCTTGTCCTGGCTTGCTTGGGCCATCGGGAATCGGGATCCGTGCGCACCGAGAGCTAAGCTTAATTAGGCTAGGCTAATCAATGTGGAGTAGATCCGTGCAAACATGTTAGAGCATCTCTGTGAGACCCCAGATAAATGCAACCTGAATAACTGGTTTCGAAGAAGAAATCAGTTTTTCGGTTTGCAAATCCATCACGTGGAACAGATACCGAAAATTTAGAAAAAACTACTTCGCGCTGTGATATTGATCAAGCAACAACAAGTTCATACAAGTTCTAAAAATTCGTAAAAAACAGAAAATACATTTTCTTTTTTGAAACGGGCAAAACAGAAAATACATATGTCTAAATCATACAGAAAATACATATGTCTAAATTCGTAAAAACAGAAAACTACTTCGCGCTGTGAAAATACTACTTGCTGGACCGGCGCCGGAGGTCACGCAGGGCGAGGCGCTGCTCCCTCTCCCACTTTCGGGGGAACGCCGCGTGCTCGTTGCTCATCTGGAGGCCGCATGCGGACCGGATGTTGTTATACCATTCGACCAACGACGGTGTCTCGTTTCCGCCTCTCGGTGCAAACAGTGTAGCGGATCGACTTCTGTCGGATGCGCTCCACGAGCTCGGCCTCGTTGGTGATTGCTGCGAGCTCGTCCACGTCGTCGTCCGTGGTGGGCTCGCTAAGCTCGGCCTCGTCGGAAGAGGAGAATAGGCCTGTAGCTCAGTATTCGGCGGTGCTTGTCCGGGTTGTAATAACGACCCAAGCGGCATATCGGTTTTCTAAAAAAAAAAAACTCCGGGTTCCGGATAAGTGTCGGATCTGGCACCATATGAACGGTTAAAGCCGGAATATTTCCGGACCGGGGTAATCTGGACGTGCTAAAGATGCTCACCAGCGGCTATGTTCGCTGCCGCTGGCCCGTGTACCCTTGCTAGCTACTCCCTCAGTTCCAAATTACTTGTCATCCATTTGCCCAAAAGTGGATGTAAATGGATGACAAGTAATTTGGAACGGAGAGAGTACTACCTTTTCCTTGGCGTGACAGGCCAGCATATACATGCCGGTGCAGCTGGGTGACACTAACGACACCATGAGCCGTGCGTACGTGCATCCGCTAGACATTGATCGATGGAGGGTTGAGCTGCTGATTGTACGCGTACGGTGCTGTTCTCGGTCGGTAGACGACTAGACGGTACTGTTGCTGCGGTTTTGCTGCCAAGATTTGACGACAGCGGTACGTACATTGTACGCCAAAGCGTGTCATGGCAAAGCGCATCTTTTCCCACGGCGAAAGGATGCCGGGGCTCGCTTTCTTTTTCTCTCCATCGGTTTCTTTCTTGTGCCGGTGGTGAGCTCCGGTGAGTGGCCTTTTCGCTGCCGGCGGCCTGCGCTCCTCTCAAAATGTTTGTCCTGCAATTCTGCAAAGCGTGGAGCAGCACGCAATGGGCTGACGCCGTACCCCAACCCTCGCCAACGCAAGTGGGTTGCAACCACTAGGGTGCTTCTCCTTTAATTAACTCTGTGTTGCTTGCTGATCCATACTACTCCAGCCAACGGGTGTCCGGACGTATGTGTATGGTTACCATGGATCCAGGATTTAGACATGTGGGGGGGGGGGGCGAGCAATGATAATCCAAGGTGAAGTACAATGTACGCATATATCCAGTCTAAAATAAATACAACTCAAAAGAAAAGTCTAGTAATAAATTTATGAAGATATTGGCATCAATTAACAACATAGCTAATTTTTCATAAGCCTAAATACAGCTACAGTGTTCCAACTACTAGATGTTCTTTTTTATAGAATTACCAGCTATTAGATCTGAATTTTCAGCATTAACCCGACTTGAGATTGAAGCAATTTGCATGTAAAAGCTAATTGTTATACTCCCTCCGATCCGTTTTACTGGTCGCGGACGGACAACTAGTTTAGCCCAAATTTGTCATACAACTCACGACCATTAATTCGGATCAGAGGTAGTACTTTTTTCTTTTTTTTTAACTACCAACATATGGCTAATCCGAAGAAAAAGAAGAACTGGAACAGGTAGTTGTACTCAGATACCTCGATTAATAGTTTGGTGGTGAGTTGATGCCTTGATGGGTCGGTGACGCAGCCGAACGGCAAGCAGGCAACGACGATCATCGACAGTCGCTATAGTCACCGATACTCCGCTGGATGCAATCGCCATTAATCGAGTCTAAAGGTCGGCGGCGGCAGCGGCAGTAGGCAATAGCCAAGGGCAGCAGGTATCCACGATCGATGTGATTAGGCGAGAGAAAACAGGGGCTAAACGACCCATGGTTCCACGACTGACAGGCGAGAAAACAAGCACTCACGCAGATGGGCTATTTTTTTTCCAGTTGGGCTGCTGTGCGTGCTAACGTAAAAGACTCTAGCTAGGCTTAAATCTAATTAATTGGTTGATTATCTACGATCATTAGTAGTACAGACCTGTTGTAATTCTTGAGAGGGGGCTTATTCCTCGGTTATCAGTGACGTTATTCAAAGGGTGGCATCATGTTTTCTCCTGAGCCTAGAGATAAAGCTGATCGGGTTAATTAGCGGTGCACATTGTGAGGGCGGGATCGATCGTATGGTCGGACCACCCCCACACTCAACTCCACTTGGACGAGACGCGCTCTTAGCGCGATGGCAAGGCTAGCTGGTGAGCAGCCTGCCCGCCCGGGTTCGATCCCTCTGGGGACGAATTTCCGGGTGTCTCACTGCTGCTACTGTTCACCCGCGACACTGTAGCACGACACTGTTCACTGGACAGTGTGAATCTCTACTGCCTCACGTCTATGCGCCACAGCCGAGATCGACGTGCCCGTCGGTCACCGAAGCACTGGTCTTCGGCCAAGTCTCTTAGGACGTAGTTCTGGGTTATAGGATGTAGGTCTAGTTTAGACACATAGGTAGGGTGTGTGCGTGTGTGTGGTGTGCGTGTGGTGTGCGTCCTGTGTGTCCGAACAGGTACTACAACTTGTAATCCCAGAGAGGCACTCAAAAAAAAAAAAAAAAAAAACTCCACTTGGACCGATCGATGAGTAGCTCTGCCGCCCGGCACATGCCATGCCATGCGGGTCCGTCACTCCGTCCGGGGATGCGTTGTCTGGCAGTGATCGAGTCCGACGAGGTCACGTGCGGCGGGTCTCGGCGCCCGGAGCCGGCTGCGCGGTCGTAGGCAGGGCAGGCGGGACCGGATCCCCGCAACATCGGGCCGGCTCTTGCTCCCATGCCCCGTCTGCAGCTAGCTAGCTTCCATTCCCTTCCGTCTTCACCGGGACTCACATTCCTAGCTGCTGATGCGACCCCAGGTTGTGCAAGCAAGGAGTATCATCTTCCTATTTTAGTGGGGAAAGAAATGAGTGAATTTTTCCTACTCCGTAGACTAAGCATGGGGAAGGAAAGCGTGACAGGGAATCTGCGCAGGTGACGTTAATGATGCGCCTGCGCTGCCGCTGACTGACACAAATACCGCTGCAGTGCTGTGCCGAGTGCGGTTGTTGCTCTTCTGTTTTTCCCCTAGTCTGAGACCGCGCTTGCTGCTGTTTCTCGGCCATGGGCCGACGCGGTGGCCACCATCCCTGCCTGCCAAGAGAGGGGCCGCCGGCCGGCAGGCCAGTGACGCGCGACAGTTTCCTACAGCGCCGGGGACCGGGCATGTTGCTACTACAACGGCCGGCCCATTTCGCATGCGAAATGTGTCCGCTTTCCTATTCTCTTTGATTCGGGCCACGGATAAACGAAACCCCCAGTCGAGGATATCATGCCACCAACGCGGCGTTCCGTTCGGTCCATCCTGTCTGGTTTTTGAAATTTTCAATATTATTTGGCCATTTTCACCAAACGCCCTCTCCTTCTCCCAAGCGACCGACATTTATTCCGGCGAGACAGCTATCACATCCGGCCGGCTATTTTATGCTCTCCCGGTGAAGCACAACGACCGCCAGTCACGTCTTCCCGCGCCACCACTGTCTCTCACTTCGCCTTCTCCTACACGCCTCCACCGCCATCATGGCCCTGGACAAGAAGTTGCCAACCGTCACCGAGTTTGCCAAACATGGCATTCTCGCACAGCCGGAGGTGACGATATCTAAAGGCTGGTCCATCAGCTTGGGCAGGGTGCCCGTACCGTTTGCCCCACACCAGCAAGGCCGCCGAGTATGAGATACACCGTCCCAATAGAAAGCACGCACTATGGCTAGATCGAGGGTACGATGTCGACAACAACAAATACTCGTCCACGCTCTTCCGCGAGGAGCGAGAGGCGCTGCAGTGCTCGCCCACATCGTTCAGGACGTCATCATTGTCGCATGGGCACAATCCTTACATTGTGTCGCTACGGACTTCACGAGTTCGCATAGAGTATATTTAGATTAGTTTAAATTTTATTTAAAAATCCTTCTGCCGGATTTAATACTCAATACTAATGAAACTTGGTGTCACTAGCAAGCGATTCCAAGTGAGGACAAGGAGGAAAGCGCAGCCATCCGCTACGTGTCCGCTCGGACGCAAAGCCAACAACCCAAATTTTAGTAAAAATTGGGTCCAAGCGAACACCAAATAGGACACCGCTACGATTGATTTGGCGCGTCGGGTATGTCCCTACATCTGTAACCGTGCGGACAAAACGGATACGGGAGGGCCAACTAGATCGTCATGTTGGAATTACCCTAAGGCCATGTACAATGTAAGGTGCTTAGTGAGGTGGTTAAAAATAAACCAACAAGTTTTCTAAGCACCAATGCTTATTTCTATAGAAGAAGTGCCTAGTTAACCATTTCTCTTGTGTAAATAAGCACTGGTGCTTAACCAAAAATCAATTTATTTTCCTAAGCACCTCTATAAGCAGCCTTACATTGTACATGCCCTTACAACACCACCTGCGTCCTGCGCATCTTCTCACCAACCTACGCGTCGGGGTCGTTGTCCATCGACCGGAGCTTGCGTTGCTGTACTTAAAAGGATCAATCACACCACCCTACCGCCGGTTTCCCCGTGAGAAATTAGGTAAGGCTTCGGCACTCTTCGGCCAGTCGCACGTCAGATTATCAGACTGGTGCTGGCGCACACATGTCTCCGAGATACGAAAAGTGAGTAGAGCGAGCTTTTGACAATATATTTAAGGTGAATGTTTAGTGCAGAAGCATCCAGACAAGATCAACTTGCGGTGTGCACTAATGACAATAAAACATGTACTGTCGGTTGCTAAACTAATGTGAAGTTTGTCAAGTTACCCACACATACGCACACGCAAAACGTAATGTGAAGTTGACCTCGAACGTGATTATTTGTTTGTATGTTTGTGTACTACTGTAGCTTGCTGGCGGCTACGCCGGTGCATGCGGCATGCATGCCCGCTCCATTAGGTAACCGAGCACATCTGCACATGTCGAAAATGATTAGAGGATTATTAGAGTCAAATGGACGACCGAATAAGATACAGCCAAGTCGAAGATGTGCGGCATTTTACATCGACGGCCAGAACAGATTCTCCGGATTCTGCTCACAGGGGGAAATACTATGGCATGTGAGGCAAACAAGGAAACATGCATATGCTCCGCTCACATGGAACTTCATATTGTTCGTATGCATAATTGCGCGTATATAAGGCGACCAATAAGACCCGAGTGTGAAGTAAATTCTCTAAGTGGTAGTATGAGTCTTTGAACTAAGCACAACTCATAGCTTTGCATGTTGTTTCCGCAAAGAACAACAACACTACTTTTGTTTTTGAAAATGGGGAATGTCCCTATCCTCACACAGTTATTTTTATTGTAAAGTTATTGATTCTTACTCCCTCCGTTTCTAAATAAGGACACGATTGTTTTTTTATATGGGGTACGTTTAGTTTTTTCCTAACTCAAACTATTCTAAGTTTGACTAATTTTATATAAAAATAGCAATATATATGATATAAAATTAGTTTATTATAAACTACATTTTAAGATGGATCTAGTGATATTAATTTGGTGTGTTGTAAATGTTGTTACTTTTTCTATAAAATTGGTCAAACTTAATGAAGTTTGACTTAAGACAAAACTAAAAGTACACTTATTTAGTGAAGGAGGGAGTATAGAGAAAGCACAAAAGACATTAGCAATACGGGCGTACAAAAGTACTCCCTTGTTTGGGTTTATAAGGCCCCCTCGAATTTGAGTCAAACTTTGACCATAAATTATCTAAAATATATGTTATATTACACAAAAAGCGGACCGTTAGATTTGCTTCGAAAGAAGTTTCAATTTTATAATATTTGTGGCATATAACTCATATTTTTCAGTCAAACTATGACTCAGAAATTAAGTGGGGTAACAAACTAGGGTTAAGGAATACAACTAATGCATTGGTAATCCTATTGTTAAACTGCCATTTAAATCGGATAAATAAACCTCGATCTACCATCTCCAAGTGGCTCCACTCAGAGATGAGACAAACCCAGGCCTCCACACGCTGCAGAGAGAGCAGCGTACAACTCTAGTGCGTAGCTAGAAAAATAACTCGCATGCAATTGGAATTCTTGACTTTTGAAGGCAATACCGCTATGACCATTTACCATTTCCCAACATAAAGCACATATTCCTACCTTGATTAGAGCTAACACATCATTGTATACACGAGAGATTAGATAAATGTCACTCAATCCCTTGGAATATTCAACTATAGCGTGGCCAACCGAGGGAATGGAGGAGGCTTTGTCCGCCATCGGAAGAATGGAAGAGGAAGAAGGAGGGAAAATAAGAGATGAGGCGGTGCATCACACTAACCATCAAAGGACAAGAGGAGAATGAACAATGGAAAATAAAAAAATTAGTAAAAGGGTCTAATGCACTCTTGGAGCCCGACCGGCCGTGAACGCTCTAGAGGCCATGTTGGAAGGCATGGCCATGGCGCCTTCGGAGGAGACGATGGTTGAAATGCAACAAAGGAGGGGACATATATAGAGAGAGGATTGAAGGGCGCAAAAGGTGGTGGCGGGAGAGAGGGGTGCGGCATAGAGAGGAGAGGGATGCGACATAGAGAGGAGAGGGATGCTATGGTCACAATTAACGTATACAACAATTGACTTCATGCTAGTAGCCTAGTACGGACATGGCTCCTCTGACGTAGCTATGCAGTTCCCTGACGTGGGAGCCAACTGAGACTCAATGGCAGGAGCAGCTACGTCAGGGATCCGCTTCCACCTAGCACAAGGATGACTAAGCATATCATGACATCGAATATCTACATTGTGGTTGTTTTTGTAATTTAAAAATCTCGCGAACCAAAGTGGGCCAGAGAGTACCACAAAGCCACAAACATGAATAGTAGCTCACGATTTTTGAGAATTCATCTCCATCAATTTATGAGTAATGATCATGACTATGAGAGTAATATGACTCGTATATACTCCAATTCATTTCTAATACCATGTCTACTATGTCCAAAAGAATGACTCCATGAACCAACCCAAAATCAAATTTTCAAGCCCTTACAAATGACAAGAACCCTCGATCCCCTCTCTCATCACCACAGGAGCATCAAGCCACCTGCCGCGGCAGCCAGCAGCCCGCTAACGCCGACGTGGTACGCTGCGCTCGTCGAGTCCGCCTTGCCGTTCCCACCCGCTTTGCCGCCGCCGGGGCTGGGTGCCAGATCCGACGCCCCTGACTGTGGCGCGGGCGCCGGCGCCGGCGCGAGCGGCGGGTCCTTGCTGAAGAGCTGCATGGGCAGGAGCACCTTGTTGATGGAGTAAATGGCGACGGGGTCGGTGGCATAGACGCTGCTGGAGATCTTGGGCTTGGACCACATGGACTGGACGGAGATGGTGCCCATGTCGTCGGTGAGGTTGAGCGTGTAGGGTGGTCCGGCGAAGGTGTTCACCGGGTTGAGCGCGCTGAGGTTCCTGAATGTCGCCAGCGGGTAGTACCTGGGGAAGGCGTGGTACAGGAGCAGCTGCTTGAGCTGGTCGTTGGTGAGGTTGGCGAAGGTGGACTTCTTGAGGGCGGAGAACGCAGAGTCCTTGGGGACGAAGATGGTGATGCCTTCGTCGGTCTTGTTGGCCTGGCTCTGGAAGGTCTTAATCACGTCCGTCTTCTGCAGGTAGCTCAGGAAGGTGTGGAACGGGCCGGCCACGCTCAGGAGCGCCGCCAGGTCCACGTAATGCGGCGCTGGCGCCGGCGCCGGCGAGGTGCTGGGGGGAAGCGCAACCGATGGACTCTTCTGTGCCAATGCCGGGGAGCAGAGGAGGACCGCCAGGACGGCGGTGGTAAGAATGGCTGCTTTGAACTCCATCACCATCATGACCCTGCTTTCCTGTCTTTTCTTCCTTCCTCCCTTATCCAATCCCCTGAAATCATACAGGAACTTTCAGAGAGCGTGACAACTCAACTTACAAGCTAGTACAGCACAAAACCTGAATACTTTGTATCAGTTTGATCTGAATGATCAACATGTTGCTTATGATACCAAGAAGAAGAAAAGCGGCAAGATCTATCATCAGTTGGAGTGCATGTTTTAGCATTCAGATCAATAGTTTCAGCATTTGGCCACTATCCGGTAAGAAGGAAAAACTGTACTCTATACACCAACTTCATATCGCATAAGGATCACTAGATCCAGTGTAGGTGCCGCATTATAGTAGTTCGAGTGTTTACCTACCAAATCATGATACTATATAAAGTAGTTGCTTAAACAAAAAGAGAGCCGTGTAGATCTCAGCGCAAAGACAAAAAGGCAAGAACCAACCACCAAGATGGACATTTCTCTACCAACACCGAGTGTCACACAATCTCTGCTTCGACTTGAAGAAAAAGTAATGTCATTGTGTTCGACATAAACACAGAAATCTCATGGCCCGGAGATCAAGAACAGCAACACAAAATTACACAAGCATCAAGCACATTGAAGACCATGTAGCTCCTACTAGCTAACTAACGAAATGCAATGGGTTTTTAACAGATGAAATCATGGAAGAACTTTGAAATTGCATAATGAGTTAACAACACCGCATTGCAAATGCAGAGGAGAACTGGAGGGGGAGCGAACCTGAGCAGAGCAGGGAAGGCGAGGACGAGGGAAGAAGAAAGGCTGGGTGGCAACTCTGCAAGGGTGCTGCCGGAGGAGGCGACGCTAAATAAAAGGTTGGTGTTTGTGCAGGGAGGTGGATGAGCCTAAATAATTTCATTAGGTTCATATGGTCTGGGTGGCAGCTGTTGCGGGCCAGTTGGTGCCGAACGAAAGCCGCTGGCAAGGTATTAGCTGCACTTCCTTTTTTTTTTTTTTTTCTGTTTTTGAGTAAATTGCACTGCTAGTTCTCAGTGGTGGACTGGTGGTACAACTGCAGTCATTAAGTTTGATTTGATTACTGTCCTTTTTCAGTGTATATTGTTCAGTTGGTGTACATAAGTGAGTATGAGTGCTAATCTAATTTAACTCAGTTGTCGGATGCTTTTCGACAGTACTTGGGCACTAACTAGTATGTCTGAGACAAGAGGCTCGAGAGCCCAGCTTTGAATTAACGAAGCCACACACGGCAGAGTTTACATCAAACAACAAAACAGAAACAGGCAAAGAAAACAAGCCGCAGCCGAAGCAACTACACAAGACAAGGCTCATACCACCAACGACCAGCACCAGGAGAGACAAGAAGAAGCCCCTACCCCTACTGCCTTCCATTGTGCGCGTTGTGCAACGACACCGAAGCTCTTGGAAAGAAGGTCGCTCAGGAGCAGACAAGGACAAAGAAAGCCGCCTGCTTCTGGAGGGATGAACTGAAGTTGCACAAGGTAACCAAACCGCCAAGCACACCGACGAAGGAACAACCAGCGCCGCCGGGAAAATCGGGCAATGGTGCCACCCTTGCCCATGATACCTCCGGAAGGGACCCCTATCCCTAGCCCAGGTTCGGGGGCACCAAACCGCCGGCAAGTATCGAGGCAAGGGAACGCCGCCGCCACCAGAAACTTCCAGCAAACCGCGAGCCGAAGAACTTCAACCGGAGCCTCGACAGAAGGCTTGCCTTGCGCCGCTGCGAAACCGAAGACCACCTCATCTTGCTATGGAGCACCTTGTCCCAAGACCACGTCTCCAAGAAGCCCGCGACGCCGAGGCGCCGCCACAACCCGGTCCAGAGGACCTAGGTTTTCACCCGGGACACAAGGAGAGGCAGAGGTCACCATGACGCCTCCAAGGAGGTCAAACATCGCCCGTAGGCGTCGCCGTCGTGGGGGATAGCAACCATCCCGAGCTTTCGCTCGACCAGCGCCGCCCACAGCTTTGAAGACGGCCACCTTTGGCCGGAGAAGAGGCAGCAAGGGGCTGCCCGCCCATCCGGCGAGGGGATCAAGAAGAGGGGCGGAAACGCAGCCTCCAGATCTGGCGGCCGGCCGCCCCAGCCGCCACCCGCCGTTCAACTCCCGCCCACGCGGTCGAGGAGAACAGCCAACACCCACGGCCGCCGCTCGCCGCCAAGCCGACGCCGCCAACTTGGACCGGAGCCGGCGCCCCGACGTCCTCCACCTCTCGCGCCCGACCCAGCACCTCGGCACCGCTCGCCAGGGCGCCAATGGGAGCGACCACCGTGCCCTCGGCCTTTGGCGGGCAGGGCGCCGCCACCGCCGCCGGCGCCGGCGGCGGCAGCGGCCAGGGGAGGTCGGATTTGGGGACTTTTCGCTAGGGTTTGGGGAGCCTCCGGAGTCGCCCGAGCGGGGGCGACCGGGAGGCGTTTTCTCGTCGTCTCTATTCTTCTTATCCACTAACTAGTATGTCTCACTCATTGTACACTTATGTTTGATATTTCTAGTCTAGCGCCTTGGTTCATAATATAGACAGTTATACATAATTATAAATGGTGTTTAACAGTTCTTAATTTTATCAGACAAACCTGATAAATTGGGAAAATATTTTTTTCCTGTAAAGCAGGGTTACTGGTACTGCACTGCAAGCATTGTTACCTTGTTGTGGTATGATTTTCTTTTGTTGCAAACTTTTCTCTTTGCTCGAGCACACACCTAAGTGTGGGTGATTTGTATTAGAAGTAAAGCCAAGATGGCTACGGTCTTACAACAGAAAGCAAAAGAACATAAAAATGCCAAAGAGACTGAGAGGAAAAGCAAAGCTAACAAGTAACAAAGCTAAAAACGCCACGCAAAGAAAGTAACACCCCTCCTTGCAAACTTTGACTTCTTATAATCAAGTTGCACACTACAGTAGCGGCATTTTTTGATGGATCATGTGCGAAACCACAAGTTGTATTGACTAACGCAAACATTTTACTCGTTGTCTGACAGAAGATTCTTCAGATTCCAGACAGGTATTTGTTACATTATTTTGCGTGGAAAGAGTCGTGGAAGATAAATAATTCCAAATCGTCCTAACCTCTACGTGCATTGCAAAAGCAGAAACTTGCAGAGGTTTCTTTGATGATAGGTATAAGGAGAACTTCAGAGCACATAATTATAATTTCTTGTAGGGGCAGTACTCACTTGATTCCAAATGAGGTTTACACATATGACAAGGCAACCAATGCTCCTTATCTGTCACAATAAGAATAACCCTTTCAACTTGCACGGTACTCAAAGTACCATGACCAAACACATTTTCCTTAAACGAATCGAGCACCTGAGTTTCCCCAGTGACAAAAATTTGACACTGCATTCAGCTAATCTGTTGAGAGTAACTAAAATTGAAGAGCTTCCATTTTTTTTTTACTTTTTTTCACTCTTGCAACTCTAGCTTGAGTAATTGAACATCGGATTTTGTAATTTTTATTTTATTTTTGCATCTTAATGTGCTATAATTTTTCCCTGAATAATCGTGTTACTCAATTCTTGCTCCTTGGTCAATAGAGCATAGGTTCCTCGCAAGAAAACTACAGTAATAATTCGTGAGCGCATAACCGGATGTGCTACTGGTTTTGCAGTGTCGGTGAGCAGGCCACTTGAGTCAGCTGATGCAATATTTTATCTGGTGGGAATGGGATCGGATTAAGCATGTTCCTTTGCATTATATGCAGAACAGTAGTTGTCCAGCGGTAGGTCACAGCTCCCTAATCATCCATGATAAGGAAACGTCATTTCTTGAGCTGTCATGCTCAGTTAGGCTCTGAAGCAAAATCAGAATTTGCACCATTTCGTTCCCCGTTTCCCCTGCTACAGTGTCTCATAGGCGGAAAGGAGGCGACTCCGAGTTCCAGAGCTCTCGCCGGCGGATCTGCTGCTCCCCTCCGCCTCCGGTCGCCGTTTCGGCGCTGCGAGGTGGGGGGAGCCTCGGCTCTGTCCATGCGTGTAGTTAGTCCTAGGGCTTCTAGGTGTGCGTGCCCATGACGTCTTCGAAGACGGCGGCGGTGGCGTCTGTGAATAGGGCTTCGTCCTCCCCCTCCTTTCCCCGTTCCAGCGGCGTCGCTGGGGAGGTTGTGGAGGTGGTGCGTCGGTGAGCTACTCCGTCCTTGCTTCTCTGGCCGGCCGTGGCGGCGAGGGGAGAAGCTGGTGGTTGGTGGTGATCCGTTTTTGGTGCTTCTGGTGGAGATGGTCTTCTTCTTCGGCGTGTCTGCTCTGGCCGGCCTTGGTGGCGAGGGGGGCAGCGGCCGGAGGCGGTTGGGTGCAGGTGGTGGCTGGCCTGGACGACGCCTCGTCGGTTGGAAGATGGACGGTGCCAGGGAGTTGGCGCTGTGGCCGTGCGCGTTCATCGCGTCTAGGTTCCGTCGCGAGGCGACGGACGGCTCTTGCGGCCATCTACGACATATGGCGGCGCTCCTTCCCGGCGGCTTGAGGTACGGCGACGGCGGCGAAGTCTAGGTTCTTGGGAGCCGGCGTTTGGATCCGATTGTAATTCTTTCAGGTTGCTCAGGGTGCTTCGTGCAAATTTCAGGGTCCTCTTGTAATTTTCTTTCTTTGCTGGACTTGCTTGTAATTTGTACTGAGTATCTTGAATATATGGGTCGGATCCTTCCTCTAAAAAAAAAAAGAATTTGCACCATTTCATCAAACCCATTCCCGCAACGTGTGTAACATCGACGGACTGTAAAATCAACGGATTTTGACATTTTAATATGCATATCAATGATTTATGTACATATCACAACTGCCTCATTGTCGCCAGTACATTCCAAACAGCTTCTATGCATATCAATACGGCGCCTCTGAAACTTAAAGGCTGTAACTCTACTGGAAACTAACTGTTGCCGTTTCTAGAAACATGAGCAAAATAGTCCTTTCACTAACATAAAACACCACCTTCTTTCACCATTTTTGGGTTCTGTAAATGATCCAAAATGAAAAGGCTTTGTTGGGTGGTTGCTGCCCTTAAGGACCACTTCGAACTAACCTTAAATATGTTAATGAGGAAGGTTGATTCTTTTTTTGTGTGTGTGCAGAAACTTGAGGCTTGATCTTCTTCACTTTTGACCAACCTCAAACTTGAGTATTCAGTCATTGGTTCTGCAGTCTCGAGCAGAGGTTTGAATCACATTTCTGTAAGCCGTCCCCATCCACCAGATCTATTTGAGGGCTTTGTTCCACGAATCCATGGTTAGTTGAGGGGCCACTGTACCGGCAAGTTCGGGGAAAATGTATTGCAATAATGTGTAAATAGAAGATACAAAACCTGTACGGGCGATGCTGTCGTCTCTCTGTATAAACTACCTCACAATTATAGATTAGAAAAAATAAAATGTGATCTCGTTCCATTGAACTGCATCACTGCATGCAGACGAGGATTTCTTTCACATCAGCGTGGTGGCCGTGGAGACGTCTGAGGTTGCAATTATTAGCGGTGATGAGACCGGAGAACCGACGGAATGAAAAGGAGAGGCTTGACGTAGAACGGGGAGAAATATGGTTAACACGTACCGTAAGCTTTGCAGGCCAGACATCCACGTCTCGCATTTTCATTTTTTTTTTCAGCACCTGCACCCATCCACAGGAGAAGAAAGAAATGAAAGTTACAGTACTGAATTACCTTGCAAGACATGACTTTGCTGATCTGATTCTTGAAACGGTACCACCGAGTCGCCCGGAGCCTACACGGAGACGATCGCATCTACCCACGGGCGGAGCCACTGCCGCTCTGATTTCCTCGCCGCCGCCGCCGGAGCGCCGTTGGGTAAAATCCGACGGGGGATGATGGCGGCGCTGAGGATGCCATCGAAAACTTGTTTCTGCCTCGGCCTCCATCACGGCGCTCGTGGGCATCGTTTGCTTTGTTGTAGGCACGGTGGGCTGTTTTCATTCCCTCTGTGCTCAGAGGAAAACTCTAGATTCAGACGTCCCGTAGCTCGTGGTGATGTTCCTACATTCTTCCCCCTTGGGGCATTATCTTTGGAGTCACACGTGGGCTGAAGGGAAAAGTTTACGATTTCGGGAGCTGGGCGCAGGTTTCCATGTGCTTTTCGCACGGTGACCAAGGTGGAGCGGAGTGGCATTTACTGCATTGACAATGGCGAGTTTCAGCGGCATGTGCAGTGGGGGCTCCACGGCGGATGCGGAATGATGGACGAAAGATATGGTTGGCCTGACAAGTCCATTGCATTGATCTCTCCTAAAGATATGGGTTGGCGGAAGAGGCAGTGGTGGTTTCTGGAGTGTGCTCGTATGGTGCGTGTTGAGGGTTTGTTGACCGCTCCGGCTCACCGTTGGGCGGCTTGGTGAGACCTCCTAATTTGGATGATGTGTGTGGTGTGAGGTCAGGCCACACGGCTCCAATCATGGCAACCCCCTTCATTAAATTTGTTGGTGCTGTTACAGTCAATACAAAAAGATGGCTTCAGATACATCGGTGTGCATCATTTTCACGCAGTGAGGGTTTAAACCTCTATTTTAGAAGAAAAAAAATGCCTTTGCCCTGGTCGACGCTCGCTCGCTGGTCCTTATGGATACTGGCCTCTTCGGATGTGGGCCTTAAGTTTAGTTGAACCGGGCCTTGGATTTGTATTCCAATGGAGTCTAGCCACTCAAAATGGAAGTTTCCAATGTGCTATTGCCGTGTGGACCCGTATGTAGTTGGCGACCGTGTCCTGGTCGTGATCCGAGAGCGACAGGCAGGGACAGAGCATGGGTGATTGGGAGTGCGAGACAGATGAGAAGCTTCTCGAAAGTTATGGCTGCAGGCCGGAGTGGTATCGTGGTGTCGGTACACCAAACCAACCTGGCACATGTTTTTCGGTCCATTTATTCTGCAGAACGTTGGGCATCTGCTGAGTGCTGAAATCCAGCTGCTGCTCCATGCAAGCTTGCATACCGTCTGACAGGGGCTTTCAGCATCAGGCTCCACAATCTTTGACCGGTTGGGCTCGCTTTAGATGCTCAACGCAGCCAATCTCATAATATAAAACATATTTAACTTAATTACGACAAAGCCAGAGCTTCAATAAGTTGAAACGGAGGGTGTAATATATAATTGTGTTACATGAAATCTAAATACATAAACTATTTGATTTGTACCAGAGAGCACCTTTGTGTGATTGATTGTAACGTTGTCTAAGTAATGTATGAGAAATTTCTGGACAAACCTTAAATGTATGTAGTCAAAATACATCATAGATTTTGGGATGAACAAAGCACTACTGAGCAACAAAAAAGAAAAAGCCAACGCGGCAACACTGCGGTAGATAAAAAATATCATTTAAATAATAAAAAGAAATGTTATTTTCAATAATTTACATGATAAATACAATATAAAAAGTTTAAAAATAAGTTATAGTAGTAGCTAGACGGCTACAAAATTGTCGCAATGCTTATTTTTATTTTGAACTCAAAGATACACTCTCTTTTTGTGTAGATAGTCCACGCTCTCATCCTATGTAGTAATACACAACTAGAAGACAATGCACGATAACTGAAGACGTGAGCCAAAAATTAAAAGCCAGGGCCGAATGGCGCAAATGTTGAACTAAAATTTGTAGAAGGGGCAAAAGTATGCTACTGACAACAATTTTCTAGTCTAAAGTTTTTCTCCTTAGATGATCTAACCAATTAGTTGTCAAATATTAGGTGAAATTTGGGTGAAACTGGTTTGGAACACACGCCGTCTGAAACTGGTTTGCTCTACTATACTTTGAAGAACTCCGTTTGATGATTTCTTTTTTAAGTAGTCTGAAAAAAACTTTGAAGAGTACGAGTACATTACAGGTACACTTTGACTTCATTTCGCTTGTTTGTGCGGTCAACTGGAGTACACTAGAGTCGAACAAGAACACTACCAGGTTTTTTTTTTTTTTTGAGAATTCCTTTTTCAGTACAGCTATAGTATCTGAACTCACGCACAACACACTCCACACACACTCAACACCACACGCACGCCACCTGTACGCAAGCTAGACCTAACCAGACTATACTAAGCTTCTGAGCCACCGTGAGTCTAGACCTACTGGAAATCTGCGGTGGTGGGCACACCACAATACCTCTGACTGAACCACGGTGGAATTTGGCCCAGAAGCTGGAACTGATTAAGGGCTCAGTCCCCAAAGGCCCTCACAAATTTGCTACAGCGCGAACACTGTTCACGTGAACACTGTTCACGTGAACAGTGCGCGCAGGTGAGACGCTCGGAAAAATCGCTCCCCAGGAGTCGAACTCGCGAGCGGGCCTGTATGCCACTACATGCGAAGCCACCGCGCCACAGGCGCGTCCTCTTTTTCTCGCTTTTCAGAGTGCGCACCACCGTCCACAGCCGTCACTTTTCCCCGCCTATTCCACTGCACGAGACACCGTTGCTGTCAACACTACCGGTCCGGGGCGCAAACCACGGGCAAGAATGTAGCGAAGTTTGGCTTACATCTGACGCAAATCTCGTCAACTTCGGCACATCCCACGGCATATTACCAAGCACCGACAATGGAGAAAACCAACACGGCGAGCCATCTATAAATTGCTCCCAACGCCTCGTCCATTTCCTCAAACTAATCATCCATCGATCGAGATCCCAGAAAAACTCCTGAAACCAGCGTGCATAGCTACAGAGAGGGTTCTTTGAAGATGAGCGTGGAGATCCTGGACGGGGGGACGGTGCAGAGCTTCGTGGAGGACGAGGGCGCCTTCAACGCCTCCGTGGACGGCCGGTTCGCGGCGCTCGACACCAACCACGACGGCCTCCTCTCCTACCCGGAGATGGCCGCCGAGCTCATGAGCCTCCGCGTCCTCGAGAAGCACTTCGGCTTCGACGAGGCCGGCGTCGTGGGCCCCGACGAGCTCGCGGGGCTCTACCGCGGCCTCTTCGCGCGCTTCGACCGCGACGGCGACGGCGCCGTGGACCGGGAGGAGTTCAGGGCGGAGATGAAGGAGGTCATGCTCGCCGTCGCCAGCGGGCTCGGGTTCCTGCCGGTGCAGATGGTCGTCGAGGAAGGGAGCTTCCTCAAGGTGGCTGTGGACAGGGAGCTAGCCAGAGCAGCTTGACAGATTTTCCGTTCCTATTAAGGCGGCTCGACAGATTTTGAAATTTTGATTGTGCTTGTGCTAGTTTACGTTGCAGAGTGTGCACCAGTTAATAAGTGAGGTGCCAAATTTTATTTTTCAAATGAGAAGTGAGTATGCTGAATGAAATTCAGCTATGTAAGCGTGACAGTATATGCATAGGCTGTTACTATGACTTTATTTTCTTCAAATAGATAAATGATTTATTAATTGGCCAACCGATTGAGAAACCAATCGAACACCATCATCCGGAATTGAGTAAAGTAAAAGGCTATACGGTTGAATAGCTTGCTCGCAACCATATTTTATTCGAATTCAGAGTCAAACAAATGATTTGCGGATACGAATACACAATTTAATTTGGATCGATTATAGGGAGAAGATTTGGCTGCGGAAAAACATTTTATTGAATGTCACCTCAAAATAAGACATTCATATAATACATACTAGTATGTACCAACTCACGCGAAATAAAATTTACGCGTTGTGATATTCTAAGGGATAGATGTTTTCAAGTATGTGTGAAACTTGTTTGAAGCATTATCGATTTTTAATTATGACAACAAGCTTGTTTTCAAGTTTTTTTTTCTATTTCTAAATTATGTGTTGCAAAGTGTTCTCAGACATAAGGTGAAATTTGTGTGAAAAACTGGTTTGGAACACACGCCGTCTGAAATTGGTTTGCTCCACTATACTTTGAAGAACTCCGTTTGACAATTTCTTTTTGAAGTAGTCTGAAAAAAACTTTGAAGAGTACGAGTACACCATAGGGTACACTTTGACTACATTTCGCTTGTTTGTACGGTCAACTAGAGTACACTAGAAACGAACACGAGCAGTACCAGGTTTTTTTTTCCTCGCTTTCCAGAGTACGCACCACCGTCCACACCCGTCACTTTTCCCCGCCTATTCCACGGCACGAGACACCGTTGCTGTCAACACCAGTCCGGGGCGCAAACCACGGGCAAGAACGTACCGAAGTTTCGCTTACATCTGACGCGCATTTGGTCAACTTCAGCACATCCCACAGCGTATTACCAAGCACCGAGAATGGAGAAAACCAACACGGCGAGGCATCTACAAATAGCTGCCAACCCTCGTCCCTTTTCTTCAGACCAACCGAGATCACAGTATCAGACAGCTGACAGACACACTTCAAGATGAGCGTGGAGATCCTGGACGGGAGGACGGTGCAGAGCTTCGTGGAGGACGAGGGCGCCTTCAACGCCTCCGTGGACGGCCGGTTCGCGGCGCTCGACACCGACCACGACGGCCTGCTCTCCTACCCGGAGATGGCCGCCGAGCTCATGAGCCTCCGCGTCCTCGAGAAGCACTTCGGCTTCGACGAGGCCGGCGTCATGGGCCCCGACGAGCTCGCGGGGCTCTACCGCGGCCTCTTCGCGCGCTTCGACCGCGACGGCGACGGCGCCGTGGACCGGGAGGAGTTCCGGGCCGAGATGAAGGAGGTCATGCTCGCCGTCGCCAGCGGGCTCGGGTTCCTGCCGGTGCAGATGGTCGTCGAGGAAGGGAGCTTCCTCAAGGTGGCTGTCGACAGGGAGCTGGCCAGAGCGGCTTGATAGACTTTCTGTTCGTGCTTGTACGAGGGTCCTTTTGCAGATTCAGAGTGTGTGCGCACTAGGAGTAAGTATTTTTCAAACGACCGAAGGAGAAATGGGTAATGACGCTGAATGACATTTCAGCCATGTAAACTATGTAAGCGTCGGCGATGGAGGCCTTGGGCGGGCGGAACCCCAAGGCGGCGGGGTCCTTGGCCCTGTTGAGGCCAAGATCCTCGACGACGGCGCGCACCGCCTCGCCCTGGAACAGATCCCTAGGCCGCGCGGCCCCTCGGCGACTGCCGCCGCCAGCCGCTCGCGCGCCTCGGCGGCCAGCACCCGCTCCGCCGCCGTGGGCTCCCTCCCGCCGCGCGCCTCCCCGGCGGAGGACAGCACCATCAGGATCTCTGCCACCCGCCGCATCCCGTCCCCGCGCCGGCGCTTCAGCGGCGACGCCGCCGCCACCGCGGCGTCCCCATGGCCGCCGCGCGAGACGGGAAACCCTAGCGCGATCTCCGCTCCTCGCCTTCTTCGCCGCGCGTGGGCTGCCCACGGGCGCCGACCCCGCCGCGCCCGTCGCCGTCCACGGCAGGCCCCTCACGGTCTAAAGCTACTGGACAACTTAGGCTCACGCTCACTAAGCGTAAGGTTCGTCGATTCCTGATTCCACCCTTTTGTTGTTGGCCTATGGCTGGAGTTGCAACGATTTGGTGATGTCGAATTGTCGATGTGAGGCTGTTTAGAACTTGGTTAGATTGATTTTACACTGCTGCTCGTAAAAGCACACTCTATAAAGTATTATACCTTTGTTCGGATACAGGAGTTTTACCTCATGTAGAGATTAGACATACTGTAGAGGCTATACAAAATCTGGAGAAAACTAGATTTAATTTGTTCCATGCTATTAGTGAAAAATGGGCAGACAGAGTTTGGAAGTCATAGTAGCAGTTAGTGTTTTACCTGTTCTTCTTATCCAGGACCTGTCATCTGAAGATGAGGGTGTGGATGTTGAGGTTTATGAGCTTTTGAATGTGTGAAGGGGCTAACTAGTATTATGACTAAGAGTAATTAGTTAGGAAGAAGTTTTGGTAGAGGTATACCTGTTGGTTGAGGTAGAGGCAGGGTGCACTGGTATACAGTTGTTTTGATGGCGGTAATTTTGTTTCTAGGATCTGTTTGTAATATAGAGGTAAATCTATTTTAATTGGTCTAAGTTGTTTAATGCTTTCTTTTGAAAATTATGAGTTTAGAGAGATAGACCTAGCTGGTAGAAGTTTTAAGTGGTCAAACTTTCTTTGGCAGCTTTCTTTAAGAAGCTAGATATGGTGCTTGTTATTTTGGCTTGGGAGTTTTTTTTATCTTCTTTGTTTTCTGAATTTATTAAATAGAGAACTATCTGATCTCTCACCTTTGGTCGTAGATTTTGGTTGGTGTACAGTAAAGTTAGACAAACCTTTCTTTTTTTAGTTATGTTGGGTTTTATTGGGATGTTTTGGTAGAGTTAGTTACCATAGTATGGCACGTTTATTGCACTGGTAGAGATAATATTATATTACTGTGTGGAAAAATAGAGGCAGGAAAATTAGGAATACTCTTAAAGGGTGAATTTTGAACTTTGTGTGGCTGTATTAAAAGAAGAAGAAAGTTTTACTAGATGCTATAGATGATATAGATAGAGAGTTTTCTTAGAAATGATTTAGAGACTCAGTTACATAAGATCTTTAAAAGTAGAAGAGCTGATGTGTTTCCAAATAGCGAAAAGGAAGAGAAAAATCTTCTATTGGCGACAGGGTTGGGGACCGTTGGTGCTGCGGCTGACATGAAAACTCTGCCAAAGATGGAGGAAAAGAGCTCGTGGAGAAATGTCTGGTCCGGATGGAAGACCTGGAGTCTGACCGAGATGAGCTATGTTTGTTGTTGGCTGTAGGAAACATATCTGTTGTCTTTGTCCGTTGTGTAACAGACTTTTGTTGAGTAGCTAGATTTCCAGTATGAGTAACAGACTTTTGTTGGTCTGAGTAGTTCTGGTGTTAGTGGAGTTCCTGTAGTAGATACAGGTTTGGTTGCTCGCAGGGGGGGTTGTACCCTGGGCGTGGAAGTTAAACTTTGTATTATCAGTTTCATAATAATGAAATTGGGGCGAGGCCCTCCTTTCTAAAAAAAAAAAAACTATGTAAGCGTGATTTTGTATTTGCAGAGGCTGTTACGATTTTCTTTTGATGAAATATATATAGTTCGTGTCTCTTCTCTTGTGTCGACCAACCGTCCAAACACCGTTATCCGCCATGACATAGAGTTGAGAAAAAACATTAGCGCAGTATAGCTTTTGCTCATGATTCAAGCTTGGCACCAGAGCTGTAATTCGAGAGGATTCTCGCGCAGTAGTTTCTGCCATGATCATTGTTTGTGCCTTCTGCATATCCCTTCGGATGTTCGTTTGCAGTTGCTAACTGTGCTGGGCTTTCCCGCATGGGCCTCTGCACCGAACGCAGCTCACATGTATACATCTGTGATCCAGCCAACGTCAGTAACACATAAACCGGTCACCATCCCCTCAAAAAAAAAAAAAAAAACCGGTCACCATTTAGAGAAGTTCCTGATTTTTCGTCTAAGAATGCAATCCATATATTCCATTTAGAAATAAGATGATAATCCAGATTTTCCATTTTTTTACCGTAACAGAAAAGAAGGCAATCCGGCGATCTGAACGAGCGGTTAACGCCGTATCCGCCGGGTGGCGTTAATTACCTTGCGCGGTTACGATACGCGTGGACTAATTAGATGCGATCATGCATAGGGTTTTCGTAGCGCCTGCGTTTTCCTAACAACTAAACATGGAGGTTTATCAATAAGCATAGGACCATCATCTAAAGCATTATCATATAGCATATCTAAACCATACACCTCATCATTTTTAAAATTATTATCAATAATGTTCTCATTAGGCATAGGTTGATAGTCCCCCTCATCATCAGAATCATAAAAGCAAAGTTTATCATCAACAAAATCTTGAGTGTTACTATCATTTGTTGAAGGTGAAGTTGGGAGATCCAACTCTTCATTCTCTAGTTGTTCATCATTTTCATCATCCTCTTGGGGTTGCACGGGCATCCCCAAGCTTAAGCTTTTGTCATCTTCTTCCTGCAAAATATTAGACCTTTCTTGGGCAGCTCTCTTCCTTGTGTCAACAACATAGATATTTTCATCAAATTCAAGTATGCAGAGATCAAGGATATTGGCAATAAAAACTTTAAATTGAGAAGCTATAGGGCAGGTTTCATGTTCATTAATGAAGGTGTATAATTCATAGGCTGCCATAAAAATAACAAATTACTCTACTTCTTCCATCCCTAAGTGAGCATAATTCCATGTATGATAAGTTGCAATAACATGTTCTCTATTGGAAGGACATTGGAATTCAAAGTGTCTAAAGTATTTAGAGCAACAAGTTTCTTCCTTATGATAATTAAGCAGCACATTAGCAATTTTATTTAGAAGCTCTATGTATTCTCCTAATCTTTTCCCTTCATTTGATTTTCTAAATTCAGCCGCCATCATTGCGTTTTCATAACAGTTTTCCATTTTCTATTTTTTTTGGGTTTTTGATATATAAAACTGAAAGTAAAACTAATGAGAAACTCACAACCAAACAAGTTTAAAGGAACCTCCCCAAGCTTAGATGATTGCAAGATATAAAACAAGATAAAATAAATCTAAAGTCTAGTGCACACAAGAATAGAAACTTAAGCGCTACGCTCCCCGGCAACGGCGCCAGAAAAGTACTTGATAACCCCCCAAGAGCAGGGGATCACAGTAGCACCTCTCAATGTAGAATTAAGGTATCGATCCGCAAGAGTAAGAAGGAAAAGTTATATATCCCCTACAACTAAAGTGTCACAAGTTTTAGTTGATTATGCACTAAACAAGTTTAAGGAACAAGATGGTTGATTTAATGGATGGGAATGTAACAAAACAAGAATGTAAAAGTGTCCCAATCCTCTTCAATGCAAGAGGACAAGACAAAGATTTTCTCTTATAGGAACAAAGGACATGGGTTCATGGGTTCCCTCAATCCTCTCTCTCATCTACGGTGATTATCATGTTATAGATAAAGTACACACAATTGTCATGTTTTAATGGTAGCTTTTATAACGGCTATATGTCCTAAAACACATAGTTGAAAGAAGTACTCATTTGTGTTGCTAGGTCACCCTCGTAAGGCTAGCGTGGTTGCTCTCACTCCCACATCATACTCTTCCTTTTTACCCCCAGATAAAGGATGTTGGGTTGTATTGCACATGTCACTCAATACATATGCCGTTGTCACATCGGCCATCCCGTACCTACATACATCATACTTCATAATGGACAATATTCTAAACACTAGTGCAATGATTCATATTTCGTGTGCATGACCACATCTCTCTCATCTATCCACACTTGGTGGTGTCAATCACCTCATGACAAGGATAAACAAGGCATTATGCATAAATCAAACCATCACATGTATCATAGAATATCTCCAAAGTATGACAAATCATAAAAGCTCCAACACAACGGTAAATGTATAACAAATCATCTCATACCACAATATCCACCATAAGAATTACATAGATAGATCCATACTTATGCAAAGCACATCATATGGACTCCAACAATGATCATACATAGAAAGATTAGATAAAGTTACCACCACAAACCCAAAGTCCAGGGGGTGGACTACTCCCCCTTCATCATGGAGACGGTGGAGAAGTCGTTGGAGAAGATGGAGAGGTTGATGAAGAGGTGCAGCCCGGAGTGGAGGCGGCGACCCGCAGCAGCCCACGGTGGTGGCGGCGGCCCTTGGGGGCGGCGGCGGCTGCCCTTGGTGATGAGGATGGTGTGGAGGAGGTTCTCCTCCCCCAGACGGCTGCCTGGGAGGAGGAAAATTCGTGGTCTTGGGTGCCTCTCACGACCTAGGGTTTCTTTCTTTATATAGACTCTCGGATTTCCGTCACCCCCTTTTAGGGTTCCACCAAAACGGGCCTACAGACCGCGTCCGAACTCCGATTTGGCTGATCTCGGGCTTAAAATCTTCGTATGGAAAATTGTGACAACTTTCTCTTTAATTGGATTTCCATTTGACGCCATCTTCGAGGGTCAAACTGACAATCTCCGTAAAAAGTTCTCAGACAGATTTCAGGAAAGTCCCAATTTGACTCCAACAAGGTTTCCTTTTGTATTTTTGATAATTCCTACACAACAAATAGAAAAACAAGAAGATTTTGCACTTTGGCAACTATTAGTAGGTTATTCTAATAAATGTCATAATATGATATAAAGTGTATATAAAACATGTGCCAATTGACATAAAATATGCATGGAACATCAAAAATTATAGATACGTTTGGGACGTATCACTAAGCAAGACAAGCAACAAGCTGATAGCAATATAGAATACTTCAAGCACGAAGGCTATCACAATGTAAAGTGCATAAGTAAAGAGCTCGGGTATAGAAATAACCGAGGCACGCGGAGACGAGGATGTATTCCCGAGTTCCTCCTTTTTAGGGGAGTACGTCTCGTTGGAGAGGTGTGAACCAACACAATGGTTCAACAACCACAAAGGTTTCACCTTCTTCTCCGATAAACCGCACCACAAAGGTTTGGTTCACCTTCCACTATCGGAATCCTTCGAGGCGGAAATCCAGAACCTTTCAACAACAACCCGGGCACAACCCACAATTGGATTGGGGGCTCCCGAATGGCAACAAGTGACCACACAAGGTCTCAACCACCACAAAGACGTCTAGGGTCCAAAGACCCAAGAGTAACAAGTTCACAAGCTTTCAAATTTCACGAATCCTCGTGGAGAGCACAAACCGATGCACAAAGCAATGGCAAGAGCACAAGTGCTCAAATCCTTCACTCTCAAATCCCACCACAAGCAACTAATGCTTATGGGTGGAGGAGAGAGGAAGAACAACGAAGAACACAACAAATGGAAATTCAAGAACTAGATCGAACGGGTTCCCCTCACTTAGAGGAGAGATGGATTGGTGGAAAAGTAGATCTAGATCTCCTCTCTTTTTTCCCTCAAAGATATGCAAGAATCATGGGAGGAATTGAGAGAGAGGCAAGCTTTCCAAGGTCAACAATGGTGGGGGAGAGAGAGAAAATCGTGCTGGGCAAAGCTAGCTGGCTGGAGGAAGGTGGAGGGGTATACCCCTCCCAGAAAAATAGCCGTTGCAGACAGGGGAGTCGGATATTCCGATAAAAGTCAGGATCGGATAATCCGACTGAGTCGGATAATCCGAGTCGACTTGAACCGGATATTCCGAAAAACTTCAGTGCGCCACAAAACTGGTTGTAAAAAGGTCCTTAGCCGAATTCGAGCAATTCTTGAGAATCGGATAATCCGAACCAATCTTGATCGGATATTCCGATAAACTCCAGTACGCATTGCTTTTAAAGTCCTTAGCCGAAATCGAGCAATCCTTGAGAATCAGATATTCCGAGTCAGCATGGACCGGATAATCCGATTCCCCTGCTTGAGCAAAACAGACAGAAACAACAAAACCTGAAATGCAATAATTTTCTCGTTCGAACTCCAAAACAGGTGAAACCAATTTTAAGAACCATAAATAGAGTTAAGTTGCCACACATGGGAAGGTGTGGAACTTTCCTCAAGGATAAACCGATAATATTTCCAACCCGAAGACACAACAAGTTTTCCATACGAAATCCGTTTTCGGAGAACTTGGGCTTGTCATGAAGATCAGAACAAGCACCAAAAACCCAACAAGGAGAAAAGCAAAGTAAGAACCAAGAAAGATGATATGCCAAGTATGCAAAGGTTTGAGCTCTCCACAAAGATGCGATCAAGTTACTTACTTGAGAGCCCCTCTTGATAGTACGCCGTCTATCCTATAACCCGGTCTCCCACTAACATCGTGAGACCGGTAAAATAGAAACCCTATCAAGATCATACCTTTGTCTTGCGCATTCCACTTGAGCTAGATGATGACGATCTTGACCTCTTCAAGTGGACCACATTTCTTGATTGCGCTTTGCTTGGTGAAGACTCATATATCGCTCCCCCATACACCAAGATGGGAGTGCCTCTCTTAGAAACATCTTCACTTGACCATTATCTTCAAATGGGTTGCAAGCTTCAAGCATATGAAATCTTCTATATGCCCATCTTCAACTTGCACATCTCAACCTTGATGACGATCACCACTTGACGTCATCCTCCATGAGCTATAAGAAATCTTCATTTTGATGCAAGCTCATGGAGAGATACCTAACCCCAACAAAGGAATGCCACACACACATAATGGGTTAGTTCACAAAACTATATGGACAAATTCTTACCATACCATTTGATCACATCATCCCACATGGTATATCATTTAGCTTTGTGTGTTGATCAACTTGAATCCATTCTTTGCACTTAGTCTAGATCAACCTTGTATCTTTTCATCTTCTTGATCATATCAAATATGTCCATCATAATCAATGATCTTGATGGCATACAACCTTGAATCCAACACATGGAGTTCAAGTGATGCCAATGGACAAAGCTACAAGAATAACTCAATACAAACATTAGTCCATAAGGATTTTCATTAATTAGCAAAACTACACATGGGGCAACACATGCACTTTCAATACAGTAACATGACAAAAGTGTAATATAAGTATAAAAGTCTAGTGTAAATCATGGTTATTTATATTAATTTTCCCCAGGCCCAAAAATTGTTTGAACCGGCTTCCTACCAAGGTTTCGAGTGCTGAACTGACGTTGATGGATGTTGTGCAGAGGAGATTAACAACGGCGAGATAGGCATGCGATCCTTCGTGAAAAACGACATCTACATGGCGGACATCAGGCCCAAATTGTCAGAGAAGCACTTGGGTATGCTCGCGCGAGAAGCGCGCGCTGCCGCAATCCACAAAACACACGAAATGAGCGGTAAGGGGGAAGCTTGGGGGCCGTGTCGCTAGGCAGCTCCTGCCCGCACTCGGTGAGGAATCGCGAATGCAATTGGTGTTCGCGGAGGATATGCACCGACCAGTGAGGCGGTGCTGGTGCGACGGCGGCCGCTGGTAAAATTCTTTTTGGGGTGCACGTCGCAGCTCGCCGGCACGGACCGCCAAGTGTGTCCTTTGTCTACCTCATCAACTTGTCCAAGTGTGTTGCATCTTCGTCCTGACAAAGAAATCGTATCAATTCGCTCTCAAATGATGTTTAGTATGTTTGGTAAAAGAAATGGATATTGTAGTAGATTTTTGTCACCTAAAGTGTAAAGTATACCAAATAATAACAAGTGCATGCAATGTGGTTATTTTATATCCTATTAACTCCTTCACCATTCGTATATTTGTATGCCAATGAAGCATTTTCGGTTCTTAAACACTAATGTAAAACAAACCCATACAAAATTCACACACTACACAATCACATGCATGCATACGAGGCACTTATTTTGGCTTCGTATTGTCGAGAGACCAATTTCAGCTGAACTTCGCACATGAGCTCATGGTGGAAAACAGTGAGAAATCTCTATCATTAGAGGTGAAACGGCTTGGGCTGAACCTGATGCACATGCAGGGGCGGATCCAGTGGGGTGCCATGGCACCTCCTAAAAAATATATATTATTAAATTCAGTAGTAATTAGTCCAATCCTATGTATTTTATATGTGCTAAAAGTTCATGTACATGCATGATATCTAAACTATGAACATCGAGTCTGGCACCCCCTATGGTTAAGTTCTACATCCGTCAGTACGCACATGCGTCGTGGTCCAAGAATATTTTTAGCCTTACTTACCGGTTACTTGTTAGCCTTTCTGCATGAGGTTAGTCCACTAGATGTCCCCGCAAAAAAAGAACCGCAAGAAAAAAGTCCACAAGATGTGCATCATGCAGCTTGCAGCCTATTTTTCACAACCCACAAAGCCACTTAAGCCGTACTAGTCCACTATATTTGTTCACTGTTTAGGAACGTATCGGGGTTATTGTTACTCCAGCGCCGCCTCAGGCTATCATGTTATTTATAATTTATACAATTTGAGCTTATTGTCCTTGGGAAACGGGGCTCAGAACTTTTTAGAAACTATGGGGCTCAGAACTATGAGGTGTTGTTTTGGAGTGTACTACAAGGTCTTGAGACCAACCACTTCATGCATGCATTTCCCCACTAACGTGTTTGTCAGACATGGTGTTTGTGTCTTTTAGCACGTAAAATTAGGCATCTCCTAGTGCTCAAAATTTATAGTCTTATTGTGTACGAAGAGATAAATACTACTCCCTCCGTACACAATTCTAATTTGATTTAGCTTTTTTTCTTCTAAAAACAGATATATCTATAGTTCTATACGCGTTTCAGTGTGTAGATTCACTCATTTGAATCCGTATATAGTCCACATTAAAATATTTAAAACATCTTATAATTGTGAACATAGGGAGTACAATTTTAAGCATAATTTATCGCCATAACTCTATTTTCAAACTAAACTCAACCGAGAAAGGGTTGCCAAAGCTAAGTGGCTTGCAATTTTCTTATGTTTAACTTGATGTCCTGAGCCCTCTGACATCTCTCTGTTGAGATTTACGCGCAAGTGGGAGGAATCTTACACTACACCTGATTATTGGTATCATCTGCTCATAGATAGTATGAAAAAAAAATCTCAAAGAACTACATCTGAATGACGAACCCATACAAAACAATACTACTATAAAAACCCCTCAACCTGAAGTTGGTTACTCGTTCACGAAACCTTCCAGTCAATCAAACAACCTCGGCATAAATTCCGGCTTGTCGTATAGATGCACCAACCGCTGCAAATGGTGATCAGTCCATATTAAATGGTGCACGTACACCGGCGGCATCACACGTCATTCACAGGTGGGAGCGGAACTGCGGCGAGCACATCGCTGTCCCATCAGTCATCAGAGGCGCTGTGAGCAGGGGCCCACTCCACCGCCCCTACACGTGGCTCCACGTCACGATCGCTTCCAGGTCTGGGCTCCAATCATGCCACTCGATCTTCCCCCTGTGGCACCGCTACGAAACAAAATCACCATTAGCTTAGCAAGATTAGCTTTGTGTTAATTCACAAAGATATGGCAGGATAAAAACGACAGAGCATTTCGTTGTTACTCTTACTAGAGAAGCATAGTAAGAATCACATCGTCTGTCGACTCGATCGAGTGGTGATGGCAGCCACACATGGCACGGCCGCCGAAAGCGAGCAGTAGGCCGGTGCCACGGGAGATCACGGAGGTGGATGGATATGCCGGCGGGGGCCCGCGGCGACAGCCGGCCATGTCGACACTCCTACTACTATTTTTCAGAGTGATTTGGCAATTGGCACCAATCAGGCCAGCGGACCATCCTACTGGGCACTGCGAATGGCACTGTGCGCATGTTGGATGTTCGGTCTGGACTCTCCCTCCGAGAGCTGCTTGCTCATCGCTTTCCATGTCATCGCCAAATGGCCGGCTCAAAGCGACGAAAACGACGCACACATGAGAGGGGATTCCACGAAAAGAAAGCTGCCCAACTTCATGATCAACCTCTACGCTGACGCCAACATCATCTTGATTCTTGAGGAAAACACTACGGAATGAGGAAGGATTTCCTTCAGAGATGACCAACATTTCTTTCATTCATACTCGATCTGTTTAGCTGAGCTGCCATGTACATATGGCATGTCGATCTCTCGATCCACCTTTCGGCGGCGGCGAGGAAATTTTAGTCAGGTGGCGAGCTGCCCTCAATGCCAAATTGCCGATAATGTGGTGCTACTGACAAATTTATCGAGTGTACTCTAGCTGTCTTGCTGATGAAATCACTTGGGCTTTTGCCTTATTCTGCAGGACCAAGGTGATCCGTGGACAACTACTCTTGCGGTGCAGTGGTAATCGGCTTGCATATATCTATATCTATGCTAGCTTTTTTGATGAAGATGTCCGGCCAAAGCAGGAAGCTAGACGAGCCCCAAAGTTGACAGAGGCCTCTGTTTGCTGTCATAATTGTTGTTGATGAACTCTGAAGCATGACACATGCAAGCTATAGCGCTAGATCAGGGACAAGATTCTAGCTGTGATTGCTTGGGAGATTTGAAGACGTTTTCACAAGAAACTATGATCCGTTTGACACCATCTTATAATGTAAAACGACTTCAACTTATCCATTGGAATAATAATTAGAACACCATAAATATATAGTAAGCAATTATTATTTTTGAATAGGAGAAATACATACCATGCTGACCTTAATAAACATGCACTTCAATTAGGACCTTGATTAGATACAGTACCACATCATACTCTCTCTGTTTAATCTCCCCTTCATTATAGGTTTAGTCAAAGTCAAAATTTATAAATTTGATAAATATATAGAAAAAATATCAACAATGTTTTTTGAATTTTCACCGGGGAAATAAAAATACATTTTATGAATATTATGATAATATTGGTTTTATATTACACGTGATAGAGTTGCGGAGCCCCCCCCCCCCCCCCCCTCTGCCTCCCGTGTCGCTCCTCTGGGGCGACACCGGGGCCTCCCAAACCCTAGCCGCCGCCGGCCTCCCCCTACTCCATCCTCCTCGTCGCCACCCGAGGAAGCTGCCGGGAAAGCCCGTGTGGCTGCCCGTGACGGTGGCGGCGAGGATCTAGCTGCTCCGCCCCGCGTGCGGAGGGCTCGGGTGTCGGCGACGGCGGTCGCGGGTGGGGTTGCGGCGTCGGCCCTGGCGGCGGGGGGCGTCGCTGGTGCTGCTGGTCGCTCTCCTTGGTCGCGCGGGCGGCGAGGGGGCGGTGGAAGAGGCTCGCGGTGGGAGTCGCCCCGTTGACTCCCTGATTCAGATCTGAAGTCGGCGGTCTCGTCCATCACGGATCCCTGGGCGGGGTTGGGGTCTCTGCCGGGAGAAATCCTTGGCCGCGGGGCGGCCACGTCGTCGGCGACGTCTTCGACGCCGCGCTTCTCCTTGGAGGCGATGATGAGGTTCTGTTCCCTACCTGCCCTCCTTCTCCTGTGCTCGGGTGAAAACCCTAGGTCTTTGACCGGGCGGCGGCGGCGCTCTAGCGTCGCGTTCTCCTTGGAGGCGCCGTCTTGGGCTGCGGGAAGGTGGTGGCTTTGTGTGTGATGGTGACCTGCCTGTGGCGGCGTTTCTTGTGGTGCAGTGTTGTCTGGCCGATGCTCCCATGTTGGTTGTGCTAACCTTTCCCAGGTGGTCTGCTCGCCGATGGGTCGGCGCCCTCGAGCCTGGGCGAGAGGGGAAAGGGTTCCCCTCTGTGACGACAACTTCCTGGCGAATGCGTGGAGCCAGCGTCTTGGTTGAGCTCTGCTATGGCGGTGCTGGCCTCCCTTTGGCCGTGTCTTCTTTCTGCGTGTCCTTGCCCTTCAGCTTGCGTCTTGCTGCGTGGTCGGTGCCGGCGGCGGTGTCTGTGGGTTGCCCGCTCGCGTGCGGTGGTGTTCGTGCTGGGTCCTTCTGCTGCTTCTCGAAGTGTCTGCGTTCGTGCTCTCGGGTGAGCCGCTCCACCTTCTGACGGTCCGGCGCCCTACGAGCCAGGGCGAGAAGACAGGGGTCTTCTCTGAAGGTGGAGGCGAATGGCATGACGGCGACGACAAGCAAGGGATGACGAAGACGATCTCCCCGGTGGCGTGTCTGGCTTCTCGGTGTCCCTCTCCGGTTTGCTGCCTTTTGTAGACGGGCGGTGGTCTCGATTTTCAAGCTGTGCTTCCTTGTGTATCTTGTGTTTGCTTGTTTTTCGTTTCCTGTAAAGCTGTTCTTTCAGCATCGTGTAATTGCCGTTGTAACACTGAGCTTTGTTAATTCAAAGCTGGGCTTATGCCTTTTATCTAAAAAAAAATATTACACGTGATGTTTTTTTCCATCATTTTTTTCAAGCTTTATAAAGTTTGGGTTTGACTTAATCTAGAACACGGATTAATTGAAAATAGAGGGAGTATTAAGAAAACACATACACTATTGAAAAAAAGGTCTATCGAGCTAGCGTATATAGGCCGGTGGCCACGTCGAGATCGAGAGCTAACCTACTCCAACATTCCAACATCAAATCACTACTATTCGGGTGCGCACATTCGTCGGTTCTAATTGCATTGTCTTCACGCTAACCCGACAGATGCCTCTGTTCGCGCCACCATAATCTCGTACGCAACAAACACTAATCAAATACGTTTTGGTGAAGATCACGGATCGAATTTCTCTCGGAATTACAGCCAAATCGACGAGTTAAATCTAGTCGGCTAGAGATCGATGATCCGGTGTCAAGGACGGCACAGAACGTGCAAGAACGATGAGAGACGTGTGTTTACAACGCAAAAGCTCCTCCACTTGCCACTTCGACCAGATCACCAGATCAATCAGATTTGGCCACCTTTGATCACTTGGCACTTTCACGGCACCACGGCGATCGATCTGTCATCTGTGTGCATGCATAGTTTGATCTACTGAATACGCGACATGATCATCGATCTGCATATACAACTCCCAAGATTCCTGATCATCATGAGATTGGGATGGACTACTGGAGTTCTTGATTTTCGTTGGTGTGCAATTTTCATTGGTGTTCTCCCCATTTTGGCCTTCTGGTGCCACTATATATAGCCCCTCCACCCCTACTCATTGCTCCACACAGACACACACATCACACTCTATTTGATCAGTCACACACTCACAGTAGAGCACTAGCTTCAGGCCTTCAGCTCTCTTCATCAACGACAGCAATGGCCACCGCTGATGTAAGTAGCTCGCTCCATGCATGATCTTCTGGATCGTTCCACCAGTTCATCTTTCTATCTGCTTAATTATGTGATCGATCTGACGAAAGGGTCATCTTGATCATGACTTCGTGAGCTCGATCCATTTGTGTATGTACTGATATGTGCGTGTCGTGCAAACGTGCAGGTCCAGACCCCGACTGCCGCGCTGACCGAGGAGGCGCCCGCGGTGGAGACGCCGCCTCCAGCCGTTGCCGTCGAGGAGGTCGCGAAGACAGAGGAGGTCCCGGCGCCGGCGGAGGCCGAAGTCGAGGTGCCTGCCCTCGTCGAGGAGAAGGAAGCGGAGCCGGCAGTGGCTGAGGCTGAGGAGACCAAGGAACCGGAGCCAGCAGCCGCGGCCGAGCCGGAGGACGAGGCGCCCAAGGAACCAGAGGCAGAGGCACCAGCCGCGGCCGAGGTAGAGACCAAGGAGGCGGAGGCGGTAGCTGAGCCGGCGGCTCCTGCCGAGCCAGAGTCCGCCGCTCCCGCCGTCGCTGAAGAAGCACCGGCGCCAGAGGAGGCGCCCGCGGCCGTCGCGGAGGCCAGCGAGTGATGCCGCGCGCGAGCGCGGAGGAGCTGACTCAGCGTGGCATGCCTCTGCCTGTGCCACGGTGGCAGTCGGTCGTGTGTGTGCTCCTACGTGGCACGGCGTGATGCTTAGTCAGCCAGCTGACTGGAGTGGAGTGCTACTTTACTAGGTGTCGAGTTGTGTGCGCGCTGTCGCGTGACGTGGGCTAAATACAGTGTTGTCGAGTGGATGTCCAGTGTGAGAGAGTGAGAGGTTGCAGCTTGTCGTGTGCCGGTTCACGTATGAATGATGGATATCGAGTTTGCCCTTGTGTTCGCCTTATGCTTGTACCGTTTCAAATTACTCTCCATATTAATTTTGGTTAAAATTAAACTTTACAATGTTTTATTAAGTATATATAAAAATATCAAAAACATATAACATTTGTTTAAAAATATAAAATGGTTTGGTAGACTGAAATAGCCTACCAAAACATATTATATTTTGAAATGGAGCTAGTACATTATAAATAATATTTATCAATGAGTCAAATAATACCAATTTGGTATTTTAGGATTTGATTTTAAAAATTGGTCGAGCTTTTTTAACATTTCACTTTTGCCGTGCATAAGGAGTAATTCAAAACGGAGTGAGTATATGCTATGAGATCTTGAGCGAATTACCCACCCACCAGACCGTAACTACGCCAATTTCAGATAGGTTAAAAGAGAGTAGAAAGTACTTCTAGTATTTTGCATGATGAGAATTGAGGCGATGTAGACAACCACAATTTGTTAAGAACGATCCTATGTTTTACTAATGTTTTTTGAAACAATCATCAGGGGTGAAAGGCTCTCCACCTGAATTTTACTTTAAAAGAGCAAGTTCATATAATTTTAACGAACGGCGTGAGGATAGGAAGTCACCCCACACACTAGTGTGATCCTTTTGAACATAACCTCGACATCAGTTAGGGGAAAAGGTGAGGTCATGTACAATCTTTTTTTTTTTGAGGTATAAAGCAGTCGTATTGCCATTCGATTAGGTAGAAGAGTATTTACAGAGCCCCAAAGGGCGAAAAACGAAAAAGGCCAAAGCCAAAGAAGCTAGCCAGAGCTACAACTACGGCGGTGTGAGGTCTCCAGGATCATTGGAAAAGGCGAGAGCGCGCTGCGCAATCTCAACCCTGATCATACGGACCACCTCTGGCACTTGCAGTGCAATGTTTGTGAAGACTCTCCGGTTCCGTTCCTTCCAAATTCCCCAAATGGTATAGATGATGATGCCACTCGCTTTGCGTCTTTTGTCCGCCGGCATGGCCGCGATGTAGTCTTCCCACCATGCCTCGAAAGCTGCAGGCCGTGGTGCCGTCTGCGTGGCCACGGGAAAGCCCAGCTCCGTGAAAACCAAGTCCCGGGTCAGCACCGCGAAAGAGCAATCGTGGATCAACAATCTTTTACTATGACTACATGTTTTAATTTGGTGAATTCTTCTGAAGATCTTTGCATTGTGTGCATCCCAGTTCATCCGTACGATGATCGATCGACCTTTCGGCCGCCGTGAGAAAATTTAATCAAGTGGCGAGGTGCTCTCAGTGCCAAATTGCCAATAATGTAGTGCTACTAACGAATGATCGAGTGTAACCTCGCTGTCTTGCTGATGAAATTCCTTTGCCTTTTACCTTATTCTGCAGGACCAAGGTGATCATGGAGGCACTACTACAGTAACCGGCTTGCATATATCTATGCTAGCTTTTCGACAAAGGTGACCGGCCAAAGCGAGAAGCTAGAAGAGCCCCAAAGTTGACAGAGGTCTCCATTTCCCGTCATAATTGCTGCCGATGAAGTCTGAAAGCATGACACACGCAAGCTATAGCGCTAGAACATGGACAAGGTTCTAGCGGTGATTGCTTGGGAGATTTTGAGATGTTTTTTACAAGAAATTATGGAGAGTCTACCTAGCTAGCAATGGCCGGCTGGGTGACCATCACCTTGAGATCGAGAGCTAACCTACATTCCAGAATCGAATCACCACTGTTCAGGCGCCCACATTCGTCGGTTCCAGTGGCATTGTCTTCACGCTAACCCGACAGCCGCCCCTGTTCACGCTTACCATAATCTCGTACAGAACAAACATTAATCAAATAGGTTTTGATCCAGACCACAAATCGAATCTCTCTCTCAGAAATACAGCTAAACCGACCATTTTAGTCTAATTAATAATCAGCTAGAGATCGATTCGATCGACGGCAAGAACGATGGGATGCACACCTCAATCTACAACGCAAAAGCTCTCCCGCTGCGGCCAGATCGATCAGATTTGGCCAGCTCTGATCACTTGGCACTTTCACGGGACGCTCGATCGATCTGTATGCACACACAGTGATCTTACGGAGTACTGAATATGTGACATGGTCCCTGTCTTTTTTGGACCCTTTCCAAGTGTCATGACTCACGGGCGCCTTTTAATCTGGTTTCGTGGCACACCTTCGTACAATTGCACGTTGTCAGGACGTGTTTATTTGCATATACACAGCTGCCGAGATTCCTGATGATGGAGCATGACATGGACTGGAGTTCAATAGTCTCGATCGGTCGACATATCATTTCGTTTTCGTTTTTCTTTCGTGTGCGATTTGCGTTTGTGTTCTCCCCCGTTTGATCTGGCCTCCCGTGGCCGCTCCGCCGCTATATATAGCCCCTCCACCCGACCCGTTGCTCCACACAGACACACAGACACCTCACACTCTCTGATCAGTCATCGCAGTAGCAGTGCACTAGCTTCAGCTAACCACTTGGGATAGTTTCTTGCATCAGCGACAGCAATGGCCACTGCTCATGTAAGTGGCTCGCTGGTCTATTCCCTTTCATATGCTCGGATCGTTGCATGATCATTCCGATCGGTTCATCTTTTGATATCCTTATTTTGTGATCGAACGAACGGGTCATCTGTATCATGATCTGTGTTTGTATTGACATGTGCATGTCGTTCAAACGTGCAGGTCCAGAACCCGACCGCCGCGCTGACGGAGGAGGCGCCCGCTGTGGAGACGCCGGCGCCGGCCGTCGCCGTGGAGGAGGTCGCCAAGATGGAGGAGGCCGAAGCCGAGGCCGAGGTGCCTGCCCCCGTCGAGGAGAAGGAGGCGGAGCCAGCAGCGGCTGAGGCGGAAGAGACCAAGGAACCAGAGCCAGTAGCCGCGACCGAGCCGGTGGCCGAGGCGCCCAAGGAACCAGAGACGGAGGCGCCAGTCGCGGCCGAGGCCCAGGCAGCTGAGACCAAGGAGGCTGAGGCAGTGGCGGAGCCGACAGCGGCCGAGGAGGCGATTCCTGCCGAGCCAGAGGTCGCCGCCGTCGCTGAAGAAGCACCGGCTGCACCAGCACCAGAGGAGGCACCCGCGGTCGTGGTCGCAGCCGAGGCCGAGCCGGCAGCCGCAGAAGCAAGCGAGTGAGGCCGCGCGGAGGAGCTGGCTCAGTGTGGCGTGCCTGCCGTGCCACGGTGGCAATCGGTCATCGTGTGTACTCCTACGTGGCACGGCGTGATGCTTAGTCAGCCAGCGGAGTGGAGTCCTAGTGCTACTTCTGTCCTAGGTGTCTTGTGGTGTACGCGGGGTCGCGTGACGTGGGCTAAATAAAGTGTTGTCGAGTGAACGCCCACTGTCAGCAACGTTGTAGCTTGTCGTGTGTCGGACTGTCGGTTCACGTATGAATGATTGATATCGAGTGTGTGATACTGCCCTTGTCCTTGCGTTTGCCTTGTGATTTGTGCCGGATGATCTTGGGCTAATTCTCCACTCGGGTGTCCAAACGGCCGCCCAAAGACGTTTGAGGCGTGCCGGACAGAAATCGACTCTCACTCGCGGCGCCCACACAAGAAAATGGTCCGGCGCGGTCCATTTTTCTGTTCGGCACGCCCAGCCCACGCCCTCATCTTTGGAAGTCCTCGGACGGCCCCGGACGGAACGAAGCGCGACGCCACGTATGCCTCTAATGGGCGTGCCACGCCTGTCATTGACTAGGCAATACCAATATATGCCGGCTTCCCCCAATTTCTCCCCAAATCTCATTTCTCCCGCCAAACAAAAACCCTGGCGCCGCGCCGCCTCGGGTTCCATGGCGCTGCCGTCTGTGCCAAAGGTACCCAAGGCGAAGGGGAAGACAGCGGCGAGGTCAAAGGCGGCAGGGACGACGCTGGGCATTCGCAAGCCGCGCAAGGCTCCCCCGCCCAAGGAGAAGCCGGAGGGGATGTCGCAGCATGATTGGGACCTGGACGTCCTCCGGCGCCGATTGGAGACGTAGAGCCGTGGCGGGCGTCGTGTGAAGCAGAAAGCTAGGAATCTGCTCGACCCGCCGCCGCCGTCATTGACGGCGAAGAGCATCGCCGCCATAAACAAGACCGTCGCCGCCTTGAACCAAGCCTTCGCCTTGGGACCAAGCCAAGAGAGCAGTGCCCCTCTGCGATGCAAGATCGGCAGCTCGCCGTCGAGTTCGTCCTTCTTCGCCGACAGCGCCACCGGCACGCCTCGCTCCAGGTTCTCCCTCGAGTACGCCGAAAGCCAGCATCAGTACGGCGTAAACCAGGCCGTCGATCTGAATTTGCCGGCTTTGCGGAGACAACCCGCCGTCCAGATGCACGCCCAGACCGGCCGTAGCCTTTCGTTCGACGTAGACGCCTCCCATGTGATCGACGGAATGACCCCCGATCTGCCGGATCTTAGCCAGGTATGATGTCGTGTTCTGTATGCATGGTGTGTAGGACAGGCGTGTGCATAGGCGAGTCGCGACCGCCGGCGTTGTTTTGTGTGCATAGGAGAACGCCCACATCATGGCCGTCTTAATCAATGACGGCGCCCGGGCGGCGGAGGGCGGGGGCGGCGTAGACGACGATGACGAGTTCGACGAGGACGAGGTGTACTACGAGGAGGATGAGGACGACGACGAGGACGAGGAGGGGGCGGCGACCGATGCTGTGGCCGGCGAGGATGCACCGGCCAAGAAGAAGAAAAGGGGCAGCCGTGGCATAATTTGGACGACCAAGGAGGACGAGTGCATGGTCGAATCATGGAAGGCCATTACTACCGGCTGCTCGATCACCGACGCAAACCAAACAAGCACCGCCTACTGGTCAAGGATCAAGACAGAGTTCGACGAGCGCAGGTTCACCAAGGACTACTACAAGGTGACCATGGAGCGCGTCCAAGGCGCCATCGAGCATAGGTGCCGCATCGCTCAATGCCTCGTCAACAAGTTCCACGGCTGCCATGAGAACATCCGCGATCGGGAAGAGAGCGGGAAGGGCCCGTCGGATCAGGTGACCGCCGGCTTGCAATCCCCTTGATGTGTTGCTTGTGTAGTCTTATTTTGATCGTCGTCGGCTTGCGATCAACCTCGTCTTCCTTTCTTGTAGCTCATGGACGCCCTTGTGTTCTACTGAACCCTCAACAAGGAGAAAGACTTCGGCTTGATGCATTGCTACAAGCTTCTCCAAAATTGTGAGAAATGAAAGGCGCACCGGAAGACTCTAAACAAGAACGGCCGCGCCAACCTCAACGCCGATCCAGAAAACTCAGAAGGGTGGCCAGTCGGGAACAAGAAGGCGAAGGCGTCCTTGGCGGCGGCGGCAAAGACGGAAAGAGTGCAGTCGTCCATCGACAAGGTCCTCGCCGATGTCTCCTCCAACTCGAGCTTGACGCGCGACGAGAACAACTCAAGGTGGGCGACCTTGATGCGAAAGGCCGTCGTCAAGATCGACCTCGAGCAGAAGAAAGCCGCCATCAAGAAGCGGAGCCAGGATTTCATGATCTTGACGGCCGACATCTCCAACATGGATCCGCTGGCGAGGGCGGCGCACAACATGTACCGCGCCGCGATCCTTCAAGAGCTTGGGCTCATTCCGCCCGAGACCGGCGGCAACCAGGGCAACGGCCACGCCCACAATGCCGACGAGGACCCCGACATGACCCAGCTGAGCCACGACTACGTGTCCCAGCCCGGCGACAACATCTAGACCGGCGGCAATAAGCAGTGGCCGGGCATCGACATCTCCCAGCATATTTTGGCGTATTTTGATGGCCCAACCTTTGAATTTGTGGCCGAGTGTGGCCGATCGTGGCCAAAACTCTGAATTTGTGGCCGGTTGTGGCCGAGTGTGGCCGATCATTGCCGAAACTCTGAATTTGTGGCCGATCGTGGCCGATGACGGTTAAAACTTCGAATTCCCGTCATTATTTAAGGTTCCTCTCATTTGAATTTGTCAAAAAAAACTCGACTGGGCCGACTTTGGACGCCGCGAATGGGGAGCAACGGCGCCCAAAGCCAACGACTAGTCCAGACGGCGCCCAAATAGCCTGTCCGGAAGGGCTTTGGACGGCCATGCGAGTGGAGATGTTCTTACCCGTCAGTAACCTGGCAATCTTCGACAAGCCTCTGAACTGTGTGCTGCTTTTTTCCCCTCTTTACTCGTCAGTATCGCCAGCTTCCCAGATAGCTTGTTTGGTGCATTCATCGGATGCATCAAGATCGTTTTGCGAATCTTCAGTCACTGAAACTCCGATGCAGTTTTTGCTTGGAAACGAACCACCGACATCTGCAGTTATTATCACGCGAGACTCGACCAAAGTCCGGGAAACTACAGCTGTCCGGCCGGGAGGTGATTCCGAATTAGCAGAGGCCGGCCAACCAGTAGCAGTTCACCGAGGACGTACAGCACGATCGACAGAGCCCAAATCTCCCGATGTCTTTCATGTTTATTCACTGCCCAACGAATCTCTGCAGTGTACTAATTCACTGATGGCCTGCTTGACCCCTAGCTCGTGATCACGCACGGCCGTCGGCAGCCCGGTACATGCAACATCCAAACTGAGAAGAAACTGCAGGGTAATTCAGCAGTCAAAAGGAAAATACGTACCCATGGAGCACAGCAGGAATTCGCTGAAGAATCTAGATTCAGATACGCAGTTCTTTGGTATTGGTTGGTGGAATACGTAAAGCTGTGTATGCATTAGGCATCCGTTTCCAGATTCAGTCAGATACGCAGAACTGGCCATGGTGGTTGGCATGACCAAGACCATGGCTACGGCTTCAGATCCCGTTGCAGGACCATCTCTCACGACTCTGACAGACTTCAAGCCAAAGTCAAGTCAGGGGTCCATAAATCTACTGCCTATCTTCACTCCCGAGCAGAAGATACCTGGGAATTCAGTGAGTTACCACATTTACCTCCAGAAAGCACATAAAGCAACGCCAAGTATTAACAAAAGATCAAGCTCCACCAACAGCTTCAAAACCACAGATCTACGAATCGTTTCCATCACATCTACTAGTACAAGGCTTCATCGGCAGCCGAAACTTGAGACAGGCGGTGCAGGTGCATGCCTCTGTTGCCCATTTCGCTTCTCAGCGGGAAGGAAGAGATAGAAGATACAAAAAACTACCATGGCCAATTAAAAAGAGAGGGAAACAGAATGAACTTGCTCTTTTTCTGATTGCACCTACATTAAGTTAAATGACCACCGAAGACACGCTAACCTTTCCATACATATACAAATCAAACCATTGCGGCCTAATATTTAACCTCTAGCGACAGACATGATGAGACTGATATGGTTGTTCACTAACTCGGATATTATGTACAGAATATACTACTCCAGTTTGGATTCCACAACCAAATTAAAGCATCTACCATGTACCAAAGCTGCAGCTCACATGCTCTTGCGTGATCTTCTGCAGCTGTCTTTGCATCACCTTGAAGGATGGGTAGGGAGGGAGGCAGAGGCGGTAGAAGCAGGTGTGCGACGACGGGAGGTGGTCGGCGGTCTCCAGTTGCTTGTATAAGTACAGTTTTGAGCCCAGCCCACCGAAGCCATCCGAGGGCAGATACTTCACTGAAGTCCAAAAGAAGAGAAGCTGCCTCTGCTGCTCAATTGACATGCTCTCCACAGCCTGCGGTGTGAGCGAATAATCAGTTTGAGTATCCAAGCATACACAAAGCTGATTATAAATACATAAAATTGTTATGCTATAATTGAAAGGTAAGCAAATTTCAACTGAAACTTTTGACACAAGCACAGAAACTGAAACTTTAAGGTACAGTCACATGGTTAACAGTCCTGTCAGTGAACCAAGCATAGGGTGTCATAACGCCATCAGTTATTCCACCAACTGGCAAGGCCATTGCCCAGGCTATGTTTGGTCGCTTCTATCAGTCACAAACTCACAAATTCACAAATTATGACAAAAAAGAGTAACTAAAAAATCTTTTCTGCAGTGATAGAAGCAATTCAACCATGTTTGTTGGGGACATAATATATAGGAACATATGGGCACATACAGAATATGGGTAAGCAAATAGATTTTTTATGCATACACGGATGGTAGGACCAACATATCTCTTGCACATGTACCACATATTACCTCACTCATTATGATATGATCATGATATCTGTGGTTCCTACTAAATCTATATGGAGTCGAAGTAATAGGCGGTCTGTTGCCCGTGAGAAACTGAAAATACGAAATAAAACATGGCATGGAATGGCATAAAACAGATGAACAATTCATGACTGAATGTGTGTACACAATTATATACGACATACCTTCCAGAACCAGTTAATATGGCGATCTTTTTCTTTGTAGCCATTATATTGAGTATGTGATCTCCAATCTTTCAGATTTATACTGTTGTTGCTTCCCCCTAGCATTCGGTCAAAGTCTTCCAGATCCAAATACCCAAAAAATATCTTCTGGAGTTTTGGATTGACTAATATGTCACTAAATCCTTTCGCAAAATTGGCTAGCTGCTCCGAAATAGAGTCGACAAAGATATTCTTAATAAGAAGATCAATGTAACGCTGTCTGTTACTGATATTCACAGGAATATCCTGCCCTCCTATGCAAAGCTCAATAGTTCTTCGAGACCTAAGGTATGAACATCTCTGGAAAATGTTAGAGTTAAATCATCAATATCAGCAGCATCCATCTCTAGAATTCTTTTACAGCTTGCATATGTGACAGGGTCTGCAGCAGCAATATCTTCCAGTGTAATACTTCTTCCAGCAAGATGCAAAAATAATGTGCGGTCCAAAACTATCCCTACTTGCACTTTATGCATCAATGCTAACCCAATTACTCGTCCCGAAAAAATGAAGTATTTCAGGTGCATTGGATCGACAGCAGATGCTGCAATGCACAGATAAGTACCAAAGGTTAGAATATATTCGATCAACACCGTCGTGGTTCGCAAACATAATTTGACTCATTGATATTGGATGCATAAAAACCACATTCAAAAATACGAAAGAAATCGAGAAGATAGCTCAGTTGCTTGAATAGCTAGACCTAAGTATTATAGTTTGGAGTGATGTTACTGATGGGAGAAAGTTCATTGACCATTTGTTGTAGCCTAGTAAGCTAAATAGGTTTCATCTGATCTCCATTTTATTGTTCTTCTAAAACAACACCCTGACTGCAAGAGACTATTTGGCACTACAGAAAATTTGAAACAGGGATTTATAATCCTTCCTATTGGGGGGGGGCTTTTACATGAATGATATGTCAAACCCAAAATATTGTCTTTAAGAAAGTCAGTACATACTACCAAGAAAGACAGCATGATATTCAAATGAATAGTGTAGTCTAAAAGGGATTGGTGGAGCACAGACAGAAAGGATCGGTGGTATGCCATAAAGATAAACAGGTGAATCCAGGGGGCATGTCATTTATAATAAGCCTTTGCGGCAGTGAAGAATTTGATTTAATAAAAGGTTTTTATTTAGAACCCCAATAACCATGACATGAGAATACTGGCATACGAAGATTGTCTTAAGCATGGCTGTCAATTTGCTGATAACAATACTTGGGTGGTGACAGTTTGGGGGCTATAGCTTCACCATTAGATCATTTCTGAAAGAAAAATACACAATAAGCCCATAACTATTTCACCTTGTCAATCAACCCCCCAATTCTAATTTTGTTTATTTGAACCCGATAACTATTCAGTATTTTGCAATTAAGCACTCCAAAGCAGATTTGTTAATTAGAGCATCTGTGTTTGTTTTTCTCCAATTAAGCCACTTTACTATAAAGAATATCTAGCTAGACCACTGGAACTAGTATATATGTGGGGGCATAAATTTGAGCAGATGAGTATTCATATTGAAACTTCAGAACACAATTCGCTATTATTTGGACCTGTGAATGATCTTAACAAAGTCCCCACTAAAATAGTAAATTAGCAACAAAAAACTGTATACACGAAGACCATATTAATAACTCTTTGTAGTCTCAAAAACACATTATAAAGTTTTAGTAGTAGTAAGCAGTCCATATTACTAACTCTTTGTAGTCTTCCCACCAATTTGTTAAGAAATTGGGCCTAGACAGTTAGAGTCAAAAGGGGGTAATTTCAGGGGCTCAATTGAAAAGAATGGACTTAAAGGCCTTGATTGCACAAAAGGGCTGAACTGTTGAGGGGCTCAAATCGACAGCATTAGACTTCTTAATTACCCAAAGTGAAATAGGGCGAAGGCTCACAGTGCTATTTTGTCTTTCTGAAAAAAAATGTGCTACTTTATGTCTACAAGGTAAAAGAACTTGGTTGATAATAGGCTAACCACATATTCACTTTCATATTGGTTGGACCGCGATGAGAAACTACCGCTGTATCTATGTAAAAAGGGAATTGTCTCATCTCATTATTTAAAATGTGCTGTAGTAGGTTCAGTCAAAGTGCCATATCAAACCAAAAGGACTGGATCGAAACTGGTAAGTTAATGCCGAGGGAACTTACTTCCATTCAAGTAGAACCTTCGTTGATCATTAGGACAAGGCAAGAAGAGGACTTGCTGTGGGCTGAACAGAGCTTGACACACCATGCAGAACCATTCCCTTAGAACACCAGGGCCAGTAGCCTCCTCATTCTTAAACTCCATAAACAGACCACTTTGAAGCTCACTAGGTCTTGCCTGTGTGATGTACTCGAAGGACTCATCCAGCAAATGCGAACGGTCGATCAACATCTCATGCAGCTCCCCATAGTCATCCTTCCCCTCAGAAAACAGCATTAAGACAAGGTTCCTTCTTGCTTCGAAGCAAAGCAGATCCTTATGCTTCACGAGCCAGTGGAGATGCTCGTTCCTCTTGGAACAGCGCACGAGTGCATTGAGAGGTGCTTTGTGTGCCATCAACACGAACCGCAGGTTGTGCGCCACATCCTCATAAGTCAGTGAGATAAAATCCAGCTCTGTCAAGATGGCGAGGATATGTAATCGGTTGGCCCAGAGTGGTTGAGTTTCTATGACCCCCCTGCTATCAGATGACAATGATGAAAGATCCATCTCCAGCCTCTTCAAACACTCATCCACCCTTTTCAACAGGTTCATAGACATTTCGTGCAACTCCCATACCCATGAGTCTCCACGCTTAGACTCCCTGCTGTAGAGGTTCTTTGGCATTGGGCCGTCAGGCATCCAACGGAGTACCTGCTGGCGCAAGACTTTAAAGAAGTTTGAGAGCTCTTCAAGGTCTGTCTTTGGCACCATCATGGACTCTGATGCAAGTCCATACATGACGGCTTCAAGAATTTCTCTGGCAAACGGGAGGACCTGCTCGATCACCTTGGTAGGCGGCTTGGAGGAAGCGCGGCGCGAGAATGGAGAGCAGAGCATTGATCCAAGTGTATAGCGGCATGATTTATAGAGCAAATCTTTGTTCCCCACGGTCATAGAAAGCAAGCGGCAGAACTCAAGCAGCACCGGCACCGTCTGGGGCATCACGGCGGGCGGTATGGAGGTAGGGTCCGGGCTGAGGAAGCACCTGATGGCACGCTCCGCATAGGAGCGAAAGAAAGAGGAGTTGGAGAGGTAAAGGCGAACCAGCGCGACGGCGGCGCCCGCTTGGAGGAAGATGTCGATGTACTCCGCCGCGTGGTGCTCCGTGCTGAGGGTGTCGGCCAGGGCGCCTCGATCACGGCGGTTTTCTTGGCTTTCCGGGTCGGAGCAGGCGAGGTACTGGTTTACCAGCTCGTCGAGGTAATAGGCGGCGGTGGAGGCGGACTCGGCGATGGCGGCGGTGGCGGTGGAGGCGATGTGCGAGGCGAGCTGCCAGGCCTTGGGGTGCGGGGTGGAGCGGAGGCGGGCGGCGAGGTGGAGCGTGGAGTCAGGCGGGAGGAGGAGCGAGCCGATGGTGGCCTCCGGTGCGAGCTGCCTCCCCGCGTAGATGAGGCGCAGGTCTCTGCCGTAGCCGCAGTCGGCCAGGTGGCCGAGGACCCCGGCGACGGTGTCCTCCCAGGCCGCATGAATCGCGATTGTCTTGGAATCGGTGGCGCGCACGAAGAAGTGGACGCCGCGGGGCGGCGCGTAGAAGGAGGAGGAAGAGGAGGCGCCCGCGCCGGAGGAGGATGAGGCGGCGGAGTGGGTGGTCGTCGTCATCAGGGGCTGCTTGGAGGAGGGGAGGGCATGATCGGGGGCGTCCCGGCGGCGCTTGGCGTGGCGGCGGTACGCGTCCAGGGCGGCGGTGGCGGACATGCTTTAGATCGAGACCATCGGAGGCGGGGGGAATCGCGGGCCGTGGGGGAGGTGGGGGAAGGGGAGGGTTTTGGAGCGGAATTTGGGGGCGGAGATGGTCCGACGCGGAGGAGGAGGAGGAAGAGGGGGATGGTGGTGGGGGAGAGTGGACAAGCTGACTCCCTCTCGCCCCTTTCTGTTTTGATCGCTTTGGCGTTTTCCGATTGCTTTCCCATTCCCCCTTGGGCTTTTTCCTTCTTCTATTTTTCCTCGGGCTTTTTAGGGTTTTTATCCTGGGCTTTGATAAATTTTGGTGATGTAAAACCGCAGTTTTACTTTACAAAATATGTAAAACCAGCACTCAATCTGTTCTTGTAAAACTTATTCACACCATATGTTATGTTGGTTTTGATGGCTTTCCTTTTCTCAATCATGTTCTTGTGTATATCTTTGATCTCGGTTTTTTTGATACATCATATATGTTTCTTCTACGCTATGTGGATCAAGACCTAAGCCGAAGCGCTAAGTAAATGTCATTGACGTCACATCTCTAAAGAGTAACGGAAGTTTGACCATGACACTATGGCGTGTCATAATACACCTAACTAGTTCTCTTAGCGTTTCCCGTGACCACGCTCCCTCGGTTTTTCCGGATGCATTTCTTTTTCATATTGTCGTATGTTCTTCATTATCTTTGGATTGTACTAATATAGCTATAGAACCTAATTCAACAAATGTAAAACCTAGCTTGAAAAGTAAAACTTGCCTTACTAAAACGTACTCGCCAAGGGTTCCACTGGATTCGACAAATTAGTTTTCACCGGTCCTCTTCAGGCGTTTATTGTTGATCTCGTATTTTTGTGTTCTTTTCCTTGGGTTTAAAAAGTTTTGGCCACATAAAAATGGATGTAAAAATTTAGTTTATCTTTACAAAATGAAAAGCAATCACTCACGGCTTTTGCTTTTCTCAATCCGCTTCTAGTGTTTATCTTGGATCTCATTTTTTTTTTTTGATACAGCAGATATATTTCTTCTACGCAATATATGTACGTCAAGGTCTGAGAGAGAGCTCTAAAGAAAGCGTCACTGACGTCCCATCTATAAAGAGTAATGGAAGTTTGACCAGGACACTATGCAAAGTCAGAATACCTAGTTCTCTTATTGTTTCCCGTGACCACACTCCCTCGGTTTTTATGGATGTGTTTCTTCGTGTTGGCGTATGTGCTTCATTGACTTTGGATTGTACTAACATAGTGGCAAAACCCAATAAAAATGTAAAACATACCTTAAGAAGTAAAACTTGCCTTAGTAAAACTTAGTCGCCATTGGTTCAGTCCAATTCGGAAATTAGCTATCTTCGGTCCTCTTCTACACTTTATTGTTGATCCCAGTTTTTAGGGTTCTTTGCCGTGGTTTCGATAAGTTTTGGTAACATAAACAGGTATGTAAATTTGTAGTTTTTCTTAAAAAAATGTAAAATCATCACTCCATCTTCTTTTGTAAACTTATTCACACCATTTGTTATGTTGGATTCGACGGGTTTTCTTTTCTCAATCCTATTTAGGTGTTTATCTTTGATCTCGTGTTTTTTGATACATCAAAATGACATTGATCGACCCATCTGTAAAGAGTAAGGAAGTTTGACCATGACACTATGCCAAGTCAGAATACCCTTAGCCAATTCTTTTAGTGTTTCCCGTGACCATGCTCCACCCGTTTTTTGGGACGTATTTTCTCATGTTGTCGTGTGTGCTTCATTGACTTTGGATTGTACTAACATAGTTGTCAAGCCCACAAAAAATACGTAAAATCCATCATAGAAAAGTAAAACTCGTCTTTTAAAAACTCAGTTGCCATGGGTTCCGCTGGATTCGACAAATTAGCTTTCCTTGACCCTCTTCTCATGCTTATTGTTCATCTCGGTTTTTTAATACATCACTTACACTTCTTCTACACTGTGGGCCAAAACTCTAGTTGAAACACGACAAAATTATGCATGTGCAGTTATGAAAATTACGTATTCACTCATATTTTAGCAGAATATGTATTTGTTTTGATTTACGCATGAGAAACTTTTAATTTTCTCGAGAATATTCAATTCCGGCTTCTGTTTTGTAATTTTGTTTGTTTTCGTTTACAGTTTTCCAGAATTGCTTGTTGGAATTATTATTAATTGGTCTAACCCTTTTATATTTATTTCAATAATCACTACAATAAGTCGCATCCCATATGGCACATTCATGCATGAAAAAGATCAAGACTAAAATTTAGTCTCATGTAGCTAGTTTCTAAGGAGGTGGACCTCCTTATATAGGCTTGTCTACCACTTGTATGAGCATGAGAATGGTACACCTACACACGTGGTTCCCCTCCGCTCGCCTCTCCAAGTCTCGTCGTGATGTGTGCAAGTGTCGTGTTTTTTGAATGAGCCGAGCCATGTTTTGATCTATGCCACAGGTACGCGTTGTCCTTATTTTTGCAATGCATGATTGGATGAATCTGAACCTCTGCACTGATTTTGAAAGTTCTAACACTATATGAGGAGGAAATAGTCGCTCCTCATTACACACAATCCTATACATGGGACTGTCACATGGTTCTAGAGCAGTGCGTCATCGCTAAAGTCTTTCACATCCTTTATTCGTCATCCACCACAAGATGATACAAATGGCCTCCGGGAACCGACTCTTGTGAGCCTGTATAGGATAGAGGCGGTCATATTTTTGAGGAGCACTCTCGCACGGCTGCTGATATATTCTCCAAAATTGTAGCAGAGGAATATTTCCCTAAGTATTACTATTTTTTCGACGTCAACACCATCTTTGGCGACATGGTTGCTACTCACAACACCGTAAACAGTTGTTCTTCTTCTGCACCATATGTGTTCATGTTTCATATGTTATAACTACTATGCTAACAATCTGTTTAGATATATTGATTTTATCTTATCTACATGTTTGCATTAATATATTAATCTATATTTTATGGTCATGATTTATCTCTTGTTTCCATGATTAAATATTATGGAAATTGCTCATATATTCAACAATCCAAAACCTAATCATTGACAAGTTTCACCATTTCACTTTGTTGCTACTCTAGGATCTTCTCAAATTGAGGACGTGCATTATAAGAGATAGCATACGAGAGCAATTGTCTTGTTTGAAACCATGAAATGGGGGGGGGGGGGGGGGGGGGGTGAGAGGTGAGAGACAGAGGAGGGAGAGAGAGCTTAAGCCGGTACCTGTTTCAGTGTTGCTCTTCTCAGTGTTCTCATCGAGAACATTGTTTGACTCGTATATGTCCATTACTAATGAGAAGGATATGTTTTATGCGGCCGAGGCCAAGTTTGAGGTCTCTAACCCAAGCAATGAGTTGTATGTCATGGAGAAATTATGACTATAAAATGACTGTTGAGTGTTGTAGCTAAGCCAGCTCATGATATACAATTCATCCAAGTAAATTTGAGCACTTTATTTATGTGTTATCGGATAAGTTTATTGGCGGAGTAATCATCGTCAAGCTTTCTCCCTCGCGGAGGAGTTTTTCTACTGCTCTGAATTATAAGAGACAAAAGTTTCTGTTATGGATCTTACTGGGTTTCGTCATGTGAGAAAAAAGAGAGAGTAAAAGACACACATGTTAGAGTTGTTGAGGGAAGTATTGGTTCCCACTTCGTAAAGAAGAACTTCCAATCCCTCAATTTAAATAAGGAACAAGTCCGAGGGAAATAAATGTTTGATGAAAAGAACAAGGCCTAATAATGTACGAACTTCAATAGGAAGACGGGTAGGAAGAAAGGTGTCGTGGTGGGATCACGGCAGATGCCATGGGTATGGCTTAGTTGGGGCCGAATGGTCGTTGGGGGAATCCGGGGAGGGTTTATGCACTCAAGACGTGCACAAGCAAGAACATGCAAGAAACCACAAGAACATGAACAAGAAACCAAGAAAGCCAAGAACACAAAAGACACCACGATGTACCCAGGTTCGGGGCCTTCGTGAGGAAGTAAAACCCCTACTCCTGCCTTGCCTCTCTCAATATATCAGTGTGGTTCTCAGGTACAAGGTGCTCCTCGAGCTGTATGTTGCTACCAAAGTGAGAGCTCGAGTAGAAGGTGAAACTACGAAGGGGGAAATGAGCTAGGGTTTTTGCCGTCCTCCTCCCTGGAGGTAGAGATGCCGCATATATACATAGGCCGAAGTACATTTTTACCCCTGCCTACCTAACAATGGCATGGCCAAAAGGTAGAAGACAAGCCTCTGCCTCCTGCCAGCTCAACGGCCGGACTGTCAGGCCACAGGCCTAGCTTTCCTCTTCCGGTCATACTTCAGTAGCCTGCCGAGGTCTAGCCTGTAGACCTTTCCCGAAATAGCCAAGTCAGCTCCTAGGCCCCCGAGCTTCCGGGAAACCCGTGGACGGACCTCGCCGTCCTCTGAAGCCTCGGGCTACGAGCTCTGCGGCGCCCGTGACCTCTCTGACATGCCTCGATCCTTGCTGCCAACCTCGGATAACACTCCTGATCCTATACCTCGGTAGAGAATACCTTATTCCTGTGGTAGCTAGCTGACTGCCCCGAGGTTGATACCTCGGAGGATATACCTCGGAGAATATACCTCGGACGTACACCTTACGTCGGATGACGCCTCCTGCGTCCTTGCTCAATCGTTACCTCGGACAGCTTACTGCCTTAACCTTACATGTCTTTACCTCATCTTTACCCTACCCGGGGGTAACCCCCCGACAGTAGTCCCCGAAGCTGATGTGGTCTTGCAGCCTCGGATGAAAGGCCGCATCAGGTTCAACCCGAAACCACATGCGCTACAATGTTTTGCAGGTTACCGAACCAATACCCCGAAAATCCATCGGTCTGTTCCTCGGGCCATGCTGCTTTTCCGAAGTATCCGCCGAGATCTCGGACGTCAACCCCTCGATTCCTGCATCCTTACTGACTTCGGTCAGAGAACACTGTTCACGTGTCCCATCCGTCACTTCCTGGTCCACGCAGTCAAAGCACTCGAGTGCTTTCCACCACGCGGCCCACGTCAGCGGAGATTCCCGCTCGCGCCGCTTCGCGCTCCAGTAACCGCACCGCCCGACGGTTTGCCTCCTGCAACCGATCCTGTGGCCTGCTCGCCCACCGCTATCTTCGTGCCACGTGGGCCATTGTGCACAAACGATCCCACTCGCCGCTCCGATAACCGCGCGGTAGTGCGCAGTTACCGCCCGCGGTTATAATACAGGCCCAGGGCTGCATCCCTCTTCTTCCTCATCCACTTGCCGTTTCGCCTCCATCGCAACCAGCGCCGCCGCTTCCGTTCGAGAAGAAACGCATTCCCGCCGCCGCCGACGAGCAGCTCCTTCGTCGCCTGCGACGCGTCACCGGCGCCGCCCTTCAGCACCTCATTTTCACGGTATGTACTCCCTTTCTTGATACCCTAGGCATTGCTCTAGGTTTCTTCCTCTTCGCGCTTTGGTTCTTCATATGTTCTTGAATAAAACTCTATTTACCTCCTCCGGTAGATCTTACTCGCATACTCTTTTGGGTAGAAATTAGTTTCATGCCTCGGACAGATGTTCGCCTAGCATAGATATGCCTCTATGTACATTAGATAGCCGCCCAACTCCTCCTGAGTTAGCCAGATATAGCCTTAGATTCCAGATTTACTTTTTCCTTTGCTAAACTTCTGTGCATTTTCTGCAGATTGATTCTGCCGAGATGTCTCCTCCTGAGACTTCGGAACAAACCGAGGTTCCAGACCTCGAACTGGAGGTCGGAGAACGAGCCGGCTGGGAAGGTTCGGATGTAACTCCGGACGAAATCCAGTGGCTCAGGGCGACTCGGCGGATTCCCACCGGGGTAGAGTGTCGCCTGCCAGAGGGCGAACTCGAGCCTCAAGTCAAGCAAGGGGAACGGGTGGTCTTCGTCGCGCACTTCCAGCGCGGCTTCGGACTGCCCGTTAGTGATTTCTTCCGGAGCTTCCTCGACAAGTTCGGACTCCAGGTTCATCACCTCCCCGCCAACGCCATCACCACTCTCTCCTGCATCGTTTCCTTCTCTGAGGGATACCTCGGCCTCAAAGCCACGGTAGACCTCTTTTCTCGCTACTTCCAACTTAAGCGGCAAGTGATCCCGGATCCAAAAAACAAGGATCTGCCCAAGCAACTAACCGCCTGCGGAGCTGCCACCATAGCTCCTCGCCGAAACTCCATCTTCCCACGTATCACTACTCCGGACACCGTTCGCAAGTGGCTCCGGACGTGGTTTTACGTGAAGAACTCCGGCGAAGAGGACTTCCTCAACCTGCCGGCGTTTAACCTCAGCCCTCCTACAGAACAGCTCAACTGGGACTACGCTCCCCCTCACACCGGCGAACTCAAGTCCATCCATGGGTATATTGCGAAATGGCAGGACCCGGAGGACCCCGGAACGACGGGAAAGTCCTGACGGCTGACGACCTGGCCTGCACATTCGTGAAGCGCAGGGTCTCCCCTCTCCAGGCGAGGTCTCACAAGATCTGCCACATGAGCGGTCTTTATGACCCCACCCGACATACGCACATTGCACTGGACAATGCCGCGGTAGCTCGGCGAGTCCGAGCTATCACCAAGTCCAAGATCTCTGATGCTTGGACATGGGGAAGGGAGCCCCACTACAGGACCAAGCCAGCGAAACAGGTACGCTATTCCGACGTTTTCTTCGATACTCCTTTACCACCGAGGTCTTGCTACCGACGTTCATCTTGATAATTTTCTTCCTAACTCCTTTTCATATGTCTGCCATACAGCTGTTCGCCCGCCAGACCGCCGAGGATGGAGTCCATCCTGCGGACCACTTCGGCGAGGATCTCCCTGTCGAGGACCCACCATCCAACGTGGACCCTGACGACGAGGATTTTATGCCCATTGCCTCGGCCCGCATCACCACCGCGGGTAAGCCTCAAGCACAAGCTTCAGTTCAAGAGATTTCGGATGACGAGGAGGGGTTTCTCGTCATGGAACCAATAAACGCGGTACCTATCTCCTGCCTTCCTCACCTTCCGAACTTTACTCCAGCAACCAGCCGGAAACGCGCTGGTGCCGCAACTCCGACCGCCGAACCCTCCGGACCCACTGAGGCTCCGGTCAAGAGACGTCGGCTGAAGAAGTCCGGACATCCTCCTCATGCCCGGGGGGCAAGAGGTTTCCTACCTCGGATGGGTAATGCTTTGCTTCTATAGCCAACAATGTTTGTTGCTTAAACATATTATCTCGGTATTAACACTTGACCATCTTCTTTTCGTTGCAGTGCCCCCATAGACGTGGATCAGGAGGTATCCTCCATGACTGCACCCGTTGGTGCCTCTGAAGCCACGACCTCCCCGACGAACTCTCGCCCCGGATCTCCTCCACCGAGGTCTGGCCCGGCTTGGGGAAATCTGCCCCCACCCGAGGTCAGACTTCTCCGCGTCCTCAAACGGATGCGGAGACCAATCGCGCCAGGACTTCGGCTACCACCTTGCCGGAGCCTCGACTCTCCCCCCGAAGCCAGACTGCCCGCAACCAACAGCAGCAACAGCAGAAGCATCAGCAGAAGCAACAGCCCAAGCAACAGCCCCAAAAACCAGTCCGCCAAACCACCTTGCCGTTGGAGAAGGGCAAGGAGAAAGAGAAAGAGACGGTGAAGTCAAGGTCACCCCCAAACCAACATCTGGGTCTGGCACCCTGACTATCTCTTCTCCTTCAAGGATCCAACCGAGGTCTCCTCCCCCGGTGACACGCCGAATTCCTCCATTCGCCGCACCCATGATGAGACTGCCCCTCCGGCCGAAGAATATGCTCGGAGGGCATCTCTATATTGGATAATCGGCCTGCTTCAAGCTCCGAGGCTGCTTTGGCCGTGGAGGCCTCGATTAGGGGCATCGAGCAGGGCGGACCGTGGGGATTTCCTCCTCTGCGCACTGATAGTGACCAGAGCCTCGGCTCCTTGGAACACTACAATGCAGACTGGAATTCTGCAGACGAGGTCTCCTCGGCCTCCTTAGCTGCTCCGGTGGCTGAGCATCCCGCGGGAAACAGCGCCTGCGGCCGAAGCGTATATGATCTACAAACTGCTGCCCTGCGTGCTGCTCAAAACATCGACGTAAGTCCTATTCTCTTTACTTTCATGCAGTATCTCATCTAATATCCACCATCCCCAGTCCCCGAGATTCGAGGTAAACTATTGACGCTCCGTCGGAGTTAAAATTGTTTGGCTTGAATCTCAACTTTCCATTTTCATCCGACGTATCCAATCCATTTTATCTCACTTTAGCATGCACCTCGGGTACGAGTCCCCGAGACTCATGTCGAGGCATACCCCGGCAACATTTTCCCAATGATTTGACTCCGAGTCCCCGAGACTCTTGTCGAGGTATAGCCTTTCTAACCGAGCTATATTTTTCTTCCTTGCAGAATACTATGAACATCCGCACAGATATCTTTCATACCCTCTTGTTTGACCACAAGAAACTCCACGACGAGCACAAGGCCGTCCTTGCAGAAAAGAACTCTTTGGAGAGAAGCTACAACAAGAGAAAGCCGAAGTAACTCGTCTGGTAAGGGAGCTCAAGCGCATTGATGGGCTCCGGAAATCAGAAACGGAGAAGCTGAAGGATGAGAAGGATAAGGCCGTCGAGGCAGAGAAGAAACTTCGGGAGGATTCTGCCAAGACCACCAAGAAGCTCTCCAAGTAGCCGAGGTCCGCGCCAACTCGGCCACAGAGGCTTTGGAAGCTCTGCAGGCGCAGGTCAACCAGTTTCTCCCGACGCTGCAAACTATCAACCGCGAGAGAGCTTTTCTTTGTCCTCCACACCATTGGTTCTCTGCCGAACCATTTCTCACACTGATAACAGGCTACCCTACTATAGAGCATTTTACCTACACCCAAGTTGCGGCCCGCAGCATCACTGGTCGGCACAGGGAGAGGCGGAACGAACAGAACCCCGATTGGACCGTTGAGGACCATATCGTGGCCATCAAGTCTCGGATCCATCCCTTGAAGACCATTGGGTCAGAACTCCTCGACGCAGGTCTGTCTGCTTTCCGAGCCTTATGGCCTCTTGCCGACGCTCCCAAATCTACGCCCGAGCTCGCCGCCAAGCTTCGTGAAGCCGAACAAAGACTCCGAGAGTGGCGTTCATCTTCAGCTCGCGCTGGAGCTGATGCCGCTCTCAAATTCATCATGACTTGGTGCGAGAAGATCGACCTCGAAAGATGGACACTCTTCGCCGAGGCTCGCCCTGGTCTCGGACCCAATTCTCATCAAGCGCCGCGAAAAGATGGCTGCCTTCTTTGCTGGATATGCCAACACAAAGAACTTGAGCGAAGGAGACACCTACTCCGACGCCGAGGATTACGAGCCAGAAGACGAGGAATACGAAACAGAATCCGACGTCGAGGCCGAGCAAGGTGACGACGGTGAAACCCGCGAAGCAGAAACCGAGGCTTCTCCACAACCTGATGCCGAGGTTACTGCCGACGTTGCCAGCACTTCCCAGGCTACCTCGGCTCCGGACGAAATCCCTGCTGCATCGGCTGCTGCCGACGTAATTCCTGATGCCTCGACCTGAACTTATGGTTGGCCAGAAAACTTCATTAAATCCCCGGTATGCCGGGACGCAGATGTAATCAAACTTAAGTAGTTCCTTTGCTACCTCTATTACTATCATGCTCATTCGAACCATGCTTTTCTAAGCTTTATGTCGAATCCTTTTGAATGATTGCTCGAGTTTACTTTCGTGTTTACTATATTTGGCATTCTTTGCTCTTGTCTGCCATTCTGGCGTTCGACAGTCGAGTCACAAGATTGTTGTTCATAGCATACAGTACTTGGTAAATTCCGAGGTATGTTTCAAAGTCATCCGACATAAAAAAGAAGTAAAAACAGGGGTTAGTAAACGACATATGCCGAACTGTCTTTTGGACCGAGTCCCGAGTTCATTTTCATGTTTCCCATGTTCTTTCGTCTTTGCTCTTGACTGCCATGCTGGCGTTCGTCAGTCGAGTCACAAGATTAGTTACATAGCATACAGTACTTGAAGTTTGAGACGAGGTTCAAAATAGTCGGCATACGAACGAAAAAGAAGTACAAACAAAAAGAAACATGCAATCATAAGAGCGAGGCAGTCCCCGAGCTCACTCTCGAGGTGCCGAAGTTTTTATTAAAGATCAGCCGAGGTACATACATTACTTCCTTCAACAGTAGAAGGGTCGGAGTAGAGCTACATTCCATGGACGCTGAAGCTCCGCATCGGGTCTATCCAGCCCATCTCCCCTTGGCTCCTGTGCATCTATAAGATAGTACGAATCATTGTGCAAAGCTCGGCTCACAATGTATGGTCCCTCCCATGGAGGTGACAACTTGTGCCGACCTTTGCTGCGCTGAACAAGCCTCAGCACTAGATCTCCTTCATTAAACTTTCGGGGTTTTACATGCCGACTTTGATACGTCGGAGACCCTGCTGATATATTGCTGACCGAGATAAGGCCAATTCTCTTGCTTCCTCAAGCAGATCTACAGCATCTTCCCGAGCTTCTTTAGCCTCGGCTTCTGTGTACATTGCCACTCTGGGCGCATCATATTCAATGTCGGTTGGCAGCATTGCCTCGGCCCCATAGACCATGAAGAATGGCGTATAGCCTGTTGATCTGTTCGGTGTGGTCCTTAAACCCCACAGAACTGCTGGTATCTCATCGATCCAACACCCCGGTGTTTTCAACAGTGGTTCTACTAGCCGAGCTTTGATTCCGGCCAATACCAATGCATTTGACCTTTCTACTTGCCCATTAGCCTGTGGGTGAGCCACCGAGGCTACATCAAGTCGAATTCCCTTACTCATGCAGAACCGAGCAAACTCTCCGACAGCAAAGTTCGTGCCGTTGTCTGTAATGATACTATGAGGATATCCATATCTCAGGATTATTTCCTTCAAAAAGGTCACTGCCGTATGACCATCCACTTTTCGGATTGGCTTCACCTCGATCCACTTAGTGAATTTGTCCACCATCACCAGTATGTGAGTCATATTGCCTCGGGCTGGCTTGAATTCTCCCACCATGTCCAGACACCAAACTGCAAAGGGCCACGTGATAGGAATGGTCTTGAGCGCCGAAGCTGGCATGTGCTGCTGCTTGGCGAACCTTTGGCACCCTTCACATTTCCGAACTATATCTTCTGCATCGGCATTGGCGGTGGGCCAATAGAACCCGTGCCGGAACACCTTGGCCACCAGAGCTCTTGTGCTGCAATGATGTCCACATTCTCCTTGGTGGATTTCTAAAAGCATCTCCTTGCCTTCAGCTGGTTCGACACACCTCTGCAACACCTCGGTCACACTTCTCTTGTATAGCTCCTTGTTGATGATGGTGTATCCCTTAGCTCTCCTCTGGATTCTCCTTGCCTCGGTTGTATCACTTGGCAAACTTCCGTCAGTTATGAAGTTCATTATCTGCTCCGCCCATTCCGGCACTGGATGTAGAGGAAAAAGGCTCTCATCTATCTCCATTGGTTCGGTCGCCATGATCTCCTTCATGATTTCCTTTACCATTGCTCGGCCAGTCCCCGAGTGTTGGTGCGAAGTCCCCGGGTCAGACCCGAAGTTCCCATCATCACTCCATAGGAAAAGCTCCATCAGTCCTCGGATACTGCGAAGCAGTCCCCGAGTCCGGCCAAACGCATCCGACGTCTACCTCCATAGGAATAGGCTCAGACTCCGAATTTGGTGGTAAGAAAATTGATTCGGAATCAGGAGAAGGCTTGATTGAAGGAGTCTCAAATGATTCATGCTATCCCCGGTGGCACCGGTTCTTTGGATGAACCGAGCTTAGACAATACGTCGGCGGCTTCATTCTCCCCCCGAGGTATGTGCTTGTACTCACATCCTTCGAAAAACCCAGACACCTTTTGCACATGAAACCGATACAACTCCATGTTCGCATCCAATGCATCCCAAGTGCCGGTGGATTGATGCACCACCAAAGCTGAATCGCCGAAGCATTCTATACGCCGGACGCCTATCTCCTTTGCCACCTTGAGCCCATGGATCAGGGCCTCATACTCCGCCACGTTGTTCGACGCCGAGAAATGGATTTGCAGCACATACTTCAACTGGTCTTGCTTCGGCGAGGTTAGGACTATGCCGGCACCTAATCCGACCTTGGTCTTGGACCCATCAAAGTGCATCTTCCAATAATTATAGTCCGGCAAGGGCGGCTCATATTGCATCCACGGTGGGCGCCAACTGTCGTGGTGGGATCACGGCAGATGCCATGGGTATGGCTTAGTTGGGGCCGAATGGTCGTTGGGGGAATCCGGGGAGGGTTTATGCACTCAAGACGTGCACAAGCAAGAACATGCAAGAAACCACAAGAACATGAACAAGAAACCAAGAAAACCAAGAACACAAAAGACACCACGATGTACCCAGGTTCGGGGCCTTCGTGAGGAAGTAAAACCCCTACTCCTGCCTTGCCTCTCTTAATATATCAGTGTGGTTCTCAGGTACAAGGTGCTCCTCGAGCTGTATGTTGCTACCAAAGTGAGAGCTCGAAGTAGAAGGTGAAACTACGAAGGGGGAAGTGAGCTAGGGTTTTTGCCGTCCTCCTCCCTGGAGGTAGAGATGCCGCATATATACATAGGCCGAAGTACAGTTTTACCCCTGCCTACCGCTAACAATGACATGGCCAAAAGGTAGAAGACAAGCCTCTGCCTCCTGCCAGCTCAACGGCCGGACTGTCAGGCCGGACAGGCCTAGCTTTCCTCTTCCGGTCATACTTCAGTAGCCTGCCGAGGTCTAGCCTGTAGACCTTTCCCGAAATGGCCAAGTCAGCTCCTAGGCCCCCGAGCTTCCGGGAAACCCGTGGACGGACCTCGCCGTCCTCTGAAGCCTCGGGCTACGAGCTCTGCGGCGCCCGTGACCTCTCTGACATGCCTCGATCCTTGCTGCCAACCTCGGATAACACTCCTGATCCTATACCTCGGTAGAGAATACCTTATTCCTGTGGTAGCTAGCTGACTACCCCGAGATTGATACCTCGGAGGATATACCTCGGAGAATATACCTCGGACGTACACCTTACGTCGGATGACGCCTCCTGCGTCCTTGCTCAATCGTTACCTCGGACAGCTTACTACCTTAACCTTACATGTCTTTACCTCATCTTTACCCTACCCGGGGGTAACCCCCCGACAAAAGGAATATGTCATGTTTGTGGTGATTCTGGACATGATACATGTGGAGTCTAAATATGAACACAAACATGATTTTAATAAAATAATATCAACAAGTTGATAGTCACTACTGTAACTTAAAAAATGTGTTCTATTATGTCACATTTACTCGATATAGCTCGCTGCACAGTTGAAAGTGCATGGTGTCCCCATGTGTGGTTTTGATAATTAATGACAATCCTTATGGACTAATGTTTGCATTGAGATATCCTTGTAGATCTTGTCCATGCGAAAAGATTGGAGTTCATGTGTTGGACTCTAGAAGATTACATGATGATCAATGCTCTGTTCAAGGGTTTATATGAAGAATGGTCATGTATAGAGTTGACCATATTGCAAGTATGCCTTGAAGGATTCAAGACATCATCTTTGTGAAGAGAGAGAAGATTATGAAGTGCAAGTTCAATATGATCCATCCCGGAAGATATCATTTGATTGAAGCTTGCAATGGATACATGAAGATGGAGCTTAGCGAGGCTCTCCCATAATGGAGTATGGGGGAGTATTTGGAGAAGTCTTCATCAAGCATGTGCTAGCAAGCACAATCAAGAAAGGTGGATGATCTTGATAGGTTTTCCTTTCTAACGGTCTCATACTTGGGAGACTGGGTTATAGGATAAACGGCGTACTATCAAGAGGGGCTCTCAATTGAGTAACTTGATCGCATCTTTGTGGAGAGCTCAAATCTTTGCATACTTACATATCATATTTCTTGATTCTTATTTGTCTTTTCTCCTTTTTTGGGTTTTGCTGCTTGTTGTGATCTTCATGACAAGCCCAAGTTCACCGAAAACGGATTTCGTATGGAAAACTTGTTGTGTTTTCGGTTTTGGAGGTTTGCCGGTTATTCTTTTAGAGAGAGGTTTAACCTTTTTCTATTTGGTTTTATCCTCCCTTATTGAACTATGATGTTTTCTCTGCATGATCTTGTTGTGCTCGTTGTGGTGATTTCAACGAGTCCAAGAACATCGAAAACGGAGTTCGTATGCTCAAGATATGCTCGTTTTCGTGTCGTTGTTTCTGCAGTTTTGTGTAGACCGGAGTCTCCGATGTAAACACACCGGAGTCTCCGGCCCGAACCAGAAATCGCGAATGGGTTCACCCCCTGGTGCCAGGCCCGAGTTAGGCTGGAAACTCCGGTCTAACACGTTTCTGAGCCTAACGGGCAGATTTTCGGGGACCTATTTAAGGGGGTCTTCTTCCCCAATGTCCCCTACCTCTCAAGTACGAAATCCCCCCCCCCATTGTTGACTTTTTTTAGCTTGGCTTTCTCTCTATTCCTCCATGATTCTTGCCTCCAATTAGAGAGAAAAGAGAGAGGAGATCTAGATCTATATTTCCACCAATCCATATCTCCTCTAAGTGAGGGGAAGCTTGTGTATCTAGATCCTGGAAGGATTTGGTATTCTTCTTTGTTCTTCCTCTCTTCTCCCCCATAAGCATTAGTTGCTTTTGGTGGGATTTGGGAGTGAAGGACTTGAGCACTTCTTGTGTTCTTGCCATTGCATTGTTGCATCGGTTTGTGCTCTCCACGAGGATTCGTGGAAGTGAAAGTTTGTGAGCTTGTTACTCTTGGGTCTTTGGACCCTAGACGCCTTTGTGGTGGTTAAGACCTTTTGTGGTCACTTGTAGCCATCCGGGAGCCCCCAATCCAGTTGTGGGTTGTGCCTCGGGTTGTTGTTGTAAAGACTCTGGATTCCGTCTCGAAGGATTCCGATAGTTGACGGTGAACCAATCCTTTGTGTTGCGGTTCATCGGAGTAGAAGGTGAGCCTGTTGTGGCGTTGAGACCAACCTGTTGTGGTGGTCTCACACCTCTCCAACGAGACGTACTCCTCTAAAAAGGAGGAACTCGGGAATACATCCTCGTCTCCGCGTGCCTCGGTTATTTCTATACCCGAACTCTTTACTTATGCACTTTACATTGTGATAGCCTTCGTGCTTGAAATATTCTATTGCTATCACCTTGTTGCTTGTCTTGCTTAGCATAAGTTGTCGGTGCACTTAGGTGAGCCTAGTATATTTAGGTTGTTAAACACCTAGTTTTATTCCGCAATTATCAAGACTAAACCGGAAAAGTTTTAATCGCCTATTCACCCCCCCTAGGCGACATCCTTGTCCTTTCAATAGTAACCTAATTCATTATTCTCGTTAGCTTGGAGATTATCATATTTCTACCAAAATTTCACTACATATCATTTACATGTTTGTTTCTTCTCTACATTTTTAACTTAGAGATAAGATTTCCACTAAGTTGGTATATCATGACCATATGATCACAATATTCCTATCCATTTTAATACGGCGTGAGATAAAAATGTAACTTTTGTCGACAAACTATGTTCGATAAGTAATCCACAATCATAAACTGTGTGCATGCCATCCGTAGCTCACAGAACGTTTTGCTCGTCCACTTGGTATTTAGGTGACTAGACTAATTTAACAACATTATATCGGAAGTGAAAGACGTGCTTCACCGTTGGAGAAATCGACCATCCTGCGTCATTCATTCACCACCTGAGGTACCTCGACATCTTTGTTTTGTACTCTTGCACGGGGAAGTTTCTGCATAATGGAGGACTGTCTTTCGTAAGCTACAAAAACTTCGTAGTTTGTCACCGTGGAAGGCTAAACTGTCTTGTGGAGAAATGATAAAATAGTGAATTGGGTAGACGCGTGAACATCGCATATAAAGTGCTGGGAAAGCTCCCAAAATATGCTGTGTTTGGGTATCATGCGCGCTCGGGTCCTCTGACTGACCGAGAAAGGCATGCTTAGGCTGGTGCCAGTGGGGGCGGGACGGCGGGCGATATCGCCTGGGGAGGGGCGGGAGCGAGGCGGGAGTGGGGCGGGACGGCAGCGGGAGGCGATGAATCCATCGCCCGGCGGTAGCGCCCGCTACCGCCCCGCTGTCGCCCGCGTTGGCGGCGGTAGGGGGGCGAGAGGGAGGCGGGAGCGGGGCGGCGCGCTGGCGGGGCGGGGCGAGAGGGAGGCGGTAGCAACGGCTAGCTGACGTGGCGAGCTCTGATTCGTCCACGTCAGCTAGCCGTTGAGGTATCCGTTGCAGCTTCAAAAAATTCGAAAAAAAATTGCAAAAAATTCAAAATTTCATCCCAACCCCCTATAAATACCCCCACCTGGTTTCACTCATCTCACACCCCACTCATCTCATTTCTGTCTTCCACTCTCCATTTCCACTCCTCTCGACGCCATGTCTTCGTCCAGCAGCAGTTCGAGCGAAGGAATGCAGGGTGCTATGATCGATGCATTCCAAGCGGAGTACGAGGAGGCGATGCTCAACCTCGAGGCGGAGTCAAGCCGGACGCGACGCCGTCGAAGGTTCATCAGGCGTGATCGTGATGGTGCCGCCGATCGGCTCTACGAGGACTACTTCGCCGACAACTGTACTTATCCTCCGAACTTTTTTCGGCGAAGGTATCGGATGAGGCGAAAGCTTTTTCTAAGCATTGTAGAAAGATTGGGTGAATACTCTCCGTATTTCACCCAAAGAGTTGATGCTCTCAACCGTCCTGGTTTTACTCCCCTACAAAAGTGTACTGCGGCTTTGCGCTTGTTAGCTTATGGAGCCGCTGCGGATACGGTAGATGAGTGGCTAAAGCTAGCTAGACAAACTTCATCAGAATGTCTAGAGATGTTCTGTCAAGGCATCATTGACTGTTACGGGGCTGAGTTTTGCCGTCGACCAAATGTCGCGGACACTCAGCGTCTCCTAGCGAAAGCCGAGGAGCGTGGCTTTCCGGGAATGCTAGGGAGCATCGACTGCATGCACTGGCAGTGGAGGAACTGCCCAGTGGCGCATGCCGGTCAATTCACAAGGGGAGACATCAAACACCCTACCATAATCTTAGAAGCTGTTGCATCGTATGATCGTTGGATCTGGCATGCCTATTTTGGAGTGGCCGGGTCCAACAACGACATCAACGTACTGAATCTGTCGACGTTGTTCACAAGGGGAGACATCAAACACCCTACCATAATCACAAGGGGAGATTATGTAATTTTTTAATTTTTTATGTAATTTTTTTATTTTCTATGTAATTTTTTTATTTACTATGTAATCGGTAATATTTTTAGTTGAATAAAATAATTTTATTGCATTATTTTGAATGTCTAAACAAAAGCGAGTGAAATAACTAAATGTGCAACGGCTAGCTGACGTGGAGGAGAGAGAAGCTGACGTGGCTACAGCCTGCCACTACAGCCCGTGCAGTGGCACCGTGAGGTGAGAGTGAGGTGAGAGTGGGGTGAGAGTGGGGTAAAAGCTGACGTGGCGGGGCTATAGCCAGGCGGTGCACTGGCACCAGCCTTAGGAGTTAAGTAGTGTAGTTATGTTTGTACGTGTTCGAGTTATTAGCATAGAACTACCACATTTCATGTGAAATTTCGAAAAACCACCACTTTGAGTTTTGATCGCAGATACCCACCGCTATTCGCGAAATTTGTTGCAATTCGCGCTAAAAATAAATTGAACACGAATTGACACTCGTGCTGACATATGGGACCCACCAATCAGGGCTTACGTGGCAGCATGTGTGGATTTTTTGCTGACGTGGACATGGGCCCACCTGTCAGACAATAAAAAATATCTAAGAAAATAAAAAAAGTCAAAGGCGACATATTGGCCCGTCCCTGCCTCCGGCGCCGCCCGGGCTTCCCCGCCGCCGGCCGTGCCCGTTGAGCTAATCGGAGCTCCATCCACTCCCGGACCTGGCCGCCGGCGCCGTGCTCCAGCCGCTCCCGGACCTGGCCGCCGGCGCCGTGCTCCGCCGCTCCCATCGAACCCAATCGAGCCGCCGCCGCCTCCTTGCATCCTCGTTGTGTCCAGGATGCAGCCGCCGCCAGCTTGAGATCCCTAGCGAATATGTATTTGCACAGCATACGTACCTCTTATCAAGAAATTGCTCTACTTTTTCTCGCAGTTCGTCGTCCTTCCATCTATCGGAGACACTCAGCTGCAGCTCATTATACTCGAAAGGGGGCATGATCTGTTTTAGTAAGATCCGAAGAAACAATCCAAGATCGAATTTGCGCGACTCAAGCACGGTCGCGCGGGAATCAAACTGCTCACTGAACGCGGAGAGCAGCGCCCCAGCAAGCGTGCTTTTGCCAAGGCCGCCAGACCCAACAATGGCAACTGCCCTCAGCTCATGGTCCTTCTCTCCATTGGCAAACCACGGAGGGAGGTCCGCAACAGCCTGCTCCAGCCCCAACGGTTTCTCAACGCCCGTGAGCAGGGGAGCAGGTTGCGCGTACTGCGCAACGTGCTGAAAAGAGGTGGAAGCTCCATCTGTTGTGTCGCCGGAAAGCTGAGAGTTGTCCAAGCCGTACGCCGTGAGCCAGGAAGAGGGGGCCCGGCTGGCGGCGGTGGCACGCGACGGCGACGAGCTCGGCCGCGAGCCGGGGGGACGCGAGCTCCGCCGTGAGCTGGGGGATGCGACGGCCACGAGCTCGGCCACCCCTGCTCGGCCCGCTCCTGCTCTTGCCGCCCCCGGTAACCAGCTCTGCTCCACGAGCTCCGCCTGCCCCGTACTCTCGCCGGCTCCCTCGCCCCCGCGAGCATAGGTGCAGCCGCCGCCGCCCTGCGTCCTCCGGTTCCCTCGCCCCCGCGAGCCAGCTCGTGGCCGCCCTGCGGCCTCCGGCGCGTCGCCGCCGCCCTGCGGACTAGCCGGACGTGGAGCAGCGGTGCGCGTCCGGCACTCCGGCCGGCGAGCCGAGCGTGCGCTGTGCATATTTTTTTATTATTTTTTTGGGATATTTAGTTATTTTTTATTGGTCTGTAGGTGGCCGAAGTCCACGAATACCGCCACCTCAGCGAAAAGTCAACATGTTCTGCCACGTAAGCCCTGATTGGTGGGTCCCCTTGTCAGAAATCGTGTCAATTTGTGTTCATTTTGTTTTTAGCGCGAATTGCAACAAATTTCGCGAAGAGCGGTGGGTATCTGTGATCAAAACTCAAAGTGATGGCTTTCCAAAATTTCACGTGAAATGTGGTGGTTCTATGCTAATAACTCTACGTGTTCATTGTCAAATGAAGCATGATCCATTATTAGCTAGGCAAACATAAAAATTCGGTCTGTGTGCTGCTCACAAGATGAATTAGGATGTAAAATAGCACCTTTATATTATACACACAAAAATTGACTGACAAGTTGGTTTCTTCTGTGTAACACTGTCTAATAGAGCACACGTACAGTTTTTTTAGGAGAGACTTTTGCTGATTTCCGAAACAAAGCTTTGTGGGCTGCTGCAGAAATTTCTGGCCCAAAACAATGTACCGTAGGAGCCCAAGACAAGCCCGTCAGGCATTTTTAAGGAATGAGCAGCCTGGCTCGCTGAGCAGGCTGCCTACCCGATTACTGCATGGACCGGTCTAGTAGGCCTGTGGCCCGCCAACCGCAGAGGCTCGTCATCTGCCCAACCCGCAAAACCCCTGCTGCTCTCACACTTCTGCTCCACGCTTGTCTTCCTGCCCCGACTCTGACCGCAATTTCAGGCTTCCACCGAGGACAGATTGAGGATGGTCGTCGGAGAATGACCAAGCAGCCAGCAGTCGTGAACCACAGTCCGCCGGAACGTGTCAGTTGTCACCGGAGGATCAAATCAGCAAAGCTTTGGACCATCTTTCCTATCAGAAACGCCCATGGATGAATGGGCAGGAGTTACCGGATCGCCTTCAAATCGGACGGAGACTGATTGCCGAGGTTTCTAGAAGAGATAGACAAGTACAGCAACACCGGCAAGGACTGGCAGGACGACGGCCAGGGCCAGGGTCACCGTCCGTCGGAATGTCGGATCGAGGAAACGGATTTTCAAGTGTAACCGGGATTGGATGGCCTGGGACCCGGCGGCGCACTGTTGGCTGGTGGCTCCAGAAAATACCTGAGGCGTCTGGGCATAGAGCGTGTTTGCCTTGCAAGCCACAATGGTGAAATTCCATTGCAGTAACGACAAGTGCGTGATTCTTACGGATGATTGATCAATGAGTTTGCTGACACAACACGATTTACCTAGGATTATGCTACTTAAGCCACAATGGGAAATATTTGCTGCGCTCAGCGTACAAGCACTAATCATTTGGTGATGCTTAAGATTTTCTTTCGGCAAATAGTTGAACTGCACACCGGGTACAAGGTCAAGATCTTCTTCTATTGGTTGAGCATTTGTGATATGATGTGGTGCGACCCAAGCACCCGTACTAAAAAAATATACTCCCTCCGCATCAAAATATAAGACTTTCTAGTCTTTTTCTACACACATGTATTAGACATGTTTTAGTGCAAGGTTCACATGCCTTTATACAAGTCACATCCTCCTAGTCCCATAAATAAGCGAGAGGTGTGTGATCCTCTGAAAATCCTGACCATTTCATGCCTCCGGTGAGCTCGGTGTAGATTCGGAATTCTCCAGATTCTGTCATCCTCCGTAATGAATTATGGCTAGAGACTGGAGAAATTCCAGTTCCAGTAGAGTCCGGGACTTCTAGACTAGTCTGTAATCAACCCAACAATCATGCTAGATTTGATTCCAGGCTCCGGTATGAAATATGTTCGGATTTTGTATCATACAGTACAGAAACCATGTAACGGTTAGACTTTGATGAGACCATACATAATCTCCGCGGAAAGGGGAGTGGGAGGATTTATTTGTTGATTCTGGTCTAGATCCTTAGTTTGTTGGAGAAGGATGCCACTGGCACTAGTTGTAAGTTACTCTTCTTATGTGGGAGAGGTTGGCATCTCAGGAACAATGTGATTTTTGGTGAAGGAAAGCCTTCTATTCGTGCATCGGTTACCTTCCTTGGAAGTTATGTCTCTTCCTTTGTTGAAACTTCTAAGAAAATGGTCTATGTGCATGATGGCAATGTTAACTTACCAATTTTTGTGCAGCCTATTGAAGTTTCACATGATTCAAATGATTGCATAAGAATTTTGTACGATTCAAATCCTTGTGAATTTTCCCTCTGATAGTTGTTTGAATTGTAGGTTAATTCCAATAGGAATTTTTATAACAGATCTTTTGCACTAGATTCTATAGGAAATATAAAACCCACTCATACTTCCTTTATAAAAATACTTTTCTCTTCTGTGATGGAATCAAATAATTTTGCATATGAAATCCCGTAGGACCGAGGTGGGCATGACATTACAATTCTGCATTTTCCAATTCCTGCATTTTTAGAATCTAACGAATCAAAGAGTCCTTAAATCTTTGGCAAGATGGGAACAACATCGAGTTGGACATACCAAAATTAACGTTGATGTCAGAATTTTGATGTCTTCTCTTTCTCGGGTAGTATGGGGGTTGTGGTGCATGACTCCAAGGGCGAGGTTTTATTGTCCGCGTGGAATGTTCTCTAGATTTTTATGGTGTTGAGGAGTTTGTGCTTTGGGCTTGCTTGGCCGGACTTAGTTTTGCTTTGTGATTGCATACCGTGCGGATATATAAACTGAGAGAGACAATTTGTGATGCATGGGGGTTATCTACACACCCATGCATCATAGGGGGATGCAAGCCATGTACATCAGATTTAACTTGTTTTCCTAGTAGACCACGGATTTTTGGTGTACAACGCTGGTTTCTGAATTTTGATTTTTTTTTTCCATCATTTTTAGCTTGTTTCCCTAGTTGACTTCTTTCTTGATTTTTCGGTCAACCTTTATTAAAAAATCATAGTGGATGGAAAATAACTGACAACAAATTCAAAACATTTTAAATAATTGTAGCAACTCTATTAGTGACATGCCCCTGTCTTTTTGAGAAATTTGTTTTTACCGTTGCACATACGTTTCGGTCAAAGTTAGCGTGTGAACATACACCTTTTTCTTGCGTGTGAACATACCCCCTGTCCTTTATTGATTTAAGAAAAAGGTGTTCCGGGCAATTCGTCTAAAAAATTGTTTGCTAGTGAAGATGAACAGGGATGCCAATAGGGATATCTTTATTAAAAATAATCAAAAGTCATATTTATAATTTTTTAAAATCTAAACAAATTCTTCATGTTGTCAATCATGTATCTCACACACGTGCAATTTTTTTGAATTGAAATAGTTTATATTATGAGTTACACAAAATTGACATATGTGTGGATAAAATGTGTGCACTTTCAAATCTCGGAAATATACAAGATTTTTTCAATTTTATGTGGCTCGGAATATAAAATGGTTTAAATCAATAATTTACACATTTATGTGATACATCATTGACAACATGCACGTTTGTTTCAGCTTTTTTAAAAATTTATCAATAAATTTTTTATTTTTTAAATAGTGCGAGCAGATCGGGAGCCAAAAATGACTTTCCGATGAACAATCTCAGAAAGTGAAGATCTTTAAAACAGAGCAACATGCACATAATGGCTCTCATTTTCTTCTTCTTGTAAAGATCAACCGTTTTTCCCGAGTAAGCTAATCAGTCACTATGGCGACTGTCTGGCCAGCAGAAAAATGCGAATAATAGACATGGACCTCCCAGCATACATGACTAGGTTGTCTATGGGCGGGGCCGTTTGGTGGCCCAAAAGTGAAGATGGATGATACCACTAATTTATCGCTGCTGAGCTTTGCTAGTACTAGTAGTAGAGGTGATGGCACTAGTTAATGAGCCATACTTAAACAACTCAAACGAGACACTTGACCCGCCCGCACATTGGAGTATAAAACTGACGGAGCTCATCGCCGGCGATTATGTAATTAGAAGCAAGCTGTTCCATGTGATTTGGACAGGACACGGCGCCACTGACGGAGTGCGTACGTCAACTGGATGGAGCGGATGATCGCGTCAACAGATCGCACATGCCAAATTGCCAGTTGACACGAGCGCTCCATGAGGTCAGATTGATCCAAAGAGACGAAGTTACTTGCACGAGAGAACCGGTAGAAGCTAGATGATGAACCAGCTGGCCTGCGTGCGTGAGCTCACCTGTACGTCATGTTAATCACCACAGGCCGGGCGGGGCCAGTGAAAAAATCTCCGTTGCTCAGAGGATGAACCGGCTGATCATGGAGTCGTCGATTCGAAGAAGAAGAAACTTGCACGCTCGTTTGCCCGGGGTGCCTGTCCAAGTCAGAGGTGTCTTGTCCAGCAGCAGATTCTTACTGCCAGCTGGTAATTAATTACAAGGGTTTTAATCTGCAAATTCTTACCGCCGGCCGATCGGCAACTCACGTTGCTGACGCGACGCTGTCACCAGGCAGACGTACGCAGAAGCGTCCGCGACGGGACGAGCCCGCCTGCGTGCGCATGGCGTCAGCGTGACCCACGGCAGCTGCACAAGCGGAAGCTCGCTGTCGAACACATGACTTTTGGAGCGATCCCCTCCAGGGCTTTATGTTTGTTTTAGATATAGAGAGATAAAGTCAAGAAACGAGCTGGGCGATTCGCCACACCGTACCAGCGGAGGGAGGAAGAGAACTGTCGCTCTCGGCCCGGCCGCGTAACGGAATCAAGGCGCTGTCCGGGCGCGCTATATATAGCTGATGGATGTACCAGCCGGGAACCCATCGTACACTCGTACTTCCGTAAACAACCACCCAGGATTCATCCATTCGCCTGCGGCCAGCTTGGTGGTAAGAATGTCGACGGCGGTGGAGGAGCCCCGGCAGGTGGCGAGGAAGTTCCTGGCGCGGCCGCAGCACGAGGGCGTCGGCGCCGTCGTCCGCCGCAGCATCGGCAGGTGAATCCATCGTCGACGCCACCGTCATCTTAGGCTGGCCGCCATTTGCTGGATTGGTTCTTGCTGCTGATCGTGGATGGAGCTTGATCGGTTCGTATCTGTGCGTGCAGGTTCGAGCTGAGGTACTTCGATCCTTTCCTGGTCCTGGACGAGTTCTCAGGTGAGCATCAGCGTTTGGTTTTACTTCTTCCTTAATTGGCCATTCTCAGATGTCTCAGTTGGATCGCAGCAGCTTTCATGAGTGTTATTACGAAGTTGATTTCTTGTCCGAATTCCTTGCAGTTTCTGCTCCGGCTGGGTTCCCCGACCATCCGCACAGAGGCTTCGAGACCGTCACCTACATGCTCGAGGTACGTATTTGCAATTCTACTCTACTCTGATCCATGCCGCATTTTGTTCGTCAGTTACCACTAGCCGAATGAAGTGACTTACAACCCTTCAGAGCCGGCATACCATTGCCACTTCTGCCGTATTCAGCTCCCATTGAGCTGCTGTATGATCGATGCCAGCACTGTTGAGCCTTTGACAACCAAACATGCAAGAGAGAGAGGAGCTAAACGCGTTTTCTTTGTCAAACTTGCAACTTTTCTTTTCTTGCCTTTCACTCGAAGAATGCATCTGAACAGCACAACAGGGGCCGTGATTGGTAGCCTCTAGTAGTACGCCAAGCAGTCAACAACCACCCTGCGGCCGGCGCCTGTACTTTCCGCGCTCGCGTCAAGGATTAACATTCATCGCTCGGAAAATCAACACTAGGAGCATAACAAAATGATATATCTTCATTTAGATCTTCATCGACCAATTCAGTCGTGTGAAGAGGGTCAGAAAGTAGGATTTTTCACAGGAAAACGATGGCAGAGTGGTTAACTGTCTGTCCCTGATGACCCATTCTCTGGCTGCAGGGAGCCGTGACCCACGAGGACTTCGAGGGCCACCGTGGCACGATCAAGGCCGGCGACGTGCAGTGGATGACGGCCGGCCGCGGCATCGTGCACTCCGAGATGCCTGCCGCCCCCGGCACCTCCAGGGGCCTCCAGCTCTGGGTCAACCTCGCCTCCCAAAACAAAATGTAAGCATCTTTCTATTTCTCCTTTCTCTCTTCCCACGTCACGTCTCATCGCGTCACGCACCTCGACGCAGCCGGAAGAAGCCATGGAACTCGACTAACACGTGCGTGCAGGATCGAGCCGAGGTACCAGGAGATCCAGAGCAAGGACATCACGTCCACGGCGTCGGCGGACGGCGGCGTGACGGTGCGCGTGATCGCGGGGCAGGCCATGGGCGCGCGGTCGCAGGTGAGCACGCGGACGCCGACCATGTACCTGGACTTCACGGTGCGCGCGCACGCCGCCGTGCCGGCGCGGCAGCCTGTGCCGGCGTCGTGGAACGCGTTCGTCTACGTGCTCGAGGGCGAGGCCGTGTTCGGGGGCGCCGAGAAGGCGCAGGCCGGCGCGCACCACCTAGTGCTGCTCGCGCAGGGCGGCGACGGCGTGGAGGTGTGGAACAGGTCCGACAGGCCGCTCCGGTTCCTGCTCATCGCCGGCGAGCCCATCGGCGAGCCCGTGGCGCAGCTCGGCCCGTTCGTCATGAACACCGAGGAGGAGATCGACGCCACCGTCAACGATTTCGAGTACTGCATCAATGGCTTCGAGAAGGCCAAGCACTGGAAATCCCCGGCGATGATGGCGCTAGACGTAGAGTAGGGTCGAAGAATGCAACGCCACGCACACTGACCGGAGAACACATTTCCTGTACGAAGTTATTTATTTATTTTATTTATTCCTTCTTCCAAATATCTGCGATCGATCTGTGTACATATCCGATATAAGCCTATTTCAGATGCCCTGGACAATTTGCACAGGATAAATACTCAGAAAACCAAATTTACTCACATTAACCAGGAGGAAAGACCACAAGAAAGGATATAGCACAATATATGCGATCAACACAAGAATGGATAAAATTAGAGCTACCAGACAGATAAATTACACATAGCACCAGGTTCAGTACAGAGTACGGACCACACACCAATTTATACTTGTTGAGCTTAGACTAACTACTCGATGGTAAGCCTCCAGTTGATTGCTCCAGGTGAAACTACCATACTCGTTCTCACACCTGTGCTTGCTGGAGAAAGGGATGCCATGTCTCCTATTGGTCACACCTGTGCTTGCTGGAGCGTCAAAAAACAGTAACACCCACATTCCATGATTTTTTTTTTTTAAACGAGGCAATTTTTTGCCTTTTATATTGATATAGTAGGAGCAAATAGGGATGAGGCTAAGAAAAAAATAAAAAAGGTATGATATGAACCATAAGAAGTGAAGTTAATCTAGCTTCAAACGTTTATAAAGAAAGATACATGAGATGATTTAATCACTCTAGGAGTACTTGTGACGTTTCAGTTTTCACCCGCCTAAGTTACCCAAATGAATGCAGATAGGCTATTCGTTGCTTGAACTCAATCTAAATCTCACTTCTGCCTTTCTTGATGTTAAAACTCCGCACAAGTCGCCTAATTCGGCAGCATGGGCAAGAAGTTCCCGATCCTATCAAGTTCAATCAAACTACGCATGTCAAGAATCCCGTACAGGCCTTTAATCAAGAAGCTATATTGGAGAGCAGGCAGACTTGCTTAAGCCTCCACCTTTGATACTCAGCTACATCAGTCAAGGTGGATTCTCGTCCCTAAATCAGAGCTACGACATCCGAATCATCTAGCATTGTGTCGTCAAAGCCGTGAATATACAAATCCCACATGCTTCTGTCCGGAATATGAGCGCTGAAGTTGCTGGAGATTCACTTGCTGGAGAGGAGGTTGGTTTGGTGAACCCAGTACCTGAGAAGGAGAACCTTGACTAGCTTTTGTTGGGAATATGAGCCCTGAAGTGGCTGGAAATAAAAAAATCTGATCCGGGGCGAATGAAAATGAATATAATTCATACTAAACATTCATGCTTCTCTAGGTGTTATTATTATCATGTTATAGTATTACAAGTATAGTTTATGTTTGTTCACATAACATAACCAAATAATTGACAATATTACAAAATATTAATTGGTGTTTTTTTAGAATTCATCAAAAATAGTAAGCTGCATTTTGTAGAAAAGTATGTTCCGGAACTGTGTCTTTTGACATGCATAATCTTTATAATTTATAAATAATTTTGGCAAAGATTTTAAAAAAGTACAATCTAACAAATGCCTCAATAGCACTTTGTAGTGTATGATCAAGTAAGTATCTTTATAGGAACTTGTAGAGTTTATAGTGAACTAATGACCCTACTTTTTAATGGTCAACATTGTCTAGCAAGGCAAAATCTAACAGCGTGTGCATGCTTTGTAGACGGTATTGTAATAACATTGTTTATAGTGATCACCAATAATCCCTTATACATGATAGAGTTAGTGGAGAAGTCGTTGGAGAGACCGGAGATGCAACCAGAGGTTCCGCTAGGTTTCCCGTCAAATCTTTTCTGGTGGTGATCTTCTGTATCTCCGTTTCTCGGTTTATGTGTTTCGCCTCATATCCCTTCTTTGTGTCACGAAAATCATGAGGGGTATATGTAGATGGTATGTGGTCAAGCGGGAGCCAATGGCACAAGAATCAAATCAATCAGACCATCGTGGGGAGCGGGACCACCCATGGCACGCCTAGGGGGACCATCGTGGGGAGCGAGACCACCCATAGATTTTCTAGTAAAGGTAAACTTATTATTGACTAAGTATCTCTTTGGAAAGATATAGGATTTGTTAGTGAAATTATGGACGTTTTAAGGATTAGTAGGACACACAACTACTCATTGCGTTTCAAATTATAAGATGTTCTAGACATTTTAATATGGACAAATACAGACTACATATTAACTGAAATGTGTGAATCTGTACACTAAAATGCGTATAGATACTTGAATCATAAAGAACAAGAAAGGGGAAATAATTATATTTCGGAACGGAGAAAGTGCACTGACGAGGGGTACACTCATCAAATCCATGGTTAAGGACCTAGGGTTGAGTTTATGGGGAGAGAACGTGGTAGTACTGGTAGTTTCGTCGGCTGACAAGCAGAGGCAAAGATTTACCCAGGTTCAGGCCCCTCGGGTGGAGGTAAAGACCCTACTTCCTACTTGTCTGTTATTGATCATGTGAGATTATGCGGTTACAAGGAGGCTCCGGCGAGATGTCGATCTCGCTAGAGCTTTGGTGGTTTGATATGGCTTGGTCCTAGATCGGCACCCCTCCCAGCCTTTAAATAGGCTGGGTCTCGGGAGTTCAGAACCGACCTAGTTTACACGTAAGGAAAGTCTAAACCGACTATGCCTATGACTAATCTTGGAGGATACTCCATCTTCTTGGGCCTCTGGTCTTGTGTTTCGAATAGGCTCTTCGCGATTGGGCCTTAGTCGCCACGTGCACCAGATACCCTCACGGTAGGGTACCCGAGATATATACCCTTGTCAGTAGCCCCCGAGTACTTGTCTGACTCGAAGAATCGGGCATGGACTCGTTCGTAAGTGCACGTCATATGCTTTGTATTCTGTATATTATAATTGGAATTCCTGTATGAATACACATGTTGGCTATGTCGAGTATCTCATCGACTGTGGTTTTTTGCTTATGATAATCAAGGGATAATAGCTTAGCAGGCCCAGTACACTCGACGGATCGGGACTGGTTAACTACACATTCGGGTAAAACCTTACTAGCTTTCAATCAAACTCGAGTCCCCGGACTCGAATCTGGAACAAACTGGTCAGATTCGACTAGGCCGCGGAGGTCTTACTGAGTCGATCTGCAGCATAAATTTAAATTTACCCAACGCGTCCGTCAGGATTTTTCATCATGTCTGCTGACACGGAAAGTATAAGGATTTTACGTTGCTGGAACGGTCCTTAGCCCAGCTCGAAAGTTCGGCGGGTCTTACCTTTGCACTATGCGTGCAGCATCCGAGGTATTTGCGGCGGACGCAACTCGGGAATGTTTCGAGTATGATTTTGTACATGAACTGAGTCGAGACTTTTGTCGATTGACACTTTGTCGTTATTCTATCGGGTGCGCGACAGCGCTCCCGATGGGAGTAGCCCCCGAGATTGTGCTTTATTGCTCGCAATGGAGGATAATCTCAGATCCTCTCACCTTGCATATGTTAATCGAAGAAATTTTTTGCCGTAATTCTATCGGGTACACGACAGTGCTCCCGATGGGAGTAGCCCCCGAGATTATGCTGTATTGCTTGTAATGGAGGATAATCTCAAAATCATTTTATCTTGAGCATCTCCAGTCGAAGATTTTTTAATATGCTCCCGATGGGAGTAATATGCCTCAGTCGAAGGAACGGTCGAGTGACCAATTTTGCCTTAACATTGCCTTTCCACACCCGAATCAAACAAGGCAGTCGAGTGACCAATATGTGCTGGGCAGACTCGAATGTATTTCTGATCAAAGCGTTTGAGATGACGTCAGGGATGACGTTTTCGGCGACTGCGCTGCCTGACACGCGGTGGCGTGCGCTATGCTGTGATGGATGGGACGTGACACATAGGTGGACCCATTGTGCAGTGCTGACCGAACGACGGTGCCGTTTGGACTTGATTTGACCGCTCTGGCCCACTTTTTACGGAGAGGTGATTATGGCTCCTCTTTTTGCGTGCATAGTGGGCGGAGTGGCCGGCGACGGTTGCCCTCCGCGCTTGCCACGTGTACGGTAGGATTGCTCGCGGAGCACACGATTCTTGTTTGAACGGTTAAGATTGCTTTCGCCTTGTGGTAAATAGGGAGAACGGCGCTGGCATAATTTTTTACTAGTCATTTGCCTCCTGCGCCGCCCCTGTTGCATCTTCTTCCTCGCGCTCCTCCTCCATTGTTCTTGTGCCAGAGCTTTGCGCGCGCCGCCACCTTCCCTTTGAAGATGAAGAAAGGAGCGGGCAACAAGCGTTCTGCCGCCACTGCTGCTGCCGCGACCGATGCGGCGGCAGTGAAGGGAAAGAAAACCGCGGCTAGCACATCTGCAGCTGCTGCTGGTCTGAAGAAGAGCACCGGGATTGGGCGAAATCCTCGATCAAGGATGCCCACCTTGTCAAGCTCCGCCAGAAGGGCCTGCTGCCACCCGAGGACCAGTTAGCGGTCCGCGCTCCATCGCCCAAGGAGGTATTCCCCGAGCCTCGCACTAATGAGCGAGTTTGTTTTGCGGAATTTCTTCCTAGAGGGTTTTCGCTCCCCCTCCACGATTTTGTTCGTGGTCTTATGTATGCCTATGGGGTGCAAATCCACGATTTCACCCCTAATGGTATTCTGCACATTGCGTGTTTTATCACGCTCTGTGAATGTTTTCTGGGAGTTTCCCCAGTTGGCCGCTGTGGAAGTCGATTTTCGTCGTTCGCCCAAATGTGGGAGGTGGTCGCACCTACCCCGTGGGCGGCTTCGGGATCCAAGTGCGCGGCGACACCCGCTATTTTGCTCTGAAGCCAGTCGATTCTGCACAAGGGTGGAGGACCAAATGGTTCTACGTCTCCACGGAGCAAGCAGGCCTCCCTGCCTTTTCGGCTGCCAAGGCTCTGGAGAAGACCAACGCATGGGCCCATCCTTTGTCGACTGAAGAAGAAGCGGAGGCGCAACCCCTTTTGGAGAAGATTGCCAAGATGTTGGGCACTGTCACTGGTGTGCATCTGATTGCCACTTTTGTCAAGTTGCGGGTGTGGCCGCTTCGCGCCCGCGCTCATCCCATGTGGCAGTATGAAGGTGCACATGACGCCAGTCGAATGAGCCCAGACGAGTTGTCGAAGAATGAGCTGGACACGCACGTGCGATCCATTACCAGCATCAAGGCAACCGATCCGTGCAACCTTGACTGCCCTGTCACTCCATATGGGGCTGACAACCCTTTGCTTGAAGTAAGTTAGCTGTTATGTACTTTCTGTCATCGGGCTTTTGTCACCCTTTGTTTTTGCATGTTTTAACTCTTTGGATGTTCTCCTTTGTGTGCAGGGGCATTCGACTGCGTCAACCCTTCCTCCCCTTCCCGAGAATGGCCCAACTGATGAAACAGAGGTGCAAACGGTAGAGACGAAGGGAGGGGATGAATCGCCCCTACCTTCAGCTACCACATCTCGTATGGAAGAGGCTGAAGAGGGAGAGGCAGAGGAAGTACAGACTGAAGAGCCAGCCACGACTGACCATGTGAGCGAGGTTCCCACTCGCAAGAGTCGTCGGGTGGCCCAAGGTTTGTCTTCTTCCACAAGCTCACTCGCGAAGGAGTCGGATGTGAAGGACGACGGAGACTCGGGCTCCTCTCCTTCTGCCAAGGCTGTTCCTTTGGATGTGAGCCCTTTGAGATCAGCTCCTCCTCCCCAATCAGGTGAGGAGCTGCTTTTTGGAGGCCCAAACTTTGACAACCTCGATACTGATGAGGAAGAAGAGCACAGGTTTGCTCCTGAGCTTTGTTGCACTGAAGTTTCTGCTGGTTGATATTTTTGCTTATGTTGTTTGTCTTCTGTCACTCGTAGTGCTGAGACTGTGCATCCTCCAACTCCTCCGTCCGACAAAATTTTGACTCCAGCGCACCCGAACCTCTCCCCCATTGCTCCTGATGTTGCTCAACCAACGGCCACTTCTACTGCCATTGAAACGGCCAAGGCTACGAGTGCTGCAACTCCGGAGGTCGGGACATCGGCCGCGAAGCCTGCGCCTTGGACTGAACACGTAAGTGTCTTTTGTCGAGTCCGCATATGGGACTGATTATGTATAACTTATGCTGGTTTCGTGTGCTTGCAGCCTTACTACCTCAACCTGGTGGAATCAGGCAAGGCTTTTGTCCAGGTGGAGCAGGAGAGGACAGTCTGCGTGCTAACTTGGAGCAACTTACTCGTAAGTATATTTTGATTCTGTACCCGAAGTTCTTTTTGCACTGTTTTTGCTTAGTCGATTGTTGTGAATTGCTTCTTGCCATCAAATTCAGGCGACAAGGCATCGGCTGAGTCTCGGTGAAAGAGCTAGAGGAAACACTCGAAGCTCAGCGCGCCGAGTCGAAGAAAATTGTGGATGCCACCAAGGCCGCAGCCGCCGTACGCGAGAAAGAGTATGCTGAGCGACTGGCGGCCTTGCGCAGAATGTGAGAGGTAAGCAACTATCTCTTTGCCTGTCCCTCGTGTACCCGTTGGGTATTATGTACTAATATTTTGCTCTTTCTGGTACTTGTTGCAGAGACGATTGGCGTGCCGGCACCTACTGACACGGTCAGTGATGAGTTATCACTCGACCAAGTTATAGGTGACCTCGGCGCTACTTTCGTCCAGGCGAAGGACGCTCTTGCCAAGTCTACCAGCACCCTCGGCGCCGTGCACCAGAACGTGCTTCCACTGAACGAGGTGCCGTCGACTGCTGATGGCTTCGCTGACGTGCTTGGACCGGGGACCTCGACCATGGCGAGCTTTGCTCGTGCTCTAACGGTACGCGGCTCGGAGTCCACCCTCAAGCTCATTTTGGGTCATGGAATAAAGGGTGACTTCGAAGCAGCCATGTCTGACTTCCCTCGAAGGCCCGGTGGGAAGCCTATGTCTCTGAAGGCCGTTAGCGAGCCAGCCGCTCGACTGGCCAACATCTTCATAGCCACTATGGAGCGCCGAGCGGCGGAAGTTGCCACCCGCGAAAGTAGGGCTAGGTCGGAGTCTGTGTCCGAGAGATAGGGCAGCCGAACCCTTATTTATGTTGTGTAATTATACTTTATGTTAACGCGAGTATGCGTATGCTTTTGCTACACTTGTATGGATTTGGTTCCTTGTTATTCTGCCTGTAAGGCTATGTGTTGTTACTCGCCTGAGCTTTGTGATGATTTCTCATATCTGACATGAGATTTTTATGATATTTGGAACAGCCACGGGCAGCCGCCACTTCATCTGGCTCGTCGCGGCATCGTGCCCCTACTCGATCTCGAGCTCAGGTGGCAAACGATGCCGCAGTAATGCGTTATATGAAGGCTCGAGTCGCAAAATTGGAGCAAGAGTTGGGAAGTGCCCGGAGTGAGCTGGATAGGATGAGGGCTAGGCCTGCTCTACCCACTCAGCGAGAGGACTATGTGCTTGGCGAGATGGAGATCGTGAACAGACAACTCGAGTGTAAGCATGACTGCCCTGATCTCAAGAGTTCATAGTCTGTCCTTTTTGTTCACCCAACGTGCGTTGTTGCAGGTTTTGTTCCAGATTTCCAGGCGGAGCAGGCTCGTGTAGATGAGCAGTTGAACAATGCGACTGACGAACCCACGACGGGCCGTCAGCACTTTCGCTTGGATAAGCACCGAGCACGCATACTCGCGACTCTCAGGATCGAGTGTGGCGGAGCACTATGCTGCTCGAATTATGCAGGTCGGCCTTCAGTCGCATCAACCAAATTCTTTTCCCGACGGGCCGCAACCTCAAGGAATCCACGCGTTGCTCGGGCTTTTCCGGAGTGCCGGTCCCATTCGAGACTTATCACCCAGAAGCTTGTGGATGGAGCCAACGCAACGATGGCATATATCCGAAGCCAGCGTCCACATATGCAGCTACGTCCACCCGTTCCTGGATCGACTTTGTCACAGTCGCATCTTGACGATACAGTCGAATATGCGAGGGTGTTGGTTGAGTGTTATCACGCTCAACTTATGGGCCCTGTTCTTCCAGTCAAGGACGAACCGGAAGATTAGGGTTTTTGTATAGGGGACAGCCCCCGAGTGTAAATTTGCCACTTGTACGTAGTGTATATTTGTTTACTTGTATGTATGCAGCCCCCGAGTGTATCGACGGGGTTTATGAAAACACTTAATATGGAACATGAATTGCACAGCCCCCGAGTGTTCGAGTGAGGCTGTGAATTTTTGCGATGTTTGAAGCTTCAACTCATGATTTTGAGCAACTTTTTTTTTGTATGATTTTATGACCCAGCCCCCGAGTATTCGAGTGCGGCTGGGGTATTATGTTTGAAGAAGGAGCGAAAGCTCATGCTTTGAGATAGCGCAGCCCCCGAGTATTCGGGTGAGGCTAAGTTGTGCGAATAAGTTATGCGAGTAGTAAGCAGGGAGAAATATGAGGAATCATTGACTATATTCCATTTTTGAATGTTAAGCTGCAGGCCGCCTCATTAAAAACCTTCCAGTCCCCTTAGGTACCCTGGTAAGGAAAAGAGCGCGTCTGAAACCTGCAGCCATCCGACATATGTGCCTATTACATTGTGCGACTGAGCAATCTAAGCATAGAAACGGCGCAGCTGCGCAACGTTCCAAGGATTGTGCGAGAGTTCCCTGTCTTCGCGTGCTTCAGTCTGTATGCTCCACCACCAATGACCTCGGTGATGATGAAGGGTCCTTCCCATGGAGAAGCGAGTTTGTGCACCTTCTTTTGCTTCAGTCGAAGTACCAGTCGCCAACCTCGAAGGATCTGGTACGCAGTCGACGGCTGTGATAGTTGCGGAGATCTTGCTGATAGACAGCTGTGCGTGCTAGCGCCGTGTTGCGTGCTTCTTCGAGCAAGTCGACTGCATCTTCGAGTGCTTCATCTGCATCTTCTTCGTTGTATGCTTCGACTCTTGGTGCATTGAATCTTACATCTGATGGCAGGATTGCCTCTGCGCCGTAGACCATAAAGAATGGGTGAATTGTGTTGAGCGTTGGGAGTTGTGCGTAGGCTCCATAGCACAGACGGGAGTTCTTCGACCCAAGCACCCGCGGCCCTTTTGAGTGGCACCAGGAGGCGTTTCTTGATTCCGCTCGTCACAAGTCCATTGGCCTTTTCGACTTGGCCATTGGATTGCGGGTGTGCCACAGATGCATAATTGAGCGTAATGTCCTGCTCTTTGCAGAAGGATCGGAATTCTTCAGCCGTGAAGTTTGTACCGTTATCAGTGATGATGCTACTTGGCACACCAAAGCGGTATATGATGGATTTTATGAAATTGACTGCTGTAGTGGCAGTCGAACTTGTGATAGGGACTGCTTCAATCCACTTGGTGAACTTGTCGACCGCCACCAGAAGGTGAGTATGCCCTCCATGGGAGGATTTTTTGAGTGGCCCGACCATATCGAGCCCCCATTGGGCGAAGGGCCAGGCCAATGGTATTGTCTTCAACGCCGATGCGGGTGCGTGCGGCTTTGTGGCGAATTTTTGACAGCCGATGCACCTTTTGACTATGTCCTCCGCGTCTTTGAGTGCTGTGGGCCAGTAGAAGCCTGCGCGAAAGGCTTTGGCTACGAGTGATCGACTGCTGGCATGATGCCCGCAGGTACCTGCATGAATATCACGAAGGATGGCTTGGCCATCTTCAAATGCTATGCAACGTTGGAACATACCTGATACGCTGCGCTTGTATAGTTCGCCGTTGATGACGGTGTATGCTTTAGATCGTCGAGTGACGCGTCTTGACTCTGTTATGTCTTCAGGTACCTCGCCGCGGAGTATGTATGCGAGGAAAGGTTGAGTCCAAGTTGGCTCGATGAGGAGTACCTCGACTGGCGGGTCCTCTGTGCTAGGTGCTTTGCTCTTGGCTGGTGCGGCTGATGTAGGAGATGTTCGCTTTTCTTGATGGACCTGTGCTCGATGCGCTCGAGAAGACACCAGGTGGAACTGGTGCTTTGGTCGCGCCAATGTTGGCTAGCTTATCTGCTTCTTCGTTACTCTCGCGCCCTATGTGCCGCAACTCGCAGCCTTCGAAGCTGCCCTCCATGAGTTGTACAGGTCACGGTAGGCGATCATGTTATCTGCGATTGCATCGCAGGCCTTCATTGTTTGCTGCACCACAAGATTCGAGTCACCATAGATCATCAGTCGAGTGCACCCGAGGGCTTTGGCCATCCGCATGCCATGGATCAGGGCCTCGTACTCGCTTCGTTATTGGATGGTAACTCGAATCCATCTGCAGGATATAGCGAAGCTTGTCGCCTTTTGGTGATATGAGGATGACACCTGCGCCTGCGCCTTCGTTCTTTTTGAGCCGTCAAAGTACATAGTCCATGAGTTGGACACATCTGGTGCTCCTGGCAACTGAGCTTCGATCCACTCGGTGTGGAAGTCAGGTAAGACTTGTGCTTTGATGGCCTTCGGGTAATCATACTTGATATCTCGTGGTGCTAGCTCGATGAGCCATTTTGCGACTCGCCCAGTTGCATTGGGGTTTGTGAGGATGTCCCCGATCCCTGAGGTGCTGATTACAGTGATCGGGTGCTCTGCGAAGTAGTGCGTCAGCTTCCTTGAGGACATGAACACGGCGTAGCCAGCTTTTGATAGTGCGGGTACCGCTGCTTTGATATGGAGAGCACTTCACTCAAGTAATAGACTGGACGTTGTATGCTTTGGGTGTGTCCCTCCTCCCTGCGTTCGACTACCAGTACGGTGCTCACCACCCTGTTAGTTGCGGAGACATATAGGTATAGTGGCTCGCGTTCCCTTGGTGCGACGAGGATTGGAGGGCTTGTGAGGACTCGCTTGAGGTCCGTGAAGGCTGCTTCGGCTTCTGGCGTCCACTCGAATTTATCTGCTTTCTTCATCAGTCGATAGAACGGGAGTGCTTTTTCGCCTAGCTTGCTGATGAATCGACTGAGTGCTGCCACTCGACCCGCTAACTTTTGCACATCATGGAGCTTTGAAGGCCTTTGCATCGTCAAGATGGCCTGTATTTTCTCCGGGTCTGCCTCGATTCCTCGAGCCGAGACTAGATACCCAAGAGTTGCCCGGCTGGCACGCCGAACGTGCACTTCTTCGGGTTGAGCTTGATGTGGAAGCGTTTGAGGTTTGCGAACGTCTCTCGCAAGTCATCGAGTAGTGTGTTTTCCTCCCTTGTTGTGATGACAATGTCATCTACGTAGACCTGGACGTTTCGCCCAATTTGCTTCTTGAGGCAGTCTTGCATCATGCGCTGGTAGGTTGCGCCTGCGTTCTTGAGCCCGAAAGGCATTGTTGTGTAGCAGTAGACCCCGAGTGGGGTTATGAACGCCGTTTTCTCTTCATCTCTTCCTTCATCCTTATCTGGTGGTAACCCGAGTAAGCATCCAGGAAGGACAAGCGAGCGCACCCGGCGGTGGAGTCGACGATCTGGTCGATTCGAGGTAGTGGAAAGTGATCCTTTGGACAACATTTATTGAGTGCTGTGAAATCTACGCACATCCGAAGGATATCTGTGTGCTTCTTCTCTACGAGTACGGGGTTGGCCACCCATTGTGATTTCTTGATCTCTCTGATGAAACCTGCTGCGAGTAGCCTGTCGACTTCGGCTTCGACTGCGGTTCTTTTTGGGCCGGATATGCGGCGCATTGTTTGCTTGACTGGTTTAGCATCTGGAAATAATTGGAGAGAGTGCTCGGCGAATTCCCTGGGAATACCTGGCATGTCGGCTGGACACCACGCAAATATATCCCAGTTCTCACGGAGGAATTCGACGAGCGCGCTTTCCTATGCGATAGGCAGACTCGACGAGACATTGACTGTCTTGGTCGGGTCAGTCGGGTGCACCTGATGCGATCTTGTGTCATTGGTGGCATTGAATGCTCTGTCGACTGCCACCTTTTGTGCTCCGGCATAAGTGTTCGATCGTTGGAGACCGCTAGATCGGCGAGTGTTGCTTCCATGCCGAACATCTCAGAGATTTTGCTAAACTCTCGGTCGCAAGAGTCAGACTTTTGGAAGTTCCCTTGACTGTGATTACTCCTTTTGGTCCAGGCATCTTTAGCTGGAGGTATGCGTAGTGTGGCACCGCCATGAATCGAGCGAACGTCGGGCGTCCAAGTATGGCATGGTATTGTGACTTCCAGTCGACAACTTCGAACTCAATCGACTCTGTCCTGAAGTGGTTCTTGTCCCCGAACGTTACGTCGAGTTGTATGGTGCCTTCTGGGCTTATTGCTTTGCCTGGGACGATACCGTGAAAGGTATTTGAAGATCTTGGCAGGTTTTCGACTGACCTGTTCATTTTGCGGAGCGTATCTGCGAAGATGATGTTTATGCCGCTGCCACCATCCATGAAGACCTTGGACATGGCGTAGCCTCCAATTTGTGCGTCGAGTACCAGAGCAGAGTGCCCTGGACGAACGACCGATGGTGGGTGGTCCTCTCTGCTGAAGCTTATTGCAGTTTCGGATCCTTCAAGAATTCAGTTACGGCAGGAGGTGACATGACCGCCATGTTTACTTGTCGAGTGCGAAGTTTTTGCTCCCTGTTGGAAGGGCGACCTTTCTGTATCATGTACATCTGCCCTTGGGGCGGAGGGTACTGAGGTTCGTCCACCCGAGGTACTTGCTGTATGGCACCCGCGATGTTTCCGCCTGCTGCAGGCTGTGGTGGTGGGGTGGTGCATCAGAACGGGTACATTGGCTGGCTGCGGCGCAGCTACGGGTGCGGGTGTGGCTGCTGCCTTTCTGAGATTTATGTAATCAGTCGCCATTTGGTCGAACTCCCTGCAGTTTCTCATCGAGTGATTGGAGCGCAGTTTTCCGTCTTCCCCTTGTACAGGTGGAATCTGCAATCAGCATCCATCTTTTCTTCGAATGATCGCTCGGATTGTGCGCCGGATCGTGACTTGCGCCAGTCTTTCCTCTTGTAGCTATCACTGCGTTGGCCGCGGTCTCGACTGTCTCGGCGATCATCTCGACTGTCGCCGATCATCTCGACTGTCCGCCGATCTTCTGACCGTCGGTCGCTTCTGTCTTGGTCGTTGCGGGGTGTGAGAACCCAGCCGCCATGAACTCGGGTCTGTCGTCGTCGTAGTGACGTTTTGAACGCTTGCGCCTTCGGTCGTCTCTGTATGAGTCTCTGCGGCTTCGACTGCCACTTTCATGATTGTCACGGGGTGAGGACCCGTGTGGTGCGCGCCATGTCTTCTCCGTCTGCCCACTCAGTCGCGATCATCAAGAGGTTAGCCACAGAGGTTGGCTTTTTGCGACCAAGTGCTTCTTTGAAGTCCCGCCTGGCGAGGCCCATTATGAAAGCGTCCATGGCCATATCTTCTGAAATTACTCCGACTGAGTTGCGTATCTCAGTCCATCGTCTGATGTATGACCTCAACGTTTCGTCTGACCGTTGAACGCAAGCTCGCAGCTCCTCGAACGTTTTTGGGCGCTCACATAGAGGCTCGAAGTTTTTGATGAAGTCAGTGCGGAAGTGATCCCACGAGTCGTATGTTGATGGAGGTAGGGCCTTGAGCCAGTCGCGGGCTGTGCCTTCGAGCATGAGTCGTATGTATTGCATGGCTGTGATGTTTGTGCCTCGCTGGCACGCGACAGCCAGCCTGTAGTCTTCCAGCCACCCGAAGGTTCCTGTCGACCCGTGTACTTGGGCTGTTCAGATGTAAGTTTGAACCCTTTGGGCATCCGTGTCTCGCGGACGCGTCGAGTGAAGCACAGAGCTCCATGTGGCTCAGGCTCTCGATCAGAGTATGAGTCGCTACTGTAAGATCTGCGTGATCTGCTCCTGGACCTGCGCCTACGTGAGCCGCTTCTTTCCTTCGAGTGGTGGCGGCGACCACTGTGATTATGCTCTTCACGACGCGTGTCAACTAGGGCACGGTCTCGACTCCCCCTGGAGTTTTTGGAATTTGGCGTATGGCCTTCGCCGCTAAGGCGAGTGATTTGATCTGTTGGCGATGTAGTTTTGCATTGGGGTCATCAGCTGGAGGCTTGATTGCCTCTAGGTATGCTGCAGCGGTAAAGAGAGCACCCGCAGCTGTTTTGGGTACTGGCACTCCCTCCTCGTCGTATGTCATGAAAGAGTTGCCTAGTTGCGGGTGAGTGCCGCCCTCTCATCCGGCGAGAGGTGTGACAGCCTTGATCTGGGTCTTGTGTCTGCTCGCCCGGTGGAGCTCAGGGAGAGCTGTCTTCTTCGCGCACTCGACAAGCTAGCCTGCTTTTTACGTTCTTCGAGTGTTGCTCTGATCTGCTGCAGTCGAAGTGATTCTGCCAGTTGAAGTACTGGAAGGTCAGCATCTCCTCCCGTGTTGCGTCTGCTGGCATCATTGTGCACTCCTTGATAACTTTATCTGCTTTTGCTGCCATCTCAGCAGTAATTGTGAGATTTGTGACTCCGTCCGGCATAGTAACCGTGCACGGGAACTCTGTAGGCCTGCGACTGGCCGCAGCATCAGATGATTCTGCGGCGAAGGCAACGTAGACCTGCTGGGGTATCACCCGAGGGTATGTGTATGTGTCTTCGAGTCCCATCATGGACTCGACGTCGTCATCAAGGCTCATGTCGGAGTCGATATGCCCATCGAGTGGTCCGTCTGGACGGATCTCGCTGTCGATGCCTTCATCGCCTATGCTCATCTCGGCTCGGCGAAGTTGTTATGAATCTCGAAGTCGAGGTTGTTGTTGGTGCAGATCTCGGAGTCGACGTAGTTGTCGATATGAGTTTCAGTCTCGTCAAAGTCGCTGAGGGAGATCCCGCAGTCGAAACTATCCTCGAGTGGGAGATCGAGCTCGGGATCGTTTGTGCGGTATGCTGATTCGGCCTCCTCGCCTTGGAGTTCTTCAATGAGCTCGTTGATCTCTCGTGTGGACATGGTTGTTGCAGACGAGCAAGCTTGGAGGATCGACGATGGTATGGACGCAGTTGATGGATCCGCAGTCGAAGGAGCCGCAACCGATGGAATCTCGGGTGCGGAAGTCGCGAGTTGGCGTGGATCTGTCAAGTCCTGCACACCAAGCTTGTTGACGAAAAAATTGAACGAACCAACAATTAAACCCAAACCTGACTCGAGATCGGAGAAGGTCTCCTGAATTCTGGCGAGTGTGGCTCGAAATCCATCAGAGGATCTGATGTGCTTTTTGCAGGTGAAACTGGCGTGCTGCCGTTTGTCGAGTGAGTCGGCGAGTTGCCGTGTGCCGCCCGAGTTGGCGAGTTCTGGTTTGTTGATGCAGCCGGCGAGTTGCCGTTTGTAGATCCGATCGGCGAGTCGCCGTTTTCCGATGGAATCGAAGAAACCGTGAGTCATGCACTCATACTATTACATGCACGTATATAGCTTGAAAAAAGGTAGAGGAAGACACCATATCTAAACCCAAGATCACTTCGATAAATCTATGCAAATGGACACGGGAACCAAGGTTAACACGATAATAGGATATGACAAACGGTGCTTAATCCAATGATTGACCCGGGTGGCTACGCCATGATGGTTAAATGTACACTTTTTTTTGGTTTTGTTTTGGATAATCGGTTAAATGGGGAGCGCCTATGTATCGCCCTTATCGAATGCTTGTTCTCAACTTGCCCACATAACCGCCCAACTCTCCTCTACTGGGAGGCCTGCTAACGGTAACCTTGTGTTGACCGTTTCCTGTACGTGGGTCTTTAATCCGAACCATTTTTAAATGAACATTTTTTAATCCAAGCCATTTTCAAAAATCGGAACCATTTTTAAAAATGAACAATTTCCATGTATGAACCAATTTCATAAGTGAATATTTTTAAATCGGAATCATTTTAAAAATAAACATTTTGAAAATTGGAACTATTTTTAAAAATAAACATTTTTCAAATTTAAATCCATTTTCCAAAAATATTTATATTAAAAAATGTTCGGATTGATAAAGATGTTCAAATTTCAAAGGTTCAAAATTTGAACAATGTTCATATTTTTGAAAAAAGAATATATAGTTAAAAAGAAAAGAAAATATACATAGGAAAAGAAACAGGAAAAAAAGAAACAAAACAGCAAAAAAAACAAAGAGGAAAAAGGAAACGAACCTGCCGTAAATGGGCCGGCCGTGGAGCGGAACCTGCGGGCGAGTCGGAACTAGCGCTCGCAATGGGCGATATATAGTGGATGAGGTTAAATGCACACTTGACAACCTTGAAATCTGGTCCCGATGAAGCCTTACTGGGCCATTCGTGATTCAGCCTACCTTGATCCGCACTGTGCTCGTCTACAGAAAATAAGCAACGCTAGCTAGTATTTAGTTGGGCTTTAGCTGGGCCTCCCATAATTTGTAAGACAGAATTTTATTTTCTCCTCTCTTTTTTTTCGATCTTCCAGTCTGCTTTGCGAGGCACCCTAAAAAAAAGTTTGGACGTACGGTTTTCTTTACGAGGGTTCATATTTGGGCATTTGAACCCCATGGATAGTGCCGTTTTTTTCGTACTGGTTGCAGAATCTAGAACGGAAATCCAATGAGCCACACACATAAGCTCCGCGAAAACGAGAAATGGTAAGGAGAGAAACAATGCAGAAGATAATGTTACCGATAGGTTTTGACATAAAAGTCCCATGAGTGCTAACACGTGTATTTTTTTTGTTTATTGTCTGGATAACGCGTATTAGTGTTCAAAAAATAATAAGAAAACACGTGTTAATATGATCTCCTACGTCAGTTCGACTTTCAGATGAAGTCTGCACCAGGTAAACCTGAATGAAAACCTGTTTATCAGACATTGCAGTTTATCGTGGTCGCCTTTTGCTTCTCGTGGGAAGCCGGCCGAAAATTCCTGGACTCTGCTTCCACCGTACATGACACGACGGCGCGTATGTAGGATGTAGCCATCGATGGATGGATCGACGCTGCCGTGGACAGTTTGCAGATGAGCTGCCGTGGAAGATTGCATCCGGCGTATAGTCGTATAGAGGAAGGCTCGAACGTCCTGCCGGCGAGCTGGCATGCTCGCAGTTATGCACTGCAGAACGTGTTGATTGATCCTGCCGTTTATATTATCCAAGCTCGTCATGGGAGAGGAAGACTGTAAGAAACTGCAGATTTCGTTTCAAAAAAAAAAAAGTGCAGATGGATCTCGGACGATCACTGATGGCAACTTCGGATACACACACAAGCCATACGTTTGTTTGGTTTACAGACACGGCCGGCCGGGATAAATCTGCACCACTACGTGACAGGATAAGGCAGCAGGCAACTCTTCGCCGTGGCTAGAATGGGATGACACGGACAGCATAACACGCGGCACACCAATTAATCATTCCAACCGAACATTCTGCATCGATCGATTTTTGGGGCGGGAAAATTAACAAGAAATTGGAACCTTCTCGTACCTACCACTGCTTCAGTTTCGCTCACGCAGATTGGTTGGGAAACCACCACGCCAGCTTCGATTACTCGACACCATGCATGCAGTGGCTGCCGCTACGTTATTATGAAAACAAGACTGTCGCGGTCGAGGAAATCGCGCGCGCCGATCGCAGCCGTGGCGTGCAGACATTCGAACAAGTGTACTGAACAGGTCAAGCGCCAAGCTTCTAACGTGTACCAGTTACAGTATACGTACTTTCTCCATTCAACTCAGCGTCCACAGACGATCTCCAGAAAACAATGAAGAACAATCAACGTCAGCCAGCTAATAGCTTGTTCGATCGACTGACGAATTGCTGATACGACAGCAGTGAGCCGTTACGCAACGTGGTTCCCAGATTCAGTTATAATCCTCGTCCTTGCCGGGAAACAACCAACGAAGTAGGCGCGACGGCCTGGCGCTGATCGGGGAAATATCGCCGGTTCGGGCGGGTGGCGCGGCGGCCCACCCCGGCAAGGGCTGTCGCGTCTTGCCTAGATCTGTCTGCAATAATGCAGCTCGTCCTCTTCAGTGATGAGGAATCGCAATCGCAATCGCAATTGCGACAGACACCAACCACTGACGTGGAGTAACAACTAACAAGACGCAGCAGCGGTGATTAACGCACGAGAAACATGATCTGAGCTCGATCTCTCTGCCTGAACCGTGAACGGCGCATCTCGGGGACGGCGACGCATCTGCCGTTGCGGCCGCGCATTGATGGAGAAACGACCGAGAGGCGAGAGCAAACCAAGCTTGTTCCGTCGCCTGGGCAGGACCCGGAGAAATTCAACACCCGGCACGGGCGTCAATGGCGTGCGCAGCTATGAGCACGCACGGGGAAATACAAAATATTCTATCGTGTGGACCGTGGAGTATGTGAACATTTCTTAATAAGACCGCCGTTCAGCGCCGTCGGGGACTCGATCGGGTGGCTGAGGCGCCGGCAGGTCGCCTCGTCCGGGCACCAACCGCGGCCAACTCTTCGGCTCCTGATGAGCTGGTTCCAAACGGGGGCGCGAGAGGGGCCGGAACTCACGTCAGCGTCCACGGCTTGGAGCCTTATCGCGCGCGGTTCGTGCTTATCTGCACGCCACATCCACAGCATTACTTGTATCCATCGCTAAACCAGATTATTTGACAAGTTTTCCTTGTTTCTAGATAATCTCACAAGTTTTCTATTACTAGTGGCTTGGGATTTGGATTCGAGGATAGCCAGGAAAATAGCCATGCATGCATGCATGCATAATAAGCTGCTGAACATTATTTCTCACGTGGCCCCGTGACATGACATGTCCGATCTGAATTCTGAAAGATCCCGCTTGGACTCCCGGACCTGCTTGCCGGTTGGTAGCCCGAATATACACCCAAATTTTTTGTTTGAATTTTATTTTACATTTTTAAATGTATTTAATTTTTTATATTTTTTTACTTTTTTTAATGTATTTTAAATTGCATTTTTCATAACAGGTGCATCCAAATCCACTAACCAAGACCCCATGTCCAATTATTTGCTATTTTTTATTTATATCAATCATTCAGTCCTATTCCGTAGAAATAGTTACATTTCTAGTTTCGCTTGGTGATCGGGCTTATTTGGACCCTCGGTCGACAGCGTTACTTCTGTCAACCGCTAAACCAGATCATTTTACAAGTTTTTCCTTGTTTGTAGATAATCTTACAAGTATTCATTTTATTATAGTGGCTAGGCACTTAGATTCGAGGATAGCCAGAAGAATAGCCATGCATAATAAGATGTTGAGTAACATGTATGGCGTGGCTCCGTGATATGACATGTCAGATCTAAAACGGCGTGTTTGGTTGGCTGGAGTGCTTCGTCCTACCCCATTTGGTTGACTAGGCTGACTCATGTTGTTGCACGACACAAACTTGAAAGCACCCTTGAGCCAAGCATTGGAGGAACGTCTGAATCGGCCATTTCCATGGAGCCAGGCTTGAATGAGAGAAATGTTGCTTGCTGGTGCCCGCACGGGGAAGGGCAGGAGAAGCCGCATCCTTTTTGGAACAATCGCCATAAATCCTCCCACCGCTCACTCTTCCCACTCAGTCCACTCGCGCGTCTCCTCTCATCGTCAGCAGATTCCCTTCCACCGGCACATAGAGGGCTTCACGTCAACCATCTTTGGCGGGAGACGAAGGCCGGTCATCTCCTCTTCCTTCTTAGGTAGGAAGGTTTTCTGTCGGCACGGACGGCCGCGCGTCATCGTGTCGTCCTCGAGGGTTTCATGAGTTCATCCATGACGGTAATATGATCTCTAACCCCTCATATGCCCCATTTACCTTGTAGATATGTGAATCAACATCGATTTATCTGCTTAGTATGACATGCACAATAGATCTGAATGTTTTTAGGGTTCGATCTTTAGGTCATCTTTGTCGATTTGGTCTAGGGCTTAAATTTGGGCTATTTTCGTAGCTTAATTACATCATGTATGCCCACGATGATTTCGTTCATTTCGGGTTTACTACCCTACCGATTTGGGTGTTCCAGTGAGATTGGGGCTTAGATTTCAATTTTATTGGGTTTAGGGCTTATATTTGCCTTTCTTTTCGCAATAGTTATTCTATGGCCAATGGTGATCACTATGTTCTCATTTGTAGAGCTGGTGCGACAACATGAAAGTAGCATGTATACATATGTTGTTCATTTTCTTTGGTACTGTAGCAGCAGCTCTACGAAATTGTTGTGCTTAGAACTAAGGCTAGGAATTAAACCCGACTTATTTTCTATGTGCTACCGATGATTTAACTGTGCCATGATAATTGCAAGGGGATTATCTACATCTCTAGGTAGTTTATACAAGGACAATGCTTGTACTACCATTTGTTCATGTGGAGAATCCCTTTCACCGTGTTGTCAAAATATTGCTTGTATTACTACCTGGCTCTGTAGTATCATCTCTTCATATGTGTATGTGCGGTGCAAGTTTGAGGCCCTAGTGCTAGTAAGAATTATGCTTTTGATGTTTTCAGTGATTTTTTGCCAATGATAATTTTTTATGTGGCACAATTTAAGTGCTATAAGTGCTTCCATTATACCCGGTGCATTGTACAAGCACATAGCTTGTGCCATGTTCTTGATACCGTGGAAACATTTGCTAGCCATTTATGTGTGTTTGTGATGTATGAGGCTTGTTTTGCACCGGTTCCATTATAGAATTTTAGTTTATTAGCATGCCAATGATTAAACTATGGAGCATTAACAGTTCAAGGGTTGGTCCAAAGTATCGACTGATATGTACAATATTTGGTTGTACAATTATTTTTGAATATTAGGTCCAAATCTTGAAAGTTCATGCCGTGCTCTACGAACTATGTGGCATATTTTGATTTGTCCTTTATATATGTTGTGCCTAGATCGTGTGTTATAGGTTGTAATTATTATGTATTTGTTTTGCAGTCATCCAAGGGCAATGAGATCTCTCAAAGCAATGAGGGCAATGCTACCAAGACCAAAAGTCGGTGAAGGACAGGAATTTTGATGAGGAGGTGTCTCCAACCCATTTCTTCCAGGTGATCCTTACACCTGGGTTGTATTTACTTCCCATCCCGCCTGCCTTCTGTCAGCATATAGGTAGGATCGCAAAGGAGATCGTCCTCAATACCAACACTAGCTGCAGCTGGAATGTCAGCACCGGTGATCACAACGGGGCTGCTTTTATTGACAATGGGTGGGCACCATTTTCCATCTGTCACCAGATCAAGATCGGCTACTTCTTGATCTTCAAGGTTTTGAAGTCTTATGTCTACATGATCACCATATTCGACTACGATGGCGCGAGTAGCATTCGATCAATCTGCTGATGATCTAAAATTAGTGTTGCCGATCATGAGTATCTCTTTGAGTCTTTGTATATCGCGGTAACTCTGATTCTATCGTTTGTGTCTTGAAGTCTTGGACTTGCTATGTTTGTGTCGTATATATGTCGATGACTATTATGTGTTACCTATAGCTGATTGTTTTATGTCCTTTGTACTTATTATGTGTTTTAAGAACCAACGATGATTTTCGAAATGGGCCAACGATGATGGTAACCTGACCACTCAAAAAAGTGGTGAGAGTACTTGTGTGTGCGCACATAACCAAACAAGCAATGTTTGTATCTGTGTCGCACATACAGACAACCAAACATGACGGCTTGTTTTTCTTGGTCCGATCTGAACGGACGTGGCTGACACTTTGTTCTCAACCAAATGACATGCAAAAGATGGGCAAAGTTGTGTTTTTGCTCAGTCAGGCCCTGCCGGGCCACAGATTAAAAAGGTCCAAAATCGGGTGCATGTAACCAAATATGCCCAAACATCCCGCTTGGACTCTTGGACTTTCTTTGTGCTTGCTAGTCCTAGTAGTGTTTGCTTAGAGCATCTCTAATAGCTTACACATATCTTGTAAAAAAAACAGCTGCAACAGCTTACCATAAGTGGTCTCAGACCCATACCCATAAGTGGTTTCAGACCCATATAATTTTGGGTAATGACCCAAATTTTCGGTCCAAATTGGAGTATATGGAAATCCATAGGCAATGACCTAAACAGGAAGAAATCAACCCGTGAAGGCCCAACCGTTCGAGGTGAAAATTTACCCGCACACGGTTGCTGTCTTCGTCCCGTCCCAACCGCCTCCGTTCACGTACTGGCCACCCTCCGGCGGGCCGCCCCAATGCCGACCCCACCTCCACGGCCCCTGTCGCCCTTCTCCTAGGCCGCGTGCCGCCACTCTCGGCCGGATTCGAGCCGGACCGGCCGCTCCTGTCTCGCTACCGCCTAACAAAGTACTCCACCGCTAGGGCCTTATCAACCGCTTCTGAGCTGGTCTACCACCGTCGAACCCCGCATGCAACCACTGCGTCGATTCGACCGCGAACACCCCCCCACTCCCGCCCATGCGCATGACCTAGCCAACTGCTGCCGCAGTGCCGGCGCTCGACCTACCTCGGCCACCCCATGTCATTGCCGATCGAGCGGGACAGGCAGAGTTGAGCGGGGTCGGCCGAGGTCAACGCTAGGCCGGGCGGCGGGGGATGGAGGCGTACGGGGAAGAAGGCAAGGAGAGGGAAAAAAGGCTAACTACTAACATGTGGGTCCTATCGTATAGTTTTCTTTACAATGGCTTTTTTTAGAACAAAGGCTCAAAGAGCCAGCTTTAATTTAATAAAGCCAACAGCGGCAATTACAGAGTGCTAATACAACTTAAAGAACACCATTGTACAACCAAATAAAGATAAGAGTAAAAAGCTCCGCTTGAACAGAAGGGATCATCGTCTTCCTCCGCGGCGGAGAATAGAAGTGAGGCATGTCAAAAGGAACCAACCGCATTAGACCTCACCGGCACGCCGTCTCTGTCGTCGAAGAGGGACCCTTTCCCTCTCGTCCAGGCTCGTGAAACGCCGCACCGTCGGCACAAAGAGAGGTTCACCCGAGAGCCTGCCGCGCCACACCAGAAGACACAACTTGTTGAACGAAGGCACTCACCAGGAAGATCGGCAAAAGACATCAGCACCACCTGCAACGATAGTTGGATCGCCGGAAAGCCGGGCGCCCACCGTCACTTGGCAAACGCTGCAGCCGTGGAGGGGAACCTTCCCCTCTAGCCCAGGATCGAGGGCGCGGCCCACCGGCAAGCAGGGACCAAGCTGAGGGGAGGACGCACTGCCACATGCCGCCACCAGCCAAACAGAGCTAACCAACCACCCCCACACCCCGGACGACGCCTCCAGGAAGGTGAGCGGCGTCGCAACATCGCCGCCGTCCAGACAGGGGAAAGGATTTTCATCCAAGAAGGGAGGGGTTGGGCAGGGGGAGAGGGGACCTCGACGAAGCCTCCGGGGAGGGATCCGACGCCGAGGCGTCGCCGACGTCGTGGCCACCGCTGGCCAGGGGTTTCCCCCGGTCCCGAGCACCCCACCACCGCGAGCTCACCAGGCACGGCGACCTTCCCAGATCTGACGCAGATGGCCGACGGGAGCCCATCTCGCCGCGGCACACGCTCGTCGCCACCCCGCCGCCCACACGGCCATGGTCGCGGGTCTGCACCCACGGCCGCCACTCGCCGCCGAGCTGGCGCCGCCTTCTCGCTCCAGAGCCGCCGCCCCGGCGTCCTCCGCCCCACGCGCCCGCCCAACGTCACTGCCCCGCTCGCCGGAGCATCGACGAGAGCGCCCACCGTGCCCTCCACCTTTGGCGGGCAGCGGCCGAGGGAATCCGGATCTAGGGTTTTTTTGGCCTAGGGTTTGGGGGCCTCCGGAACGAACGAGGGGGAGCGACCCGGGAGGCAGGGGCGACCGCTGCTTCCCTTACAATGGCTTTGACTATCCAGTTTTGGGTAAACTGAAAAGCATACAGTTTTTTGCATACCTAAATCTTCTCTCTGCTAATACCCAAAATGGTTTTTTAGGCAAAATATGGGTAAGGTATTGGAAATGATCTTACGTATTCATAATTATTTGCCCATTTTTATACCAATCAGTCGGCCCGTAGAAATAGTATTCATTTCCAGTTTCGACCGCGATTGTGCTTATCTGGACGCCAGGTCGACAGCGTTGCTTCTCCCAATCATTCCACTAATCTTTTAGAATTTCTTTAGTGGTGGCTTGGGACTTCGTTTTGAGGATAGCCACGAAAAAGGGTTACGTAAAATAAAGCAGTTGAATGTTTCTGCATCTGACGTGGCCCCCCGGAGTACGGCTTGTCGGAGCTGCCGAAGCCTCTCGCTTGGACACTTGGACCAGCTGCTTGCTGCTACCAGTACCCGTTCCCTTTCGTTTTCGGAATTATTATCTGGCCATGCACTGTTGTGCCAACCAGCCAGTCGGGGCTCGGGAGCTGAACACACATCCGCAGAAATAATTTTCATTTCCAGTTTTTCCATTAGTGTCGTGTTCCCGCGCCTATAAAATCACCCAAACTTTTTAGACAACTCATCTCAAGAAGTAACCTAGAGGCTAGAACACGGAACGAGCGAAGTTGGTAATCATTTTCTTTGACGCGACCGGTCACATGGATCCGCGGTGCAGCGGCCAGTGGGAGAGCTCGTCGGAGGACGTGACGAGGCCGATGCTCCTCCCTCTGCACGACCACGACGACGGCGCCCGGCGCTCCTCCTGCCCGCCGCTGCTCAGGTCGCTGCTTGCCAGCAAGTACCTGGCGGTCGCGGCCGGGCCGGTGGCCGCGGGGCTGATCTGCGCGCTCGTCGACCTCGGCGCCGGCCACGCCGCGGCGCGCAACATGCTCGGCGTGCTGGCCTGGGTGTTCATCTGGTGGATCACCGACGCCGTGCCGCTCGCCGTCGCGTCCATGGCGCCGCTCTTCCTCTTCCCCGTTTTCGGCGTCTCCTCCTCCGACGCCGTCGCCAAGGCCTACATGGACGACGTCATCTCCCTCGTCCTCGGCAGCTTCATCCTCGCCCTTGCCATCGAGCATTACAACATCCACCGCCGCCTCGCTCTCAACGTACTATACGATCAATCAGTCGATTCAGAGCAGAGCAGAGTTCCGGCCCGATCGAACTACTAACTAACATTGTGCGGCTCGTTCCGATGCGCAGATCACGTCGCTTTTCTGCGGGGACCCGGTGAAGCCGCCGCTGCTGCTGCTGGGCATCTGCGGCACAACCTTTTTCATCAGCATGTGGATCCACAACACGCCGTGCACCGTCATGATGATGCCCGTGGCCACGGGGATCCTGCAGAGGCTCCCCGCCGGCGAGGCGAACGCCGACGCGCGGGAGGTCAGGCGGTTCTCCAAGGCGGTGGTGCTCGGCGTCGTGTACGCGTCGGCGATCGGCGGGATGGCGACGCTGACTGGGACGGGCGCCAACATCATCCTGGTGGGGATGTGGTCCACCTACTTCCCGGAGCAGGACCCCATCACCTTCAGCTCCTGGATGTCCTTCGGGCTGCCCATGGCGCTCATCCTGTTCGCGGCGCTCTGGGTCACGCTCTGCCTCATGTACTGCTCCAAGAACACCGGGAGGGCGCTCTCCGCATACCTTGACCGGACCCACCTCAGGAGGGAGCTCAGCTTGCTTGGTACGTTTCTCTTTCTTGCTCTCTCTGTTTACCTGGGGACAACGCCTAGAATATTCATTCATCGTCCGGTCATCTGGTCAAGGCATTGGCTTCTGAATTTCGACATAGGCCTTGGTCAAACATTAGATTGTCTTGGTAACTCTGCAATGAACCACATTTTGCCGCTTGTCACGCATTAAAAAATAGTTCGAGTGTCTGATGAGGATCTCCATTTTGATTTGTGCCAGGTCCAATGCCTTTTGCAGAGAAGATGGTTCTTGCCGTATTTGGGGTAAGTCTGAACGTTTTGATGCAGTAAAAGGTTCTAGCCATTTTATCTGAATCTGGAAACATAACTGAATCCATCCATGCCTAACTCTTCTGCAGGGTCTGATTGTCCTATGGATGACGAGGAGCCTAACAGACGACATCCCTGGGTGGTCGGTCCTCTTCCACGGCAATGTTGGGGATGGAACAGTCACTGTAAGCACTCCAAATTTACCTGATTAATTTTCCAGGGACAATCTGTCACATGAGTTCAGAGGACGTGACACCAACATGCTCGATCGCAATGCAGATCATGATGGCGACTCTGCTCTTCATAATCCCGAGCGGCAAGAACAACGGCGAGAAGCTCATGGACTGGGGCAAGTGCCGGAAACTGCAGTGGAACATCATCCTCCTCCTCGGCGCCGGCTTCGCCATCGCCGACGGCTTTAAGTCGAGCGGCCTGACGGACATCCTCTCGGAGGGCCTCGGCTTCCTGCGTGGCGCACCGGCGCTGGCCATCGCGCCCGTGGCTTGCGTTTTCAGCGGTATCATCACGGAGTTCACCTCCGACGACGCCACCACCACGCTCGTGTTGCCGCTGCTCGCTGAGCTGGGGAACACCATCGGCGTTCACCCGCTGCTGCTCATGGTGCCCGGCGCCGTCGGCGCGCAGCTTTCGTACCTGCTGCCCACCGGCTCGCCGGGCAACGTCGTCGGGTTCAGCACCGGGTACATCACCATCAAGGATATGGTGATCACCGGAATGCCACTGAAAATTGTCGGCGTTGCGGCTCTCACGGTTCTACTGCCAACCCTAGGTAAATTTACTTATTTACAATTCATGCACAACCTAGAATTGCAAAATACAAACTGCAGCCTAATAATTACTCCGGTACAGTGGTACTGACTCCTGTTCTTCTCTTGACATGATGCAGGTTCAGTGGTTTTTGGTATGGATCAGAAGGGATAGGACAGTACTGAAAATACAGTTTAATTCTTGAACATTTCAGTCTATAGACTGTAGGTTAGTTTCTATAGTAGGATGTTGAGATTGTACAGTGTATAGTCAATGTCTTCACCTCATGAAGCATATGAGGTCATATTCTTTGCTGTATCTAGGAAAGGGTTCGAAGATTTGTATTGAGTGGTCCAATATGTATATATTCAGTTTTGTAAGATGTTCATCTACTAGTGCACATTTTCTGAAACCACAAAGCAAATACTCCTTCCGGTTTAAAACTAGTGCCGTGACTCTTTACAGTTTTTGTACTACCATAGTACACTTTTCCCGTCACTAAAAGTGGACCGGAGGGAGTATGAGATTTGGATGGACAGACCGTATAACTGCATTATCTAGACAACTCTATGATGATGAGTACAGAAGGATTTACAACTGCCTATAAACAATTGCAATATGAGCAGCAGAATCGTATAATTGACACTTTCTGTAAACAATTGCATGATGAGCAGCAAGTCGCGGAACGTCGTCCCAAGCAACGCCTTTATAATTGACACCTTTCCCTATCATCTTATCACTCCTGGAGATAGACCGGGATTGGACGATTTCCTACATTGTACTGTACTGATAGTTGGTAAGAATGATTTTATCAGAAATAGGTATGACATGGCAAGGGTTATAACAAGATATACCAATAACTATTCCTCTGCCAAACACAGAGATTTCCTCTCCTCATTGGATTCCTTTTTTACGGCTAGTCGTTCTTACATTTCTAGAAGATTATGCTGTAACTAGAGAATGAAACAGAGCGAAAAACATTATATATCCACCATACATCATGATATATGTAGTCATCTTAGCAATAAATTTGTTGCTGTGGTTGCATTTTTATGTGGTTGAAGTTCTTATGGGGTTCCGGCCAACGTTAGAGTGTATCTATGTCTGCACCATACACATATTGCATTAGTTTTTTTTTTTTACGAAAAGGCAGTCGGGCCTGCTTTTCTTTTATCTCTACTATATAATACGAGTAGTGTTTCTTCCTTCGTCCGTTCAGTGGTACGTCGTACGTCGCGCGCATTCGCTCGCGTTTCATACGTTTCGTACGTCCTGGCAGTTTTACACTTTAGCCCTTCTGAAAATTGTTGTTCAACCCGCAGTCCAAGTGTTACGGTATGTTCCTCGTTTGCGGCGGCGTTTTCCATGGACCTCCGATGCGTGTGCGGCGTCACCGGCGAGCAAGATGACTCGGCTCGCGGCTGTAGGGGAGCTGATCCACACCACCATAGGCGAGGTTGCGCCGGCGGCCGGCCTTTCATCCGCGGCGGCGTCTCCATTGACTTCCGATGCACGTGCGGCGTCATGGGGGACGCGTCGTCGTCGCCGGACGGGCAGTGGCGCACTGCCGCAACGAGAAGAGAGGGGATCCACCGCTTGCTTTCCTCCTGATGCATCCGCAGCCGCCGGGAGAGGAGGCAGATGAAAGAACGAGGATGTCGCCTAGAGGGGGGGGGGGGGCGGAATAGGCGTTTTAAAATAATTACGGTTTAGGCTTGAATAAATGCGGAATAAAACTAGCGTTTAATTTATCAAGCACAAAACCTAAACAAGCTAGGTTCACCTATGTGCACCAACAACTTATGCTAAGCAAGATTAACAACTATGTGATAGCAATATAGATAACTTCAAGCTCGATGGCTATCACAAAGGTAAATGCATAAGTAAAGGGTTTGGGTATAGAAGTAACCGCAAAGTGGACACGAGGAGATGTTTCCCGTAGTTCCTTCCCAATGGAAGTACGTCTACGTTGGAGGGGTGTGGAGCCTCCTAGGAACTCCAATAGCACCGATGTGCTCACCCTATTCTCCGTGAGCTTCACCCGTGAGGGATTGGCTCGTTCCACTATGAGGTCGACTTGAAGGCGTTGACCAAACCGATACACCAAGGTTGAGGAACTCCACAATGAGTTGGAGCCTCCCAACAATGTCCCGGAGCTTAGCAACAAGATAAAGCTCCGAAACTCACAAAGGCCTCCTAGGGTTACAACTAACCCACGAGGCAACGAGAACCACAAAGAGTAATGAGCTTCTCAAACTTCACCTCCACGAATCACCGTGGAGAACTCAAACCGATGCACCTAATGCAATGGCAAGAACACAAGAAGTGCTCAAAGCCCTTCACTCCCAAATCCCACCAAAGCAACTAATGCTATGGAGGAAGATGGGAGGAAGAGCAAGGAAAACAACAAATGAATCCCAAGATCTAGATCCAATATACTCCCCTCACTTAGAGGAGAGATTGATTGGTGGAGATGTAGATCTAGATCTCCTCTCTCGTTTCCCTCAAGAAGAAGTAAGAATCATTGGAGGGATTGAGAGATAGCAAGCTTTTGGAGGTCAACAATGGAGGTCAAAACTTGCAAGAAAGGTTGGGGAACCATTGGGGAAGAAGGCCCCTTAAATAGGTCACCCAAATATCCAACCGTTGGGTGCAGATTCGCGCCGGGGCGGTACTACCGCTGGTTTAGGCGGTACTACCGCCCCCTGGAAGGTCCGGAAGACACAACGGGAAGAAAACAGCTTCCAGGCAGCGGTACTACCCCTTAACCCAGCGGTACTACCGGAAATAGGCTTCAGAACCCGTTTCTGACGGTACCGCGGGCGGTACTACCGCCACTGGGAAAACAGCAAAAATAGCATACACCAAAACGGCAATATCTTTTGCATCCGGACTCCGTTTTTGATGATCTTTGGCTCGTTGGAATCACGACAACGAGCTCATCAAGATTATACATAGAAACATCATTGTCTAACAATGAATCATAAAACCAAATGTGGAAAGGTTAAACCTCTTGAAAAAAGAACAACCGGTAAAACCTCCAACACCAAAAACGCTATAAGTTTTCCATACGAAATCTGTTTTTGATGAACTTGAGCTTGCCGTGAAGATCATGACAAGCTCTAAAACCACACATGGAGGAAAGCCAAATAATAACCAAGAAAGATGATGCCAAGTATGCAAAGGTTTGAGCTCTCTCCGAACGATACGATCTAGTTACTCATCCGAGAGCCCCTCTTGAAAGTGTGGCATCTACCCTATAATCCGGTCTCTCATTAACACCATTAGACCGGTAAAATAGAAACCCTATCAAGGTCATACCTTTGCCTTGCGCAATCCACTTGAGCTAGATGATGACGATCTTGATCACCTCAAGTTGGATCACCTTTCTTGATTGCGCTCCGCTTGGTGAAGACTTGTGAAGTGCTCCCCCATACACAATATGGGAGAGCCACTTTTAGGAACATCTTCACTTGACCATTATCTTGATGACGACTACCGCTTGACGTCATCCGCCATGGGCTATATGGAATCTTCCTTTTGATTCATGCCCATGGGAAGATACCTCTAACCCCACATAGATACTCCACACACACACACACATGTATATGGGTTAGTTCACAAAGCTATATAGATGATTGCTTACCATACCATTGGATCACAAGATCCCACATGTTACAACATGTAGCTTTGTGTGTTGATCACTTGAAATCCATACTTTCCACTCAACCTTGATCAACTTTGTATCTTTTCTTCTTTCTTGATCAATGATGATGTCCTGAAGATGAGCATGAATATCCACGGAATTCTATTCTTCAAGACATACTTGCAATATGCTCAACTCTATATAAGACCATTCTTCATATAAACCCTTGAATAAGATCTTGGTCATCTTATAAGCTTCTAGAGTCCAACACATGAACTCCAATCTTTCCTATGGACAAGATCTATAAGAATATCTCAATGCAAACATTAGTCCATAAGGATTGTCATTAATTACCAAAACCACGCATGGGGCAACACATGCACTTTCAGCAGATGGGTGTCGTTCCTCCCAATTCGACCCATATACAACAACATATGCGCGCCCCGCGCCGGGGAGACAGAGGGCCGGACGGATGGGAAGTTGAGGAAGGGAGGACGAGCAGTTCTTCTGGTGGGGTGCAGGGATGGGGATGAGAGGTAGCAGTGGGCTGGGGGAGGAACAATGGCGGCGTGCAGGAAGAATAGATGTGAAGGGGAGGCTTCAGGAAGAGGTGGGGCAGCGACGAAGAGATGGAGCCGGCCGGCGGCTGCTTTGCTGTTTTTCAGCGACACACTGAAGTAGAGATTGTTTGCTACTATTGCTGCTGTTGCAACGAGAATTCAGCCAAAGAAAGGGAAATTTCTTGCTCCGTTTTTCCAAGCTCAGTCCTCTCCATCGTCTCCCAAAATTCGCAATGGTGTTGTTCTGATCCTCTGTAGAAACATCAATCAACACTTCTTCCTGATGTACATGCAGTCCAAGACTGCCAAGGCCAATCTTTTCACGTGCACCAAACTCTACTTTTCTTTTAAAAAATGGAACCCCCATGATCTTCTGATCATGCACATACCCTCTGTCGCCGCTGGCGAGACTCGCCGGCGAAGCAATCGTTGAATTCATCGCAGCCAAAGTCCTGTGTTTCTTCTGAACCTGAACTGAATTCTCTGTTCGTTCTGAACCTCAACATGCCGTCCAGTTCTATGTTAGCCTATTTCAGCCTAGCTGGCATTCCCTTTTCTCCATGAGCCCAATCCAATAAACACCACATGCCAAACAAATGCCTAGCCCATCAAATCTAAAGTACTATATTATTCAAGATAAACAAGTCCAACGGAAGCAACATGGTTTATTGACTATTTATCATTTTATTTATGTGAATTATTCCGATGTATAAAGATTATGTTGTATCAAATGTGTGTGTCTCAGAAAAATTACATGTCACACCTAATTTTTAAATTAGACCCATTGCAACGCACGGGCATTTTGCTAGTCTATCTATTATATATACTAAAAGCAAAATGAGGGAGTTTTTCGAGACACCACGTTAGTCCACATCATCTGAATTAATTTTAGTTGTTAGATCTAAAATATATGGTTGAGATTTAATTAGAAGTCACGTAACATATGTAACACGATTGGAGAAGATAAGCAGTACACGTTAAACATGTCGTCCGTTTAAAAAAAGCAGCCGATCCGCTAGGTTGGATCAAGCCGTAGGAGACTAGCTAGCTTGGATTTATGTGTGATAGCTGGGAAAAAAAAACTATAGAATCCAAGTCCAATACTACACGGTGGTGTCTCACGTATATCAAGTTTTTTTTTTTTTGCGAAGATAAACACAGAGTACAGCGACAAGTTACACAAAGGCCCTCAAAGGAAAAGAAATTACAGCCCAGTCCTTGAGCAACTCGACCACGCCGGAGAAGACGAGCGCTGTCGGTGGCGCGCCGCTGCTCAAGCTCCGCTTGACTTGGAATCGGAGCCCCCCCAAGCAGACGGGAAGTCGCCGAGCATCGATCCCGAAGGAGCTACGCCAGAATCCGCCGTCGTCGTCACGCCGCTGCACACCTGCATCCATCGAAGGTTCCTGAGCCGGATCCGCCGTCCCGCGAACACCGACGAGGAGGGAAACAAGGCGAACGGCTCCGCAGAGCCGCGGCCTCGCTGTAGGCGGCAGGTATATCAAGTTAAGCTAAGAGTCTGGAAAAACTTAGATTCGTACTTCTCTAACTTTGAATATTGATGTATAAACATGCTAACAAATATGCTAGGAGAAAATAATTTATCATTAGCCGTATATTCATATAAAAATAAATGACGAAAATTTCACCACGTTCATGTTTGTAAAACATTGTCATAGTGGCATGGAGTGAGTAAATGAAAGGGAGAAACATCGGAAACAAGATAATTCTCACGTGACAACCTATTAAGGAGGATACACCGTTTTATCTTAATTGAACGATTTTTAATCAAAGATACTAACCTCGCATACTGATCTAATTGTAAGAACTATAGTTAAGCCCGATCTAACTGTAAGAACTTTAGTTAAGCTTACATACGCAATATGACTTATATGGGTGTTTCAACATATGGCATGACAATCATTTGCTAACAATTTTTAGATAGCAAAAAATGTTACTCACATACGTGATATTTTGCTTACTAAAACATTTGCGGTAGTTGTAGAGCAACTTTTTATGTTGTCACATAATGGAAAATAATGTAATATCAATGAAACCATATGTTTTCTTAAACACTTTCACCAACTATATAGATGATGCCCTCGCATTTGCGAGGGCCACCATGCTAGTTAGAAGAAAAGTACAAGATGTACAAACGTGAGGTAAAAACGGACTACAAACAGCTAGTGCGGCAGCTGCTAGACCAAAAAACTAAAAAAAGGATTCTAGTCTGGCTCGCGTGGTCTGTGAAGCAAATCAGCCACGCCTGACCTGCCAGCGTCTCGCCAAAGCTTGGCGTCGTCGAGGATGCAAGCGTGCAGTCTATCCAGAGGGGCAGCCGAATTTTGGAAAATTCTGCAGTTACGTTCTTTCTACAGTGCCCACCATGTCAGGTGAACAAGTGAGACCCAAGTCTTTCTTCTTGCCCCGGCCTGCGCCTGTCCAGTGGAGCAAATCCAGTCCTCCAAGCTTGCCGTGGTGGAGGAAGGGGCTAGGATGGCCGGCAGAGCAGCGGTGGTGAGGATCTTCTTCCATAGCCTGATGGCAACGGGGCAGGTGGCAAGCAGCCAAGCAGGTGCAACGCGGTCTCTGGTTCACTCAAACAGAGCACGCACGCCGCGTTGTGCGGCCACCCTTTCTTTGCTAGGCAGTCCGCGGTGTGGCACTTGCCGCGGATCGCCAGGCAGCTGAAGATACGGCATTTGAGCGGGGCGTCGCTGCGCCAGATCAGGTCTTGGTAATTGAACCTCAGCGAGCCTTCAAACTGCAAGGCATAGGCAGAGGAGGTCGAGTACTCTCCATTCGCTGTCCAGCGCCAGGTGACCGTGTCCTGGTGTCCCTCCCTTAGCTGTGTGCCCTCGACCATGTCATGCAGCCGAATGAATTGGTGTAGGGCCTCAACGGTCAGGTCACGTTTGAAGTGGCGCATCCATTTGCCGCCGGTTAGAGCTTGTGCCACCGTCAGGTTGCGCATGGTGCAGAACTTGAATAGTTCCGGCATCGCCGTGTCGAAAGCGCGACCCTGAAGCCATGGATCACGCCAGAACAAGATCTTCTGCCCGTCCCCAAGATTTCCGTATTTGCATAAGGTTCCACTTTTCAAAGTTTTGTCTTGAGTTTCATATGTTTTTAGGGCTAAAATCTGTACTGTACTAATCAAGAAACGCCGACAAAGAAAACATCTAGACCTAGGATATTTGTCCCCACATTTAGAGAAGATTCAGAAAAATATTGAAGTTTCTATCAAAAAAATTTGCAATTGAATATTTGGTTATTGAGTGAAATCGGTAACCGTGTGAAAAATTTCACACCATTTGAATTTGGGCTGAGTTGTTGGCCAAAACTAAATTTTGTACATTTCCCCGATGTCTCACACAACCAAACTCATTTGTCCTGAACTAATGAATTGATCCTTGTTCGAAAAATGCAGTTGAAACATTTAAAAATTACCAAAGTTGAAATACCCTCCTTGCCTGTATTTTTTTTGTTGTGCCGGTGGCTCGCGTTAACATAGGACGAAAGCATAGATTTTTTGATAGATGAAAAAACATTCATGAAAGACCGAGCACCCAAGGCCGAAACAGAGACACGGATTAGATAGGCCTAGCCCATATTCTAACGTCTATGAGAGGGATGAAGGCCTAGACAGATATCACCGCAATGGCAGGACGGGCCAACTCACTCAAGCTGCCGCTGATGTATTTTCCCATCTCTGATCCATATGATACCATTGGCGCCAATCCTCAAAAAAAAAGTGAAAAACGCATGCGCGGTACACCAACTTGCCGAAGTTGGGCACATTGGTCACGAACTTGCAAAATGCAAAACTCGGGTCACCAACTTGCCAAACTTGGGCACGTTAGTCACTCTGTGACGGCGGGGCTTACGAAGCCGTGAAGTGAGCATTTGATGGATCTCGTAGGGGGGGCCCCTAGATAATTTGTATTGGACTGTTTGCGAAATATGCAGTTGTACATATGTCAGTTGGACTTGGACTGTACCCGATTCAGTTATCTGTTTGTAATTTGACGTCAGTTTGAATTCAGTTATCTGTTTGTAATTTGTCGACAATACAACTAGAACAAATTCATCCAGATCATGTACCGAAAGGACTAGCAACTTGCACTAACTAGTCAGAGTACTCTCCAGGTGCTCCCTGTGTGGTGTTGAACTCAACGTTCTGGTACTCTTCTTGTGGCTGTGATGTGGATTGCCCATCATCTCCAAACAGCCACTTGGTTCTTCCTTTTGGTTTAGCTTTCCCTCTGCCCCTGTTTGGTCCTCTGCCCCAGTTTGCTCCTCTTGTTCTTGGTGCCACATGCTCAACAGCAGTTCGTGCCCCTCTTCCTCTTGTAGCTCTCCAAGCACTAAGTGCAGTGCTTGTCCTACCACGAGCTGGAATTGCAGCTCTGTGCTCAGTCACAAACCTTGACGCTTCAGGCAAAGGTTCAACTACTCTCTTTGCCCTTGTAGGAATCTGTACACAAGTGATGATGGTAGTCTGATTTGTTGGGCCGCCGCCGTCTGCGCCCTGCCTTGGTCTCTGCAGCAACAGGAGGAGTGGGGATGACGAACTGACAATGAGAATAGACGCAGGGGATTTTTCATAAAAAAAGGACCGCTTGCGACAGGCCTCCCAACGCCAGCAAAACGGAATATTTGGCCCCGCCGTCACAGAGTGACTAACGTGCCCAAGTTTGGCAAGTTGGTGACCCGAGTTTTGCATTTTGCAAGTACGTGACCAATGTGCCCAAGTTTGGCAAGTTGGTGTACTGCGCATGCGTTTTTCACAAAAAAAAAAAACATTGCTGTACCAGAATGATCGAGATGGCTTTCGGGTGCTGCACGAGGAATGTTGGTTTCAATTCCTGCACCAACTCGAGAGCGCGCATCGCTCATACTGTACATCATGAAGAAGCTACGCACGGCCCATGCTGATTGAAGCTTTTGTTTGTTCCCGTGCTGTTCGATCGTCCCGGCCAGCCCAGGCCGGCGACCCCGCATTAACGCGCGCGCGGTGGCCGGCGGTCGATTCGGAGAGCCAGCTAATTTCGGCCATCCACTAGCGAGCGCTCGCCGTGGATCGACGGGTCATCGCCCCGTTCCGACTTCTACATACGGAGCCGCCGGGTCTTCTGAACGTGCCTTTGTCAAATAACACAAGGTCTAGAAGAATCTAGAACATCCAAGGCAAAGCGGATCGGTACTACTCGACACTGATACGACATAGACAGATACATACCGTAGAATAACTATTTGGACTTGGTCATCGCATCGCATCACATCACTCCTGATTCTACGGATACATACGCGTACTTGCCTTCTCCAGCTAGCTGCGGCGTCGGGCTCAGACCACGGCACTACAGTGCCGCAGCACAGGAGCCGTCGCCTTCGGATCGGAGGGGAGAAGGAGGGAGCCAGGAAGGTGAGATGGCGCTGTAAACGCCTGATCTATCCTTAATTTTGTTCCTTTTGTCTGCCCTTGACACTGTAGACCATTGGGCGCATGATTGACATGTGGGCAGGCGGCGCACAGAGCTTTAAGCTGCGTCGACATGTTAGATCGGGAGCTCGATCGTACGCATTAATGGCGCACGTACCCGCCGTATCGCCCTGCCTACTCTGCTGCTGCAGATCAAGAAGGAAGAAGAGTCGGTGTGGGGCGCGACTGACTGTTTCGTTGCCGTGTGGGCACTGGGCAGCGGAGATGTACCGGAAGTGTGCATATGACGGGGATACGACGGATCGAGCAGCCGGAGCAGACTGATCAGTGATGAAGAGCGCTGCGGCTGCTGCTGCTGCTGGACGCCGCGCGTACGCAGGAGTAAACTGTTCCTAAACATGATTCTTACTATAGACAACCCAACCAGTCTCCTCCTTTTCCTTGAAAAATCTACTAAATTCAGCCAACACTCAACTGATGGAACAATGGTCAGATATCACCAAATCAGTGCTCCTGGTTGAGAATATACTATGGCTAGCTACGCCACCAAGAACAAGGGCATCTGTTGCCTGTCGGATATTTTGGCTAAAACGGCGATGTGCTGCCAGCGTCGACGTCGTCTGCACCTTCAGGGCACCCAAAAAAGACCCTGAAGAAAGTGATAACCGGTAACTCTTTCTGGACACAGCAACAACTGGACTGAAAAACCTCCTGTAAACCACATTAATTAATTCAGTGTCGATTCAGTTTACATGCATGAGCTACTGAACCACCGGTTCGTTGTAGTGGTAGCAGGAAAAGGGAGGAAAATGCCTGAGGATTGCGACGGAGCGAGAGGGGGATCGGTGGAAGCATCGAGCTACCAATGGAGCGGGTGCCCTCGTCTCCAGGTCGGACCGAGTCTGTCTCTGTCGTCGTTGTCGTGGGATTAATGGCGCCCCCGCGCGCGGTTGTGGTGCCGAGCCGGAGCGGAGCAACCACATCGCTGTAGCGCGCCATCACACCGCCACACCCTTTGTTCTCTGGCCACTATTTACCATTCAATGGCCTCACTGTGGGCATTCATTGCTTATACCTTGAACCCACTCTGTCTGCTCACCCGGATCCTCTACGCTCCACCACGGCCGATCCACCTAGATCGATCGCCTACACGCAGGGGCGCGCAACTAATTAACCTAAACACCGAAGATGCCAGATGAGGATATTTGCAAACGAAAAACTGTTCAAAAGAGGACCTACCGACGAGAAGAAACAAAATTTTAGGGGCAATTTGCAAATAAACAATTAGCCACGTCAGCAAACTAACAGCCGCCATGACGGAATGACCCAATCTTACACATGTGGCAACTTCATGACCCGGTTTTTTACGACTTGCAACTTCGTGACCAAACGACTCATTTTCGGCAAGTTGATGTACTAAATCTGCGTTTTTCTCTTAACCTAATGTGCTCGTAATGACAATCTCCCTGACGTGCACGATATCTGAGCATGTCACGCCATATTATATGTGCGGGATTTAGGTTCTATTCAGAATGAGGGCATATTTTCAGAATTTGCTAACATCAAAAACATTACTTCTCTGACGTGATTTTTCTATCTTTTGAACGAAAATGAGCGGGCCACCCCCATTGAATCTTCACGCACATTTCTCACTAATGAAAGGTAAACAAACAAAAAAACAACATGGCAAACTTATAAAGCTAATGTGTGCTAAAGTGCACAATTTCTATATGGTGAGTTAACGAACCACTACAAGCTCGTGGATGATTGTACCTCTAGCCCAATACGAAACGAACTCCAGATTTTCTTACTGGATCGAAGACGAGGTTCCTCAATAGCAAGATGTCTACAACAACCTCTCTGATCTTTTTTGCTAATGCATACATCTTGTTAGTTTAAAAAGCTAAAACATAATACCAACAAATAAAAATTAACCTGATAAAACATATATGCATACTGCTAGTAAAACTATAACGGCCAAACAAACAAAGGTTATCAACTACTTTCTCCGTTCCATATTAATTCTCTTATTTATTATAAAATTACACTAAATCAACAACAACTAATGTGGAATCGGAGGGAGTAGAGTTTATGCACCACAAACAACCTTTTGCGTTTATCACCGACTGCCACTGCTGCAAGAAAAGAGCTGTTTCAAACACTGATTCGGCAGGTTGGCGCGAAAATTCATCCTGGATTCATCTTGAATGAATGCTCAATTCATGACACTGTCTCCTGTTAGCTAGGGGATAGGACTAGCGAGGCTTGCATGCACTAGTAGGGTACGATCTCTGCGTGAAGCTCAATTACCCCTTAAATCCCCACCGCGGCCAGGTACAGTGATCGCACCAACTGCCTAATTAATTGGAACACTGCTGGACCGATGGACGCATCACGCATGGCTAGCCGCCTGTGCTGGGCCACGTGCGTAGTACTGCATGCGGACGCTAGCTAGGTTTCAATGCCCATCACAACCATTCCATTTGTCTAGCTCGATCTACTTGACAATAATCTCGTCGATCACCACTCGCTTAGTTTAATTATGTTCAGGTTAGCATGCATGCACGGAGTATAGCTGTTAAGATTCTTCTTAATGATCCTAAGCAAAGCATGCATGTATAATTATTCAAGAGAAAATGGTGGCACCGTGTGTAGATCCATGAATTGAGCCAACTGGCTAGCTAGCTAGCCCTAGCACTGATCTACAGGAATTGCACGGGCCATCCATCTAATTGGAACAGTGTCTTGCAGGTAAGTAGTGGCATCTACAGCACTGCGTCCGCCTTGAATGCTAGTTTGAATATTCTCCAAAGTGTGGTTAATAGCTGGCCATATGTCGTCTCTCTTTCCAAGTGTCAATGTATGCATCATTGTGGACACAAATGGACAAGCACATATTGCTCCCACATTATACATCCTGTCTAGATCAGCGACGTATTTTGCAGGAGAAAAAAAAGTACTTTGATTGCTTATATATGTGGACCAGATTTTCCTCCGGAAAAATGCTTTCCTACCCTTATGTTTTAATAATCCAATAGTTCCAAAATAGATAACATTTTGGATTTTGCACAATGTAAGATGAAAAAGCTTTTACAGTTAAAATAGTTGTATGAACAACTAAAAAATTAGGAAATTGCCTTACACTGACAACTAATACGGTTAAATCTAGCTTTTGGATAGACATGTTTAACTAAAAAAAAATATGTATCTATTACCAATATTTCTTGCATGCAAACAACAAATTAAGATTGTATCGGACCTAGAGTTTTAGTACTACTTATATCTAAACACATATTATTTTGATTCATAGTTGTATAAGTTCCACGGGTTCCACGGACTTCTGATCCAGTGACATGATAGAACATCAAATCCTTAGTCATCGGTTGGATTTATATGACAATTATATATTTTACTGTCTTTATTAGAATCCAATGGTGCAATTCATCTATAAGCATGATATTATTAATTTGTGCCAAAGATAGATAAATTTGACATATGTACTCATGCATGCATATCGATGTAGAATGACATGTAAATAATTAAACAACAAAACTTGTGAACTTATGTACTCTAATTCACAACTTTTGTTCTTTTAGTTGTTTACATGTCAAAATTGAGTAAACAATCTCTTGGGTTCAGTTTTTCATTTGCAAAAGCACAAATTTAAGTTTGGTGAATGCATAAATGCTAGATCCATCTCCAGTTGTCAAATTATCTGGTTGCCGCTCTCTCTCTCTCCATCCTGGTTTTCAAGGTACCCGAATTTAGAGGATTTTTATAGCTTCATGTACTCCATGGGCAGTCCTCATTTGCGGGGATTTAAACGGCCCCTGCACATTGTTGCTGCCACGAAATGTACCACCCATTTGTATTCGAAGATGGCAAATATATCACATATGTGCGTGTTGTTCCCTTGTTATTTTTGTTTGTTTTTGTTTTTGCGTGAGACAGCGGCTGGCCGTTCTATGTGCGCGCGCGTGGAACACGAGTGCGTAGTCGCCGGGCCGGGGTTTTCGTCTCGACCAGACAGCACCGACCGAAGCACGCTAGCCCAAAGGCAGGTGCTGGTCCAACCGTCGAAGGCTCGAATGCGTGGCACGTCGATCAAAATCGCAAAGAAAAAGCAACATTAGCTCTAGTTAGAAAATATTGTTAGTAGTTCCTCCTGTGCATGCAGCCCTTGTCTCTTCTCGTTTAGCCGTTTCTAGGATGGGATGGTTCCTTGTTTGCAAACGGGAGTATTTTTGTCCCTGCTAGCTGTGCAAGGGCAGGGCAGTAATTTGCGAGTGGCATGGACCAGTAAATTGTTAGAAATTAATCAATATGCGTATGGAATTAATTAGCGAAAGCAACGTCACGTATTGGAAAGTGTAAATGGGCGTTTTGTCAAAAATTAAAAATCGGCACTTTTAATTTCATAAAATTGAGACAAGAATCCCAAATGTAGATAGTGGCGGGTCTACAAGCGTGAAAATTTTAACTCATAATCCATTATATTTTGGGCTACACAAAAACGACAATAGGGTAAAATTTTACGTTTTTCAAACTGTGTTCTGTTCACCACCCGATTCACCCATTTGTCATTTTTGTCCAGCCTACAATATAATAAATTTCGGGTTAAAATTTTGCAAACTTGTAGATCATATTACTATTTACATCTGAATTTTTCTCCCAAATTTTTGAAACTTAAAAATGTCAGTTTTAATTTGTTCAAAAAACGAGCTACATAGCTTGGAGCCAAAACGCCACACTCCTTCACATATACACTATTAAATCTAACCACATACAGCAACCTGCATATGGATCAAATGGAGAGACAAATAGCACATACGTGTTGACCGGGAAGGTCCCTATCACAATTGCGTTGTCGTTGGCCATGGCGGTGACGATGATACAGACGAACGGTCGGCGCAGATATAGTCGAACGGAAGCGAGCAGTCACGCCAAGATGCTCCCTATAATCTGATCGGCCCTCTCCCGATGCAGAATCTCAAGTGACAGGGTTTCAGAATGCTCTCACGAACGGCCGTGCACACGGTCATCGGGACGGAGAAGCATGAAAGCATCACAATGAAAGAAACTAAGCAATGGAGACATGAAACATGTGATGTTTTGGTTGAGAGGTGAGAGTAAATCCGTTTATCCAGAATCCAAGCGCCACGCGGTGGAAATGCAATGCATGTGTCAAGTATGCACATGTATGTTGACACGTACATACGGTTATGCAGTTGGTGCACCATGTAAAAATTAATTTTCCACCAAAAAGACGTCTAACTAGATTAACGAAACGAAACGCGACGTACGTGCGTGCGAGACGTAGCGAGGCAGGCTACGGAGGGGAAGTAAGTGGGAACTCATTCTGTGTTCACTCACTTAGTGAGATTAGAATAACCCCACTTATAAACTGCTCTAACTCTCTCACAACTAGCAATGTGGGACTAAAGTTTAGTCTCATTTCCACTTCCTACACATAACATCCATTAAGCTGAATGTCTTTTGAGATTTCAGAATTTGTTGAACTAACTGATGTGCCAAGACCAAAAAAAATCCAACAGGGAAAGTTCTGACTAATGATCAACATGACAAATTGACAACATGTCTTGTTCTAATTAAAAAGCTAGAAATGATCAACATGTACTATTAACTAAAGTCGACAAAATACTTTCGTAGTAGCTACCTAACTACTCCTAGATTCTTAACACCAACTGGCTGCGGTCGCATACTCCCATTGACATTTGAGCGTGACTGCCTCACTGGTCGATGTACCGATTTATCACACCACGGCAAGTAGCGTCATCATTCATCCGTGAATTTGTGGGCCTAGAGAAAACGAAGAGGCGATTCCTAGGGAGACGACAAAAACAAAACCTTCTCCGGTCAAGATGTCTCCATCAGTGATATGAAAACCGGACCAAACACATAATGGTAGATGTACCATCAGTTGCACCTACAGACACACAGATGATGATTTTTCGTCCCAAATAGGGACTTCCTCCCGTCCAAAACGTGCGAGTCTCAAACATGTTACTTGTTCATTTAATTCTCTATGAGTTTGTCGGCTTTTGTGTTTGAAAAAGCACAACTTAAGATTGTGAAACTATAGTACCGGATTGATCTAATCTACACCTACGTTGAAACGTTGTTCTCTCATTGCCGGCAGCATGCCCTGGACGACGAAGTGTTGTCGGATTGAAGTGCTGGATGCGTGGACGCTGGTGGAGGCGTGGAGAGCAGGGAGTCGGCGAAATTCTCACTACTAGGCTTGGTCGTGAGAATCTTCAATATGCCTTGTCGATAAATTCACCGACATCATCTTCTACTAAATGTGCTGGAGAGTTTTAGATCTGAACCCGTAGTTGCATCTTCATTGATTGATCATGGGTGTTATGTATATGACGAATTTTTTGTTTTCCATAGACGCAACCCAACACCCAAGACTAGGTAAATGTCGTGTTGTTCCATTACTAGTTGTCCTGACCGCCATAGCTAACAAATAAAACATACTCTTAATCCTTCGAAAGGAGTACTACAACTATTCTTTAACAGCTTCCGACAATAGGGAGGGCCTCACTATCTGCCAGCGGCACAAGCGAGCCGGTGGCATACATGAAGCTTCTCTCTTGTCACCACATTTTTTAACATATGAGGACCATTATCATCGATGTGCACCTTCTCAATCAACATTTGCATGGAAGATAACACATTTTGAATTCAACGATAGTGGCATCAATATGCTTTGACTCTGATAAAAAAATGCTTCTGACTTGAGTGGAGGGCACTCTGCTTATCACAAAACAACACATACTCGCCATTTTCAACCTCAAGAACACAAGACAACCGTTTAGCTACAATAGCTCTTTGCATCTAATGTTTCAATGAATTTACCTACATATGTACACAATGCCACACCCTTTTGCAACATGCTTTTCCATGCTACAACCCCCTTCTACCCTTGAATGGGCAATCAATGAACTTGAAGTAGCTAGACTTCTTGCTATAAACATTTCTAGCCATGTCCGTGTATGAAAATGCTACCAAATTAGGGACAATGCCACCAAATCAACACTTCATATCAATGTTGTGCCCTAAATAATATAAGAATCCACTTCATGGCTTTCCAATGTGGTCTTCCTGGATTTGATATAAATTTTTCATTGTACTAATTAGCTACATGAGCAATGTGAGCCCTTGTGCACATCATAGCATACATGGAAGTCCAAACCGTTGAAGCATAAAAACATTATGTATTTCCTGACATTGCTTGGTGCTCAATTTAAGATAAGCTTTTAGTGGACATCTCACAATCTTGAACTTGATAGCTACTTTTTCAACATACCTCTCTCGAGGCAACTACAACTTGATTGGAATATTAGTCACTCCAAATCTCGACCCAGGAATGCATTTTGTTGGACCTAAGTTTATCATATGAAATATTTTTTACTTAACTCTTTCTTGAATCTAGCAATTCCGGAGATATTCTTGCCAGCAATTAGAGAAACAGTTTCATAAAATAATCACATGATAACCACTGAATAAACACACAATGTCTAAGGTACGCATCTTATAGCCTTGCTCCCCATAACATATTCAAACTTTATGTGCCATTACGTTGGTGCATGTTTCAATCTATAGAGATTTTTGTTTATCTTGCACAAAAGAGTAATTGTTTCCTTTAACAAGACCCCTTTAGAAGTTTAGATGCTCCATTTAGATTTCTTCCTCCAGCTAACCATGAAGGAGGACTATCTTGACGTTTATTTGCTCAACCTCGAAGTTGAGACTTGGTACCAAGTCAAGAATTATTTTGATTGATGTCATCTTCACCGGTGGAGAAAATATTTCATCAAAGTTAATAACCTATTTGAGCTACTTTAAAAAATTAAAAAATATTATAATCAATGGTAAAAATCCCGGAGATGAGGTCATCGTAGTACTCAAAGCATGTATACAGTGCTGGAAGGATCGTAGCGTACCACCCAAGGTCCCAGGTCCAAAAAATAAAGTACATACACTGTTCCTCTTCTAGCTCAGCCAGCATGCGCTACCTAAATTCCACGGTAAATACTCGCGCCCAGCCGTCACCTCATCACGCACACGCACCCTATAATAACCCGTCGCCAACCACCACGCCACACCACTAGCGTACACACAGCTCCATCGCTAGCCAAGCCTGCCAAGCTAGAAGCGCAAGCTACCTAGCTCGCTCGCTTGCCATGGAGAACCCGTACACGACCTTCATGAAGAACTACCACCACCACCACCGCTACTACCTCCCTGGCACGCCGGCTCCGACGCCGGTGCCGCCCCCTTCCTTGCTCTCCCCATACTCCAATCCCTTCCTCTCCCTGCCACCTCCTGCCACGCCGTCCTCGCCTCCGCTCCGGGAAGCCCTGCCCCTCCTCTCCCTCGCCCCCGCCTCACGCCAGTTGCGTGAGCCGCGTCGCGGCCACGGCGTCCCGGACTCCGAAGACGACGCCGGTGACGAGGAGGAAGGGGATCAGGCGCCTGGCCCTTCCGCGAGCAGTAGCCACCATAATCATCAGCAGCGACAGGGGCGCCGGCTCTTTGCGGACCTGAACTCCAAGGCGTCCGACGACCCAATGGACGTCGAGGGGGGAGGCAGCGGCGGCGAAGCTGGGGACGTGACGGTGGCGTTACACATCGGGCTGCCGAGCGTCGGCGCCGCGGCCGACCTCATCTCTGACATCTCGGGCGCCGGGAGGGCTGCTGCTGCGGAGCGGGAGGACGAGGAGGAAAACGACGACGGTGGGGGTGGCGCTAGCAGGGAGCTAAGCGGCGGAGATGGCGCCGATGGCGATAGCGAAACGGTCGTGGTGCCGCTAGGGTTCGCGTCGACGCCGATCGGTCGGTTGAACAAGGGGCAGTACTGGATCCCGACGCCGTCGCAGATCCTCATCGGCCCAACGCAGTTCTCCTGTCCCGTCTGCTTCAAAACATTCAACCGATACAACAACATGCAGGTGAGCGCGCAAGCCACACCACAGTCGAGTCGCTAATCCTAGCTGTATGTGCCTTTATTGCTGCTGTTCTAGGCTTCTAGCTTCCTGTATTTGTTAATCCTCAACGCCGTTTGCTCTGATTTTTCTCGTTTTGTTTCAACTAATATAGCAAAGTGATTAATTAATTCTTTAGAAAATAACCACGATCCCATTTCTTATTGATTTTTTCAACCACTTTCAGTTGTTCATATGCTACTTTAACCAATTATATCCATGTTCTTCTTAATTATTTTTGTGCATGTACTGGTCTCAGTAATAAAAATTAGGAACTCCTGTTTTCTCCAGCACAGTTGGACCGATCCTAGCTACTAACTGGAATTACCTAACAATGAATAAATGCTATAGCTGAGGTTAGGTTAACTAAAGCTCTACTAGTTACTACAGTTGTGAACCAAGAGCAAGCTCCATGAAAACTTGAACGAACACTACAGCTCGCTGGGTGTAATTGCCCGGGAGTTCTTTTGCCGGGAATAAAGTTCGAACAACATCACGTCGGATTCGTTACACCTGTTGGTCCCAGTACCGTATGCTGCTTAGCTTCGAGCGAGCTGGCAATAAGAACCTGAATTTAGTAACCTTTATTGATCAACGTACACCCAATATTTTTCCACGCCTATGTTCTTCGCACACAACAACGACATCTTGTCTGAATCATTGTAATTACACAACGGACTTAAGAAACGTACTAGCCGTACGTAGGTAGCAAATCTGAATAATTGCATCGTTCAAAGCTAATACGGTGTAGATATTCTGCTTCTTTTGGTTTGAAATATTTACATTTTGCCTAAGCAGATGCCTAGAACTTCTTCTTGCTTTCTTGAAGCTCTCGATCTCTTGATCATATATATGATCGAACCAAACTCTGACCATGCATATGATGCGATCGAACATTTGTTCAATGGGTGTCTTTTGGTACTCGTGTGTGAAAGAGGAAGTATGCATGATAATAGGAACCAGATACACAGATGCGTACACGTGCTCGTGTTTCTGGCTGTGGCCGGTCTCTGAGCAGAGGTAGATTAAGCTCAGGAGTGAGTGCACAGTGGCTGGCTTTTCCGTGTGATTGAACAAGACATGTAAGGCGGGTCAGGGTGAACTTTGGAGCTTTTATGCTTTGCTGGGAGGGATGGTGCTAGCTTTGCGAAAGGCGCCATGCATGCAGTAGTGCATGGTGGATGCTACTGTGGAGATCCTAGCGAAGATCGGTCTGCGTACTTAATCAGATGCATCTTAGCCACACGGACGTAGATCATGCAGCTCGTGTCTGATGATCTGATGATGCAAAAGCTTGCTTGCGGCAGAACCAGCTGCTGCTGCTGCTTTTCAGTGAGCCAATTATCGGGTTTGATCTGATCGATCACCCAGCCCAGGCCAGAGGCCACTATCATGCATGCAAATCCTGATCAGTTCCCAGACCCACGAGGACTCCTGGTCGAGCACTGATCCCTCATCTTATATGAGCTTTGCCTGTGGTATAGATTGGATGCTTTGATCAGCTGGGCCAACAACCTTTTCTAGCTTGATCTGTTTCACACTTGATTATTTGGCAGCGAGATAATTATAACACTGAATCACGATTTGCTACAGCCCTTAATCTAGTTGCTCCTCACGGGTTTCAAGAACTGCGACAGATCTGTAGCTTACCACTGCGCACTCGTACAGTGGTCAGTCGCTGACGGTTCCACAGTGCACGAAACAGACACGCACCACAAACACACACGTACACTCTTCTCTCATCTCTTTCGAAAGAAACAACGCATGCACGCAAGAACGAGCAAGTGGCTCTCGATCGTAGTAGAGCCCTCAATCACCCTGCGCTCATGCGACTTCTCCGGTTTCACCCACTGACTGCGCGCGTGCTGCATGGGGAAAGTCTCTTGAGCCAAGCCCAGGAATCTACTCTTTTTTGATAAAGTGATTTTATTATTTAAGAGTTTTAAGCATTACACCTGGCCTCTACATAGTTCAGATGCACACAGCCACAAGTTCACTAGTACCCAATTCGGAAATAAAAAAGACGAATTACATATTAGAATGAGAAATTGTAAATCCGCCTAAGGTGGTGGTAGGTCTATCCGGAGACTATGTTGCCATCCATGCCGGGAGAGTAACTCCCTGGCCGCAGCCTCCAAACGCAACGTCACGTCCAAAAACAAATCCCTGTGCTCCACATGCCGCAGGGCCGCCCATGCTCGTAGTGTTGCAGTACACCGATAGATAACCTGCATAATAGAAACATTTTTATCGTTAAAAACCTTGTCATTTCTACATAGCCATAGCGACCAAATAACGGCAATCGCTCCCATCCTACTGAAGAGTTTAAACCTAGGATCCACACCGTTTAACCAGTTGCCAAAAATGTTTGCAACGGTACGCGGGGATGTAAGGTAGAACCTATCTGGATGGCTGACCGTATAGACCTGGCGAACTCACACTGGAAGAATAAGTGTGTAATAGTCTCGTCGTGCTGACAGAAGACGCACTTTTTACTTCCGTGCCAATTGCGTTTGGCAAGGTTATCTTTTGTAAGAATTACACCTCGACGAAGATACCACGTAAACACCTTAGTTTTTAGCGGAATCTTCATCTTCCAAATTTTGTTATTATCTTTAATATCGACCGGTACCTCGGGTGAGATTAAAGCTCTATACATAGAATCCACCGAGAATTTATCATTCTTCATAAGATTCCATTGAAATTTATCTGGTCCTTCCGACAATTGGATGGAGTCCAATCGGATGAGCAAGGCATTCCAGGATGGTTGTCTTGGTCAAAGTAAACTTATTCTGAACAAAACATTTGGTGGGGAGGTACCCAACACCTTAGCAATCGTGTCGCTCTTGTTTCGTACAATAGAATACAGAGCCGGATATTGTTCTCTGAGAATGGATTGGCCTTGCCATTTATCCTCCCAGAAGCGAATTTCCGATCCATCCCTAATTGAGAAAGAGCCTTGTGGGAAAAAGAACTTTTTCGTAGCCATGAGGCTTGCCCAGAAGTGTGAGTCGCCAGGTTTCCAAAGAACCTGCGATACGGCTTGGGATCCCATATACTTTCTCCTAAGAAGGGTTTGCCAAACTCCATCTTCAGTAAGAAGCTTGAAGAACCATTTTTCTAGTAAAGCTCTGTTCTTAACCTCAAGGTCATGAACTTCGAGCCCTCCTTGGTCTTTAGGGCAGCAAACCACACTCCACTTAGTCAGCCAATATTTTTTCTTCTCATAATCCCCTTGCCAAAATAATCTAGACCGAAAATAATCCAATCGTTTTAAGACGCCTTTGGGTAATTGGAAGAAAGAAATCATATACAGTACTATGTTCGTTAGTACCGAGTTTATGAGAACCAGTCTTCCACCCAGGGATAAGAGTTTGCCTTTCCAGCTATTTAAACGTAATTGAAGTCTTTCCTCCACCTTTTTCCACTCAGCATTTGTAAGTCTCCGATAATGAATCGGAATACCCAAATAGTTGATAGGAAATTGACCTTGCTCACAGCCGAAAAGTTCAGCGTACAAGGTGGTGTTTTCTTGAGCCGCGCCGAAGCAAAACAATTCACTTTTATGGAAATTTATCTTAAAACTCGAAAGTTGCTCGAAAGCTGACAAAATCAACTTAAGGTTACGAGCTTTTTTGATGTCATGTTTCATAAAAAGAATTGTGTCATCGGCGTATTGAAGAATCGATAGGCCGCCATCGACTAGACGTGGAATCACTCCTCCAATTTGGCCCTCAGATTTAGCGCGTTCGATCAAGATAGCCAACATATCAGCCACTATATTAAATAGTATTGGCGATAGCGGGTCACCTTGTCTAAGACCTTTTTTGTTTGAAAGTATTTGCCAGTATCATCATTGACTTTAATGGCTACGATTCCACCCGAAACAAAGCTATCTACTAACGCTCTCCCCTCAGAAGAAAAACCTTTCATTCTGAGAGTCTGCTGATGAAAAGACCAATTGACTTTATCATAAGCTTTCTCGAAATCAATTTTAAGAATTAACCCATTCAGCTTTTTCCTATGTAGTTCGTGAACTGTTTCATGTAGGATCGCTACCCCATCAAGGATATTACGACCTTGCATAAAAGCTGTCTGAGACGGACGAACCACATGATCCGCCACACTATTCAGTCGAATCGTAGCAATTTTGATAAATATTTTAAAACTAACGTTAAGAAGGCATATAGGTCTGAATTGTTGAATCCTTTCTGCCTCATTAACCTTACGTAATAAAATTATCTCACCAAAATTGAGACGAAACAACTCTAGTTGTCCATCATTGTCGGGGGGCTGCCCCCGGGTAGGGCAAAGATGTGGTGTTAAGTGTTGCAAAGAGCTAGCCGGATCAACATATAGCCGGGTCACTTGGGCCGGATCTCTCGTGAGAGTCGGTTGGCGCATGATCAAGCTAGTGCGATAAGACGCCAGAGAGGATCCGGTAAAGACAAACCGGATCAGATTAAGAAGTGTCGGCTAAGTTAGCCGGGTTGGTCAGGAAGGATCCGGATAAAGTAGCCGGGTTGGCCAGGAAGGACCCGGATAAGGTAGCCGGGTTGGCCAGGAAGGACTCGGATAAGGTAATCCGGATATTGCACAAGGGCCAAGTAATGTCAGAAAGGTTCACGGATCCTGCAGGTCTCCTGCCAGAGGCTGAGAAGACAGCCGGGTCAAGTCGCAGGTTTTCCGGGTCGCAAGGCCCTAGGCGCTGACTTGGCCAATTCGGGAAAGAGGATATGACCGAGGCCCGGGGGCTACGCCTGCCATTGCCCTAAGTGGCAAGATAGGCCTGTTAGGGACTTGACGGCCAGGTCAGGTCACGGGATTCCTGGGAGCGCAGCAACCTAGGAGCTGACTCGGCCAATTCGGGAAAAAGGATATGACCGAGACCCGGTGGGCTACACCTGCCATTGCCCAAAGTAGCAAGATAGGCCTGCTAGGGCCTGACAGTCCAGCCGTTGGATTGACAGGAGGCAGAGGCTTGTCCTTTTCCTCTTGGCAATGCCATTGTCTCATGGAGCCAGGGGCAGAATAGTAATTCGGTTTGTGTATAAATGAGCTACCACATCCTCCAGTGCGAGGGACGAGCAACAGAGGAGAGGAGGATCGACCATTGTGAGCATCATTTCCCCCCAAGCTTCATCTTCTACCTGGAGCTCACTCCATTGTTCATCATACAGCTCAAGGAGCGCTCTGTACTTGTAAACACTTGAGATATAAGAGAGTAGGCTAGAGCTGCAGTAGGGGTGTTACCTCCACAAGAGGGCCCCGAAGCAGGGTACATCGTGGTGTTCTTTGCTGTTCTTGGTTTGCTTTGTTCTTGTTGGTTCTTGCGACTTCTTGCTTTCTTCATGCGTGCTTCGTGAGCGCGCAAACCCTCCCCGGTTCCCCCAACGCCCAAGCGAGCCCACACTTAAGCCATCCCCATGGCATCTGCCGTGACACCACCACGACAGTTGGCGCCCACCGTGGGGCAGCGGCGGCGTTGGCTGGGGTTTCCATCCGGACGGGCACCGTCGCTGGCTCCGGCGAGCGGGTCCTCTCTGGGCTCGTTTGCAAGATCGGCGAGTTCAACTTCATCAGCGACAACGCGGGGTGCTTCACCGACAAGCCCTTCCCCGCTGACGGTTTCCTCATGACGCTCGGCAGCTTCGTCACCTACGTCGCCACCGAGCCTGTCGCGAGTACCCGGCGCAGGTGCTCGTGGCTGCGGATCCTCCCTCTTTCCGCGCAGCTCTCGGAGGCGTAGCGCTCGCCCCGGGAGTAGCGTGGAGGTGATGATGACCGGGCCAAGTGCAGCAGCTGGCAAAGGAGATACCAGCAAAAGCATGCCCGAGGAGCTGGCCACGCCAGTTGATCCGGTTGGCAAGCCGACTCGGACAGCTAAGTTCCCAAAGGAGAGACCAGATCCTGTTGGCCCGCTTGGCATGTCAAGTAGGGAGGCTCCTTTAGAAGATGTCTTGGAGAAATTAGCTCGGCCAGTGGCACCTGGGGCAGATGTAGAACTCACTGTAGCTCAGCTAGAGGCAGAGCGCCTGAGGTTGCAAAAAGAAGCCCGGTTAGTGGTGGAGTCTAGGCAAGCCTTTGATAGGATATGAGAGAGTACAATGCGGCTAATGGAATCACAGATGGTTTTACTCCTGTAGTGCATCGCTCACGCAAGAAAGCCGAGTTGCGTAACAGGGGTAAGGACCTCAATGACGAGTTAGCCAGAGCTGCAAGATCGAGCTCAAGTAAGGCTACTAGTCATAGATCCGGCACAGGCAAGCCGGTATATAGCTCCCCGGCTAAGAATCTTAGGGCTGCAGCGGCAGCGCGAGCCGAATTAAGTACATTAACCGGGGATGCTTGGCGCAAGCAGGCGGAGAGAGTCAATGAGCTTGTAGATGTGTGCAACAGGCAGAATGAAGCCTACCGGAAAGCTAATCCGGATGCTGGTGGTTCCCGTGTAGTGGTGTCGGTTAAGGCTGCTAGCCAGAAGTCTAAGGGCCAGGCGTCATCTCCGCATGTTGTAGTTGACCGATCCCCAAGTGTGAACTCGGGTAAGAGCAAGCAGCTGCAAACCTATGATGCCGTATATGCGGGCAAGCAGCTAGCAGCTCAAGGAAGAGGCGGACAAAGCAGAAACAGTGGTGGTCAAGGCAATCTGGGTGCCGGAAGGGGAAATTCGGCTGGCCGAGGTCAACCACCACGCCATCCCGGACAGCAAATGATGGCACAGGTGCAGCAGCAAAGTGGTGGCCAGGTGGGCTACCGCTATGACGATGGCAATTCGGCTATGGCGCGAGCCGGATACCAGACGTATGACAATGCACTGGCGTCGAGACTGGGGCCTCGGATGTTGGATCCGGATGATCAGCGTCTCAAGTTGGACAGAATCTACCAGTCCGAGAAGCTGGAAGAGCAAGGCCCACCGGGTCCACCATGCTTTGGACCTCGGATAATGAATGAGCCAAGTGTGCCGTTGTTCCAGCTCGGCCGCAACACGAAGCCGTATAATGGCAGCACCAAGCCACAGGATTGGCTGACGGACTATGTATCATCAGTGCACATTGCGGGGGGCAATCGCCGATGGGCGGTCCGGTATCTCCCGCATATGTTAGAAGGTCCAGCCCGGATCTGGTTGAATAACTTGCCGCCGGGTAGTATCAATTGTTGGATGGATTTGGAACAGGCGTTTAACAGCAACTTCTCCAGCACCTACAAGAGGCCAAACCGACCTCAGCTCCTGGCTGCATGCAAGCAGGAAGAGAGGGAGACAGACCGAGAGTATTTGACTCGGTGGAGCAACATGCGCAATTCTTGCGAAGGTGTAGTAGAGGAGCAGGCCATTTCATGGTTTGCGCAGGGATGCAGGCATGGTACCCCACTTTGGCAGAAACTCCAAAGAGATATGCCAAAAACCCTGGCAGATATGATCCGGATAGCAGACACGTATGCACTGGGTGATCCAACACAGCCCGCATTGGATGCAGTGGGAGCAAACAGGAGGCAACCGGTTAATAACCGAGTTGGACCATTAAGGCCCAGTGACCGACATGAATTCGGTTACAAGAGGAGAGATCCGGATTACAGATACGGTTCTGATCAAGTTGCTGCGGTAAACATGGACCAACCCGGAGCGGGAGATAGCCAGAGGCAAAAAACTGATGGTCCGGCTTGGAGGCCGAATCAAGGTGCTTGGCCGAAGAAAGTGTGGGAGGGACCAAGTCCACCTCTGACTTTTGAGTCCAGATTAGATGGGCCTTGCTGTTATCACACACTGATCCGCGCAAACCGGCTAATCATTCGACCCGGAACTGTAGTTGGCATCACCGCATTCAGGCGGAAGGTCAAAGAGGACCACCTCAGAGAGGTGCTCCTAGACCGAATTTCAGGCCAAACATGCCGCTAACCGGAGCCAATGCAACCCCGGTGAACGCTGGAGCTCCGAGGCCAGCAGCAACGAAGCCGGTTAACCTGGTGAACATGGGAGGCAATGACAATGATGTTGGCCCAAGTAGGCAAGGTGGATACCCTGGAATGATTACAAGGAAGCACATCAGAGTTATGTGGTTTTCGTGACCGAGCCAACTGACAAGAAAAGTCAGTTGAGAAGAGCAAAGGAGGTGAATGCAGTGATGCCAGCAGTTCCAAAGTACTTGAACTGGTCTGAGCAGGAAATCACGTGGAGCAGGGCGGATAATCCCCGAATCATGCCAAGTCCAGGAACCTATGCGCTAGTCGTGGATCCGACTCTGGTTGGGCCCAAGCTGAATGTGAAGTTTAGCCGAGTCTTGGTTGACAATGGCAGTGCCATAAACATCATGTATCGGGATACAATGGTCAAGTTGGGTATTTCGCCGAATCAGTTGCAACAGAGCAGTTGTACTTTCCATGGCATAGTACCCGGGGTGTCTTGTTCCCCCATGGGTAAGATCTGGGTGGATGTGTTGTTTGGTACCAGGGACAATCACAGACTTGAGAGTCTCGAGTTCGAGGTGGTGGATTTGGAAAGCCCATACCATGCTCTGCTTGGCAGGCCAGCATTAGCCAAGTTCATGATATCTACTCATGTGGCCTACCTCAAGATGAAAATGCCTGGCCCGAATGGTGTTATCACCGTTGCGGGAGACTACAAGAAGGCCATACAGTGTGCTACAGTTGGTTCTAACTTAGCCGAATCACTGGTGATACAAGCTGAAAAGAGCAAGATGCACGAGGTGGTGGCAATGGCGAAGTCGGCTCAGTTAGGCGTGCTGGCCATGACCAATCCGGATGCGGGTGCAACATTTGAGGTGCCCAAGGAGACGAAGAAGATCCCCATTGACCCGGAGAACCCGGAGCGCATGGCCATCATTGGTGCCGGGCTGGATGAGAAATAGGAAAGCGCGCTCTGTCACTTCCTCCGTGAGAATCGGGATATCTTTGCATGGTCGGCTAAGGACCTGCCTGGTGTTCCGAGGGAGTTGGCAGAGCACTCTTTATTTGTCAGGCCGGATGTAAAACCGGTGAGGCAACCGACTCGGCGTCTCTCAGATGATCGAAGAAAAGTGGTGCTTGATGAGCTGGCTAAGCTGCTTGCAGCCGGATTTATTATGGAGGTGTTGCATCCAGACTGGATATCCAATCCGGTTCTGGTAGAGAAGAAGAAGGACGAACCAGCTGTGGTCAAGGTGTGGCGTATGTGCATCGACTTCACCAATCTGAACAAGGCATGCCCGAAGGATCCATTTCCTTTACCTCGGATTGATCAAGTGATCGATTCCACTGCTGGGTGTGAGTTGTTGTCTTTCATTGATGCGTACTCTGGTTTTCACCAGATACCACTGAACCCTAAAGATCAAATAAAGACTGCTTTTATTACCCCGTACGGGGCGTATTGCTATCGTGTCATGTGTTTCGGTTTGAGAAATGCCGGTGCAACTTATCAGAGATGTATGCAGAAATGCTTACACTCCCAAATGGGCAAAAATGTGCAGGTGTATGTCGATGATATCGTCATCAAAACTAAAGAAAAGCACACTCTCCTCGAGGATCTCGAGGAAACATTTGTGAACTTAAGAAAATATCGTTTGAAATTGAATCCGGATAAATGCACTTTTGGTGTCCCGGCTGGAAAGTTGCTCGGTTTCCTTGTATCGAGCCGAGGTATTGAGGTGAATCCGGCTAAGATCCGAGCCATAGAAAGAATGAAACTGCCAAAATGTCTGAAAGATGTACAAAAATTCACCGGGTGTTTAGCCTCGTTGAGTCGGTTTGTGAGTCGGCTAGGAGAAAAAGCCTTGCCCTTGTATCAGTTGATGAAAAAGAGCACCGGGTTCACGTGGACCCCGCAAGCAGATTCGGCTTTCAACGAATTAAAAAAGATGTTGTCCACTGCACCAATTCTGGCGTCACCTTTGCCGAATGAGCCAATGCTACTTTACATTGCGGCCACTAACCGGGTCGTAAGTGTGGTTATTGTGGTAGAAAGAGAAGAAGAGGGCAAATCCGTGCAGAGGCCGGTGTACTATTTGAGTGAGGTGATCTCAACTTCGAAGCAAAATTATCCTCACTACCAAAAGATGACATATGGTGTGTACCTGGCGGTCAAGAAGTTGAAACATTACTTCCAAGAGCATCCGATTACAGTGGTGTGTGAAGCTCCAATTGCGGAGATCATTGGGTGCAAAGATGCAACTGGCCGAGTTGCCAAATGGGCGATAGAAGTGTCTCCTTACACACCGCATTATGAGAGAAGAGATGCTATCAAGTCTCAGGCTTTGCCGGATTTCCTTTGTGACTGGGCTGAGATGCAATATGAACCACCTAAACCGGATTACAATTACTGGAGGTTGCACTTTGACGGTTCCAAATGCAAAATCGGGCTAGGTGCTGGGGTGGTGCTCACATCACCAAAACAGGATCAATTGCGATATGTATTGCAGATTCATTTCTCAGCGTCAAACAATGTAGCCGAGTATGAGGCACTGATCCATGGGCTTAATGTGGCTCGGGACATCGGCGTTCGCCGGATTGAATGTTTCGGTGATTCGGATTTGGTCGTGCAGCAATCTTCTGGAAATTGGGATGCTCTTGATGCCAATATGGCACTGTATCGGTTTCATGTTCAGAAAATTTCGGGATTTTTTGAAGGCTGTGAGTACAAGCATATACCTCGGCTGGAAAACCAAGCTGCAGATGTTCTGTCAAAACTCGGGTCGTCTAGGGAGGCAATCCCACCCGGATAGCCTTGAATCATCTAAGGGTCCCTTCAATCAAACCTTCGCCTGATTCCGAGTCGATTTTTATTCCCAAGCAAGAATCCGAAGCTATTCCTATGAATGTTGATGTTGAGTATATCGAGGAAGACCCGGGGACTGCATGCCCGGACTCGGGGACTGCTCACACAGATTCGGAAAATGCTAACCGAGTCTTGGGAAAGAGGAGCAGAGATGAAGATGATGCTAACCGGATTGTGGGGAATGGACAGAAGCTGATAGAAGAAATAATGGCGGCCAAACCTGTGGAAGAAAATGAGCACTTGTTCCCTTTGCATCCAGTACCAGAGTGGGCTGAAGAGATCATGAAATTCATCGAGGAAGGAAGCTTGCCAAGCGATGAAACCAAGGCTAGGCGTGTCCAGAGGAGATCCAAGGCTTATACCATCATCAACAAGGAGTTATACAAAAGAAGTGTAACCGAGGTGTTGCAGCGCTGCGTGGAGCCAGCAGAGGGCAAGGAGATGCTCCTAGAGATACACCAAGGTGAATGTGGACATCATTGCAGTACAAGAGCCCTGGTGGCTAAAGTGTTCCGGCATGGATTTTATTGGCCCACTGCTCATGCAGATGCGGAGGACATAGTCCGCAGATGTGAAGGATGCCAGAGATTTGCTAAGCAAACACACTTACCCGCATCGGCACTGAAGACAATTCCTATTACTTGGCCATTTGCTGTGTGGTGTTTGGATATGGTGGGAGATTTCAAGCCGGCTAGGGGCAACATGACACATATGCTGGTGATGGTGGATAAGTTCACCAAGTGGATAGAGGTGAAACCAATCCGGAAAGTGGATGGCCGTTCGGCTGTAACCTTCTTGAAAGAAATCATTTTGAGATACGGATACCCTCATAGCATCATCTCGGATAACGGCACGAACTTTGCTGTCGGAGAGTTTGCCCGATTCTGCATGGATAAGGGGATCCGGTTAGACATAGCCTCAGTGGCGCATCCAGAGTCCAATGGACAAGTGGAAAGATCAAATGCTCTAGTGTTAGCCGGCATCAAGGCTCGTCTCATTGAACCATTGTTGAAAACTCCGGGGTGCTGGATAGATGAAATTCCATCAGTTCTTTGGGGTCTAAGGACTACACCGAATCGGTCAACAGGCTACACGCCATTCTTTCTGGTTTATGGGGCAGAAGCTGTCCTACCCACTGACATAGAATATGATGCACCAAGGGTGGCAATGTACACTGAAACCGAGGCAAAAGAGGCCCGGGAAGATGCAGTGGATCTGCTAGAGGAAGCAAGAGAGTTGGCCCTGTCTCGGACAGCAATATACCAGCAAAATCTCAGGCGTTATCATAGCCGAAAAATCAGTCCTCGAGTGTTTCATGAGGGTGATCTAGTGCTGAGGCTGGTGCAGCGCAGCAAAGGCCGACACAAATTGTCACCTCCATGGGAGGGACCATTCATTGTGAGCAGGGCTATGCACAATGACTCGTACTATCTTATAGATGTACAGGAACCAAGGGAGGATGGCCTGGACAGACCCGGACAAGAAACCAAGCGACCTGGAATGTAGCTCTGCTTCGACCCTTTTACTCTTGAAGGGCGCAATGTATGTATTTCGGTTTATCATAAATGAAATTGCAGCAATCCGAGTCTGGACTCGGGGACTGTTTCGTAATAATGCATGTGTTTTTTACTGTTTTTTGTCCATACCGTTCGTGTGCCGAATTGCTTTGAACCCCGTCCCAAAATTCAAGTAATGTATGTTGTGTTGTTGATCTCGTGACTCGACTGACAAACACCAAAATGGTAGTCAAGAGCAGAGATGAGGAATATGGGAAACATGAAAATGGACTCGGGGACTCGGTCCAAAACCGATTCGGCACACGTCGTTTACTAACCCCTGTTATTTATTTTTTCGTTTATGTTGAATGATTCTAAACCACAACTCGCATGTTTCAAGTATTGTATGCTATGATTCCTATCTTGTGACTCGACTGTCAAAACACCCAAAGAGGTAGACAAGAGCAAAGATTTGGCAAAAGTAGTAAACAAGAAAACAGACTCGGGGACTCGGTTTAAGATGATCCAACATAAACCTTGTCCGGATCGCGTTAAGCATGATAAGCATAGTCTCGAAAGAACTTAAAATAGTCTATTACATCTGCTCCCGGCATACCGGGGATTTAATGTTTTTGTTAAGTACTTCAGGGTGCAGCGGACTCGGTCGCGGCAGACTCGGTCATAGGAGTTTCGGTTGCGGGAACTTCTGTGGTAGGAGCCTCGGTTAGCGGAGCTTCGGGGGCACGGGCTTCAGCTACGGGTGCTTCGGTTGAAGTGGACGCGGTTACGGGAGGTTCTGTTGCTGGAGCAGACTCAGAAGATGGTGGCACTTCGGAAGTAATCTTGACTGGAGAGCTTGAAGGATGGGCGGATTCGGAAATATCCGGATCAGGTGAAGCCTGTTTAGTAATCACAGTCAAGTTAGTGGCTGGAATCACAGGAGACTCGGTTGGAGTTTGTTCGGTGAGCTTGGCCGAGTCGGAGGCTGGTACCTTGCTGGATTCTTCTTCATCAGACTCGCCCTCAGAGTCGGCATATTCTTCTGCGGAGGCATCGTCCGATTCCTCTTCTTCAGTCTCTTCCCCATCGGAATAGACCGGAGCGTCCAGATCAAGATGCTTGGTGCGTGCAAATTCGGCCATGAAGTTGGCGGCTTCTTCACGGATCTTGATCCGGGTAGGGTCTGTAGCCCATGGAGAACCTTCGCGAAATGAGCGCACTTTGGCAAGGTCAATTAGCTCATACCAGGACATGATGAATAGTAAAGCTGCGTCAGCACCAGCGCGGGCGGATGAAGACCTCCACTGCTGTAACCGAGTCATCGCTTGGTCCAGGTCTCTGATCAGCTCCTCCGCAGGCACAACTTGCCGCGCTTCAGGAAACAAGATTCGGTGAGCCTTGAGACTGGCATTAAGCAGACCGATATGGGAATCCTTCAGAGGAGCAATCCGGCCTTAAGAGCTGTAATATGATCTTCGATGTCCCATGTCTCTGATAGGGAGCCTCGGTTAATTTAGCTCTCTCAGCTCGGGCGTTCTCACAGCCTGGCGGCTTGAAGCCGGATGCTGGTAAACTCTCCTACAAACAAATAAGCTAATACTGAGTTCAGCGAGAAGGAACACAAGCATATGTATCGGTTAAGAGCAGAAAGAAAAAAGGGGATTCGGTGAACTTACGATCCATGTCATCGTTAAGGCTAGCAAGTGCAGCAAGCCATTTCGCACTGGCCGCTTTGTGAGCACTCAGTTCTTCTTTAGCCGCTTTGACTTCGGCTTCAGATTCGGCAATGGTCGTTTGAATTTGCTGGTCCAGTCTGGCCCGCTTCTCAAGTCCGGCTTTGAAAGTATCCCGATCCTTCTGGATTATGTCTTTTTCACGCTTCAGCGTATCCCGCTCTCCTTTAACCTTGTTCTTCACTTTTTCAACTCGGTCAAGCTCTCGCTGGAGCCGAGTTACCTCTGATTTTTCCTCGGATAAAGCGCGCTTGTGCTCTTCTTCTTTCTTGTCCATTTCAAGACAGAGCCCATCGAAGGAAGTTTGGAGCTTCTGGTGCTGATGGGCGAGCTGCTTAAAGAGCTTGCCGCGAGCGGTCATGGTTTCCTGAAAGAAAACAGGCAAATGGCGTCAAAAGAATCTCGGGGACTGGCCCGAGATTAACCGAATCAGTTGGAAAAGAGACTCGGGGACTGGAAGTGTCCTCGGTTAAGGCAACATTCATGTTAAGTTTTTTAGAGATTCAAGCCGAATGACTTTCTTACTCGGAGGAGTATCAGTCGTTCGACCCGAATCTCGGGGACTGGGTATAGTACTATTTGATCATGTTAAAATAAAAGCAAGATTCGGAAAAGTTTACCTCAAACACCCGGTTAGCTTCAGTAACCGAGGTCTGTACAGAGTGTAATGATTGAAACATCCGACTAGGCCCAGCCGGATGTGGCGCTGAAGGAGAAAAATCTTGGCGAGGTCAGCATCATTCCAAGCTTCAATGAATTGCTTGGCGGACTCGAGCTTATCGCTGCTCGGAGGGCGGGATTCGACACGGACTGGCCGAATCGAATCGCTGATGGGGCGGCAGAAACCTTCTTGCTAGCAACCACCTGCTTATCCGAGGTGGTTGGAGTTGTGCCAGAGGCACCTTGAGTCGGCTTGGGTTGCGGTGACGCACCCGGAGTCTGCTTCGGATGTGGCTCCTTGTGCTGCTTCTCGGAAACTTGCTGTTGCTGTTGCTGCTTCTGCTTTTTCTTCTTCTGCTGCTCTTGATTCAGCAGGGTTTGCGCTGCGGGAGTAGGGCGAGGATCCGGCTTAGGCAGGGCGTAGCCGATGTCTTGGCCTTTTCCTTCTCCAGCTCCTTGAGAGGGCGTGGCCAACTTGAATCTCGGATGGAGCCGAGGTTTCCTCACTCTCCAAGTCAATAACCGGCTCTGAATGGGAGTCGGCTGAGGAATATTGGCAGTTGTGACACGCGTGGTGAGGTGGCAGTTCGGTCAGGAGACTGGGTTTCCATGGCCGTATCCAGTGGAGGAATGGGAGAAGAAATGGAGGAATGAGTCTGCGCGGTGATGAGGACATCACTGCATAAAGCAAAGCAGACAGTTAACTCGGATATATATGACTCGGTTAACAGAGGAAGAAAGCAAATAAAGTTAAGTCAGTATTACCCCTTGGTGGTAGGCATCGGCTTGACGCGATTCGGCTTGTCGCCGGACTTCTTTCTTCTTTTTGTCTGTGGGGCATCTGTTTCGGGCGCCTCAGCGCGTTTCCGAGAGGTCTCTTCAGTATCTTGTTTGGCTGGAACACAAGGAGGTGGTTTCCATGAAATCGGAATAGCGTCGATGGGTTCTAAGAGGCAGCAATCTTCATCTTCCTCGTCGGAAATATGGTGAATGTTGATTGCTTACCCTTGCGGACTGGCTTGGCACGGGGAATTGGCAAATAGTCATCCGTATCCGGATCCTCTTCGCCCTCGCGCGGCGGGCTAAGATCCGGTGTCCATGCCTTGGTGGAGAGATCTCCGTCTTCAGTAAGTTGACGATCAAACAGCTGCAAAAAAGATAATGCGAATCCGGATCAGGCCGGGGTTATTCAGATGAAGTAAGATTGGATTCGGAGAGTGGTGAGCTAACCTGTGGAGGAAGTTTTTCCCGGTAGAATGGCTTTACACCCCACCGCCATTTATCCGACATCTCATTGGCAGCAATGGCGTTTACCCGTCTGAAGACGGAAGCTTTGTCAAGCTCGTGCTTGCTGATCCGGGTAGGATCTAGTGCGCCACGCATGTGACATATCTTGTGATCACGCCTTTGAAGAGGGCTGACCCGGCGAGAGATGAAGGTCCGGAGGAGGTCGTCAGAGATCATACCATTCTTCAAAAAATCCTCCAGAGTGGTATGCACTGTCTGAAGTTCAGCAATTGTTTCAGCCGGATTGTAACCGAAGTTCAGTTCGGCTGTGGGCGGCTCCATCCTGAACTCGGGCAGATTGAGGGCATCATGGCCCTCAGCACTCTTCACATAAAGGAAGGTCCTTTGCCACTTCTTGACCGTGTCTAGGCCAGTGACACGGGGAAAGATGGATCCCTGCCTTGGCGTGATGCTAACCGAGCCGCAAGCAGTCAGTTGTTTCGGCTTGGTACCTGGAATGGTATGCTTGCGGAGGTGGAAGTATTTGGCCCATATATCCACACTCGGCCAGAGGCCGAGATAGCCTTCGCAGAAGGAAGTGAAAGCTGATAAAGAGACGAAGGCGTTCGCCGGGAGGTGGTGAAGTTGTAGTCCGAAAAAGTCCAGAAAGGCCCGGAAGAAGTCACTAGCAGGCAATCCGAACCCGCGCTCGAAATGCGCTATGAATACCACGCGCTCACCGGGTTCGGGGGCCGGTGCGAGTTCTTTTCCGGGTCTGCGGCATATAACTTGCGGCGTTATACGCCGGGTGGCTCGTAGCCATTCCAAATCATTCCGGGTAACATCAGATCCCTCCCATCTGCCGGGAGGAAGTTTGGCCATAACCGACTCAGTTCTGCAGTAAAAAGGCAGATAACCGGATTAGGAGATTCGGAATCCATGACACCAAAGAAGAGTCGGATAACATTGAAACCGAATCAGATCTAAGGTAACTCGGCTAATCTTATCCCGGGTAGGGTTAACCGGGTCCAGTGGGGAAGGTGATGCGGTTGGAAATCGCAAACATCTTTCCGCGGGTTTCTAGGGTTTGGAAGATCTACAGCGGTGGTAAAAAAGAAAGAAAATTACGGGTAAAAACATGGTTGAACTGCTCCTACGGTGACAAGTCTTTCTAGGCTAGTCTGATGTAAAACTTGGAGAGAAAGTATACGGAGTATGCTATGGCATGAACATGGCTTAGATATGCATCAATCTAGCAAGAACAGGCATGTGTATTTCAAGAGTATGAACTTGTCACGGTGGCTATGGCGAGAGGAGGAAGAACTTACAGTGCTGGTTCCTCGAAGGAGGAGTTCGACGGAGAAATGGCGGAGATGGGCGCGAGGCGCGGCTCCGGCGGTCTTGCTCTGGTGCGCTGTGCGTCCCCGGCGCGGCGAGTTTGGAGGTCGAGATTGCGGCGGCGACGGCGGAGCGGATGAGTAAGGGAATGAGGCGAAGAAGAAGGGGAGGTTCCTTCGCCCACATTTATAGCCTCCAGCGGTAACTGCCCCCACTGCTGCGCGGTTTTCGGAGTATCGTGCATTAACCGCACCCTGGAATTCTGTGGCCTTCAGTATGGCCGTGTATTCCCAGCACACACGAGGCAATAGAATTCTAAGCGGTGGGGAGGATCCTATGTGCTGGTCAACGAGGAAACCGAGGAGACGCGGTCGTTTGGTCAAATGCACTCGAGTACCCGGAAAATCCGGATAACGTGCTGTCAGTGACATGTCAGATCAGAGACCCGGATTATGGGGCTTTACGCAGAGATTCACTGCCAAGTATCCCGGGAAATCCTGAGACAAGATTGTATGATGTATGATTCGGTTAGTGATGTTAATTTTTAACCTGCTACGGCTCTTCAGCCGAGGCTGTAGAACCGCACCAGCTTCGGGGACTACTGTCGGGGGGCTGCCCCCGGGTAGGGCAAAGATGTGGTGTTAAGTGTTGCAAAGAGCTAGCCGGATCAACATATAGCCGGGTCACTTGGGCCGGATCTCTCGTGAGAGTCGGTTGGCGCATGATCAAGCTAGTGCGATAAGACGCCAGAGAGGATCCGGTAAAGACAAACCGGATCAGATTAAGAAGTGTCGGCTAAGTTAGCCGGGTTGGTCAGGAAGGATCCGGATAAAGTAGCCGGGTTGGCCAGGAAGGACCCGGATAAGGTAGCCGGGTTGGCCAGGAAGGACTCGGATAAGGTAATCCGGATATTGCACAAGGGCCAAGTAATGTCAGAAAGGTTCACGGATCCTGCAGGTCTCCTGCCAGAGGCTGAGAAGACAGCCGGGTCAAGTCGCAGGTTTTCCGGGTCGCAAGGCCCTAGGCGCTGACTTGGCCAATTCGGGAAAGAGGATATGACCGAGGCCCGGGGGCTACGCCTGCCATTGCCCTAAGTGGCAAGATAGGCCTGTTAGGGACTTGACGGCCAGGTCAGGTCACGGGATTCCTGGGAGCGCAGCAACCTAGGAGCTGACTCGGCCAATTCGGGAAAAAGGATATGACCGAGACCCGGTGGGCTACACCTGCCATTGCCCAAAGTAGCAAGATAGGCCTGCTAGGGCCTGACAGTCCAGCCGTTGGATTGACAGGAGGCAGAGGCTTGTCCTTTTCCTCTTGGCAATGCCATTGTCTCATGGAGCCAGGGGCAGAATAGTAATTCGGTTTGTGTATAAATGAGCTACCACATCCTCCAGTGCGAGGGACGAGCAACAGAGGAGGAGGATCGACCATTGTGAGCATCATTTCCCCCCAAGCTTCATCTTCTACCTGGAGCTCACTCCATTGTTCATCATACAGCTCAAGGAGCGCTCTGTACTTGTAAACACTTGAGATATAAGAGAGTAGGCTAGAGCTGCAGTAGGGGTGTTACCTCCACAAGAGGGCCCCGAAGCAGGGTACATCGTGGTGTTCTTTGCTGTTCTTGGTTTGCTTTGTTCTTGCTGGTTCTTGCGACTTCTTGCTTTCTTCATGCGTGCTTCGTGAGCGCGCAAACCCTCCCCGGTTCCCCCAACGCCCAAGCGAGCCCACACTTAAGCCATCCCCATGGCATCTGCCGTGACACCACCACGACAATCATGAAGACAGCGCGAACAGTTGTAATAAATCAGACTTGATAACATCCCAAAAGTTCTGGAATCTACTGCTGATCATCCATATACGAGCCTCGAAATGAGCAACGCATTAAACGCCAGCTGCACATGCATGAATAGAACTAGTAGCAGTAAACCTTTACATCCTGCAACATGCACGCAATGTTCTCAATTTTCTTATTAGAGAAGGAGGTCGAGTGATGCACACCGTCGATTGATGTTCACATGGAAACCTTTCAACGCTGCCTTGAAAGTTAAACGCAGCATATGATCATGATTCATGCATGCATTACAAATCAAATAACTCACCATGTTGCTTGTCCACAAGTTTTTTCTCACCAAGAGATGAGCAGTACTCGATCCACTAGCTAAACCTTAAGTAGATTTGCTAATTGAGTATGTGCGCGCGTGCTCTACATGCAGATGCACATGTGGGGCCACGGGTCGCAGTACCGGAAGGGCCCGGAGTCGCTGCGCGGCATCCAGCCGACGGCCATGCTGCGGCTGCCGTGCTACTGCTGCGCGCCGGGGTGCCGGAACAACGTCGACCACCCGCGCGCCAAGCCGCTCAAGGACTTCCGCACCCTGCAGACGCACTACAAGCGCAAGCACGGCCTCAAGCCCTTCCTCTGCCGCCGCTGCGGCAAGGCCTTCGCCGTCAAGGGCGACTGGCGCACGCACGAGAAGAACTGCGGCAAGCTCTGGTACTGCCTCTGCGGCTCCGAGTTCAAGCACAAGCGCTCCCTCAAGGACCACGCCAGGGCGTTCGGGCACGGACACGGCGCGCTCGGGGGCGCCGGACTCGACGATGACGACGACTGCGCCGTCTCCGATGTCGAGCACGACGGAGGTGCCGCCAGGTCACTCTGACCCTTGAGTCTCTCACCGATCGGCTATTAGCGATGGTCGTATGCCGCGCGGATCTCCGAAGGTGCTAGCTAGCCGCGTGCACGTCCGAAATATGCAGGGTACACGTCCGTCTAAAACTTTGCAGTGCATACAAGCTCATGAGTTGAACTTTGATTTGGTTGCTTCTTCTGTTCTTCTCTTGCTGTTGTACTCGTTCGGAATCCCATCTTATATATAGTTCTCTGTTTTTATATTAGCTAGGGTGAGACGATCTGAATCGATCGATCATGGAGTAGCATTGTCTAGAGCATGTTTTTTTTTTCCTATGTATTGATTGGTGCACACACAGAAAAGTAACTCGTGGTTGCCTCCAATATAGCGATCTGTAAGGTGGCATACTAATGCATTAATTTATCGGCATTATATACTTACTTCAGATGAATAAATCCACATCCCCTCTCTATTGTTTGCTCACTTCTTAATTTTCTTGAGGTTCACTTCCCCCAAAAAATATTTGGGACTTGATGGTCATAACAGACCACTCATAATGTGGAGTATGATATAGTAGTATCACGCATATGGTACTAGTGTATGCATTGTAAGGTTAATATCTTCTTTTCCTGTAAAGGCCTAATGATGCTATGTTATGGTATTGCGATATTGCAATCGCCTCTTTAATCACTAATTTCGTTACCACATTATTTTCTTGATTACGTGACACTGGATGATGTTTACCCCACTACGAGAGGCCTTTAGGGATTACAGCACTACTTAACCTTTGTTGCTTTTATAACCAATTTACCAATTCTGGTAGTTTAGTTTATGTAAGAATTTTTATACACTACATATTGGTTTGCGCAAAATATATTTACTTATACTTTTGCACAAATAAAAAAATATTCATCTTTCCTAACAGTTTTTTTGCATGCATATATTTCCGTCCATGACTTAAATATTTGATTATTAGAGTTCATAACCTTTTAGTCACGATGATGTCCTTTTTGAAGTAATATCCTTTTAGCAAAGGAACTGTTGCAACACGTTAATCCCCGACAATTTCAGTGAAAGTGTCGACTTCATTTTTGCTATCCAATCTGCTTTACGAACTGTGTTTTCCAAACATTTGCCTTGTGTTTGCATTCCTGCCATATTCTATTGTTTGCATTGTTCTGACAAAAACTAAATAATTTAATATGGCTATTATCCTTGCTCAGGTACACAAACCTATGTAATTATAGTAGCCTTCCCGTTCAATAATTATTACATGCTCCTATTGCCACATGAACATACATTTTGTATTTTGCCTGTTATATATGTTCAAATGTTTAATTGGTCAGGGCCTCTTTAGGATTAAAGGAAAAGTGCATGATTACCATAGCAAAAGGAATTTTTCTAGTCTCACTATTCAGCTGTTTGGTTCAAACGAATAGAGCAAAGGAAACTAACATGAAAGAATCCTCTAATCTCAGTTTTAAAGGAAAACAAGGAGAAATTTTACAAACCACTTGACCTCTTTTTTAAATTCCATGTGCCAGAATGAGACCAAGGCCGTGTTTAAAAGCATAATAAAATCTTGATTAATACATTTTCAAGTTGTTTTTATTTTGATTTGAACATATATGTTATGATTCTTGTGTTTTTCCTATTCCTGTAAACCAAATACCCAACTTTATAAAATATCTATGTTTTTATTCCTCCGTATAGCACCTGAATTCCTATCATATTCATGTCGTTATTCTTGCATTTTTTATAATCCTGCGAACCAAAGAAGGCTCAAGTTGTAACATCTCCCACTTCATGTACAGATTTGGAAAACCTAGTCCCTTTTTCCTGTATCACCCAGTTATACACCATACATGTTTGTCTTTTGAGTGCAAAAGCATCCCGGCCTCTGCGGAAAGGCTGTGAGACATGTCCTGTTATCTGCATGCCCTAGATAAAGGGAAAAAAAGGAGACCCTTCCAAAAACAAAGTGGTTTCCACCCATTCCCAAGCCTAAGCCGCACATAACAACTTACATGGAGCTAGCTTTGACCTAGATATGTGCATGCATGCAAGGATACAAACGAGAGGAGCAACACCCGTACTTGAGAGAGAGAGAGAGAGAGAGAGAAATAAAGCTCAGGAGATCTTCTTTCCATGATAGGAGATGGCCTATAGAGATCAACTTTTGGGCGCACTCGAAGCCCGGCGGGAATGGCCGACAAGAATATGTATAGGCAAGCGGAGGTTGATGGACGGAACATGAGATGAATACACAACACATACCATGAGACGTTCGCGTCAAATGATGAGCTTTTTTCCCTCTCCATGCCTGCAACGTATCTCCGATAGAAAGGGAAAGATGCGTGGCCGGAAGAGGGAATCAAATGGCCCTTTTCGATGATTGATGTCGGAACTCTTAAGGGTCCTCTGCAGGAATATGGATCACTGTTGCAGCAAGGGAGCTACCTAGCTGCTGCGGCCATGGAGATATGTTGTCTCAGCCTCTCAGGTACCATGCATGGATTCGGAAGATCGCGTATTTGTCAGAATACACAGTTTGGGACCTGTCGAAGATAGAACTGTAGGTGACAGAGACTAGTGTAAGAATACATCAGTTACAAATAGGAAAATGCAGAACCACCTGTATACGCTTGTAGTACATGTACTTCAAATCCTTGCACGCTCTCGGCAAAACAAAGGGACAGGTAGACTACTTGCATTGACGTACCCGGCGTGTAAACTGTAAAGCTAGGGAAAGAACTAGGATCAGGCAAACTGGCGTGGCTGCTCGAAGAGTCACCTCAATGGGCACAGCCCGTCCGTTTCCGTTGCTGTGGCCTATGGCAGCCTGTGAATGGACCGCGCACGCGTGCGCGCGAGATTCGGCCGTACAGGGGGCAGGACTGATCAGGTTATGATTTTGGCCTCCTGAAAATATGTCGAGGAATGCTCTTGTTGCGCGGTGGGTCCCACCCACATCTCCCTCCCCGACGGTGACGGTGGCCAGCCGAGGTGGAGCCGCGGCTGGCCGCGGTGGAGGCGAGCCGGAAACTTATATTCGGGGGTGCAAGGGTGGGGGTCGCCGGCGCCGAGAAGAGGCGCGGATAGAGGGATGCCCGGTCGGCGGCGGACCGGCGGAGGAGGAGCTCGGACAGGGCGGGGCGGCGAGTCGTCGCGGCAGCGCGCTGGGCGCGGGCGGCGCGACGGCAGTTCAGCCGGCGGTTGCTGCAGGACTGGCTGCGAAGGCGGTTCTTCCTCCTCTCCGGCGATTTTGTCGTCCAGCAGAACCGTGCGAAGGCTCGCACGTGCGAAGATTAGCCTCCCCCGGCAACTTAAAACTGTACTCCATCGTGCAGAATTAGTTGACGCAAATTTGACTAGATAGGGATGTATCTGTAATTTTAGTGAGTATGCACCATCGTAGGTACCGAACACATTCTAACCCATTGGGAGAGCTAGCCCTGAGGCACACCCAAACAACCGGCCTCTCTTTTTTTCCTATTTTTTTGCATTTGGAACACAATTAAACCACCACGATGACAACATTAACTTCGGACGCTAAAATGCATCAAATCATAATCAAGCACACCACAATAGGCACCAATCTAAAGTCTCAGCCAACACCAATCTGGCACCAATACATCATTGAAAATGTATAAAAAAACTTTTTTTGGCCTTTGATTTTTTTTTCTCCTCTATGATGCGCTCGACTTACCTCAAACCAAGCCTTCAGATTTGGGCTCATGTTTGTCGTGTCAGTGGACATGAACTTTCGCTCCACGTCCTATTTTTTAGTTCCCTATAGTCGTCCATTCTCTTGAGATTTTGGCCTTGCACGTAAAACTAGGTGGACCAAATTTCTTTGTTCTCTTGGTGCATCAAATCTTTACGAGTCGAGGACGCTCAGACCTATTTCATGTACTCGACAAGCGAATCTTGAAGGGAGGAAGATGATGCCGCTTCTTTGACGCACTTGCTTTCTTGTCCCAATTGGCCGTTTCGAGCCGCCCCTAAATCGGCTCTTCTTCAAGATTGACGCACTCACGCTTGTGCATCTCTCCATGCCGAGTTTGGCAGTCCCACGTGCTAATTAATAGTTTTCCTTCAAGAGAGCGTGAAGTAATTTTCATAGTATAATTTGACGTGTAAATGGGTTTTTTTGCATGGATTTCATGCCGTCTATTATGAAAAAGTTTTGCACAAATGACCCGTCCTGGAAACTAATTTCGGGTTGATCTTTTTTCTCAACGCCCTACACCGAATCGTTGAGGTTTGCTACTAGTCAACGACCAGGGTCATGGCTTTGAGGTGCTGAGACGACATGACATGTATATCCAATGTGAACAGGCTCAACACTCACACCCAAGGCATTGATCCGGGGTGTTGATCATGTCCACGTTAGACCATAGTGCTAGGTGTGTCGGTAGACCCAGGGGCGAAGCTCCGCTTAGGGAAAGGTAGGAGGGCCTCCCCACCTTGATTTTTGGCGAAAACAGTCATATGCACATGTTTTTTCTGAACAATTTGAGTAGTCGTACCTCAAAAACGGACTTTGTACGAGAAAGTTGTGCTTGTGTTTATTGAACATCAGGCAAAACGATTCCGAACTGAAAACAAGAAGTAGATCTAGTCTAATCCGGAACCAACTCATTCTATTTGTAATTTACTAGTGGCTGTGGTTGAAAATCATTGCTAGCCTTAACCGTGCTATAGAAGAACAACCTAGACTTGCTCCACACAGCGGTATGATGCAGGCGTAGGTCAGCTAGGCTACTATAGTACGTAGCTGTTTGTTGGTACGTACCACGGACCCATGTATCGCTGTGATGGCCATGGCCTGATGGGTCGCTGCGGATGGGCAAACGTATGTACTCCGCTACGGTGCGTGCGTGCCGTATTGGGCACGTCTCGGTCAGGCCGCGCTCACGGGACGCGCGGTCTTGTGCTTCCTCTCGGCGTCTAGCTAGGCGGTCCAGCAACGCTAGATCTATTCATCTGCTAATTCAGCTCAAGATCTTGCGTAGAATCATCGTCCCAGCCAGTCCATGTAATCATGCTCTCGACGTACTGGCATGGGCGTCGAAGCGAAGCTAGCTAGGCAGATCGGCATAAATTCAATGCGTGGGCCGGGCTGCTTCTATGCTGTCGATCTCCGGCCGGGATCCACCGATCGATCCATCGATGGAGCAGAGACATAATGGCACGTTACATTCTGTAGCTGATCGATGAGATGGACGACGTGGTATGTACGTATGTCTGAGCCGTAAATGTGGGACCAAGTGAACTGTGAAAGAACAGCAGGGTTTGGGGGGAAAGCTGACGGACGGACAGGAAGGCGATCGAGAAAACTTCGGTGCAGCTCTCGTCTGCTTCCAGCCTGCGCGAGAGGTGTTAACTAATTGCAGGTCGAACTGCTTCTCTCTGGACCAAGTCGCGCCCTTCCGATCACATCTCTTGTCGGCACGACAGCACCACCGCGTTCAAAATCTCGTTGATGAAGCCCGTGGGCACCGTTGGGCCATTCAGTTTTATTTCTGAATTTTGTATGGGTTCGTAACACGCTACGAGGCCTTTCGGCCCAAACCAGAAACCCCTGACGTCCTAAAATACGCTCGCGTTATCACCGACGGACTCAAATCAAATCAAGTTCTCCTAAAAAAAAATCAAATCAAGTAACTTCACTCACGCCTTGTTTACTACTCCCCCGTATCAAAATATAAGACTTTCTAGTTATTTCACCACACATGTATCTAGACATGTTTTAGTGCAAGGTTCATGTCTAGATACATATGTGCGTGGAATAGTTAGAATGTCTTATATTTTGATGCAGAGGGAGTAGAAAGTGTTGTTGAATTTCATTTTAGGTCATTTGAGGGGATTGTCTAGGTTACTGGAAAATCTCCAATAGTTCGTTTACCAAATTGGTTTTGCACTGGGATACGTACCCCATAAACCGCCTCATATGTAGATTAAAAACATTACCCCATCTACTGTATTGGGGTGGAATGGTATTTGTGGGGATTGAAAGAATTGGGTGAAAGGAATAATTTCACTAAATCCCATCCCATCACCAACACCCTTAGGCCCCCCTTGGTAGCTCGCACTTTTACCAAATCCCCACATATAGTCTCACGGACCTGGTTAGCTCCGCCTGAAAATACGGACCCATAAGTGGACGGGCGAGGAAACTTTACAATCAAAAATTAATAGACATTCCAAAAGGGGATTAGGGATAGTAATACACTAGGAGAAAAACAGACCTCAGTGAAGCCACGAACAGTGGTGTGACTTTACCTCATTTGGTCACCGTTGGATCAAAAATCAATGACCAGATGACCATGAACATTATGTTGGTACAGGAACGATATACAATGTATTTGTTTCAGGATTTAGACTACAACGCAATGCTATGTACACTGACTTGTTGTAGTACCTAATCTGCAATGTCCGTTTCTAATCCAATGGTAAAGTCGCCACTATTCAGCCGTGACTTCACCAAATATAGTCACTAGATCTCAGTCCATCGCCGACACCAAAAGATGTTAATTTCACCGTGTCCCCGCGCCATAGTGAGTCCCTCTTCGACGCAGACCCTCTTCTTGACTCCCCCCCTCCCCCCCCCCCCCCCCCTAAGTTGACCCTGGCTCCGCGACCTTTGTGCCGCAACTCTGTGGTTGCGGCTTCCCCTAGCCACATCATGCAACGATCAGAGCAACGACGGGAGACAATGGTTACGCTAGAGGAAAAACATAGGAAAACATGACTAGAAAGGAGGAGAGGAGGCAATGTCTCATGTGTGGTGCCCTATACATAGATAGGATAACTCCCAGCTTGTGCGCATCCCATGACCACATTCACACGCACGTGCTCGCTACACCGGTTTGACAATATCTACAGGACTAGGACTTGCGGCTAGCTTATTCTACACACCACATATGTCCTGGTCCAATGCCATGAGTTGGGACAGAGAGACCAGGGTCATTCCAATAGAAATTCGGCCCATACCAAATGACAATGAAACAATTTATACTGAAATTTTATACTTCTCAAAGTCTTCATTTTTTGTATGTTATAACATTGCATGTATAAATTTATATTGACTCGCATAGTTTAACCGGGTGACCGACAATATTAATAAAAAAATGTCTGTTTTTTGTTTATAGTGAATTCATTAAAAGATCCTAACATGTATCTCGTAACAATGTTGTTATAATACTATTTTTTCTACAATGCTTAATCTATATAATTTGTAACTATTTATGGCAAAGATCCGTAAAGAGTACGATTTAGCAAATGTCTTAATAGCATTTTTCTAGTGTATGATTAAGTAACGATCTTTATAAATATGTAGAGTATGAACTGCACCAATGACACTACTTTTTACGGCCCCGGTTAGAGCATCTCAACTCGCAGCCCTAAAGCCCCCCCCCAAAGGCCTTTGGGATGCCTCATGCCAAAAACGCCTTCCACTCGTGCCCCCATAGCCCAGTTTCGTCCGGAGAAGCCCATATTTCGTCCGGCGATAACGGCACGACCCCAATCTGTGAGGGCTCCTTTGGTACCGCCAGACGAAATGTTTCGCTCAGCCCGCCACTCTGGTGCGTCCACGTGCCCTTCTCTTTTTATCCCTTTCTCTCCCTCCTGCGGCTCCCATCCAGACACAGGGCGCCATGGCCTCGCCCCGCGCCTCCCTGCTGCCTCCACGACGCCGCCCTCCTCCACTGCGAGCTCCGGCCGGCCAACTCCGGCAGGCCACGGCGGCCCCTTCCTCGGGCCCGGCCAGCGCGGAAGCGGAGCCCCCTGGCCCTAGACGAGGTCGTGACGCAGGTGCAGTCCGCTGCTGCCTTTGCCGCCAGCGACAGGCTAGCCACGCGCGAGCCAGGGCAGGACGCGCGAGGCCGGCATGGCCACGCTGCCGAGGCCGCCCGCCTCCTGGGAGCGCACCGACCGCCTTCGAGTTTGGCGCCACACCAGTGGCGGACCAGCGTCCCGGTAGCCTGGGCGCTTGCCCCGGCTTCCGGCCGGCCGACACAGCTTATTTTGATGAAAAATTGGCCAAAAACTAGCATGCCAAGCCTTTAATTAAGAGTTTGCCTAGGCTTTGAATTTTTTGGGTGCGAAACTGGCCACACCCGGAGGTCTCGAGGATGACGCGCGGCCTGGTCGTCGCCTCACATGCGCTGCCTCTCCACCGTGGCGCTCTCGACCTCCTGCTCGCGCCCTTCCTCGTCCGGCGGAGGGAGGAGCAGTGGACGCGACGGCGCTGCCCTCCTCCATCTCGCTCCAAGCGGCGGGGGCGCGACGCCATCAACCAGTCAACCTCCTCCCGAGCCGCGCGACGGCGACCTCCGGGAGTTCGCCGCTTTCCACTGCAGCCCCCTGCCAGGGCGGCGCTGGCGGCGGGGATGCTGCTCGGAGAAGACGGCAAGGTCGGCTGCTCCATTGATTCCATGGATTTGGGGTTGCGAGTGGGGAACGTCCTCCCCCATACGACTAGTTTTGTCCGGATAGCCCCAAAAACACTCCCCATAGAGATCAATCCAGACATGATATAGGGAGAGCGAGTGGAGATGCTCTTAAGTCACGGTGGATGGGAACGGATAGCCGCGAGATTTCACATGATTGGTAATTGAGCGGCGGGTGGCGGGTGATCTCTTCGAGGACGTGGCGTGGTTTAGGACGGCTTAGAGAAACGTCAAGTCCGGAACAAAAGTTGCGCTCGTAAATTTCAACAGTGCCAAGTTTTTCGCCGAAGGGGAAAGTGGAAATGTGCCGCGTAAACTGAACGTTGGAGGCAGTGATCTAAAAAAATGTGGTTATTTTAAGAGCCCGAATGTTTAAAGTCATTTGATACAGATCCTCTGAAGTCTGAAGGACGCCTGAAGAGTGAAGAGAGGTGCGACTATTGGCCAGTTTGATGAGGTCCTGAACTCCATATTCTCCCTTACAAATATTTCCGCGCAGCTAAATACGAATATTCCTCTGATCGTCCTACACTCTTTCCTCTTAACTTGCAGCAGCGGCAGTCTCAGATCCCTCACGACTCAGTCCCCTTCGCTATCCACTTCTGGATCCCGTCGGCCATCGCATCCTCGGACTCGTCGCGGCACGGGCAATGGTGGTCTCGTACACGCAGGAGCACGTGTACCGCCACCCTGGCACCGCGTGACCGCCGCGGCGTGGCGCAAGTTCACGGACCCGCCGGCGCCCCCCGCGCTCTCCCACATCCTGGACGTGGAGACGCTGTCCCGCCGCGTCGACCCGCGCGCCGGCCACCTCCACGCCGTGCGCGCCATCGCGGGCCGGCCCCCGCCGCTCCCGTTCCTCCTCCGCGGCCTCGTCGCCAGCCTGGGCGCCGGAGACGTGGTGCTCTGCGTGGAGCGCACTCCGTTGACGCGGCCGCGCTCGCCATGCGCGTGGTCTACCGCAACGCACCTTCCGGCGGCTGGTGGACGTGGAGGAGCGGTGCAGCTACGCGCCCCACCCGGAGCGGCCCGACGAGTGGACGTTGTTCACGCAGGAGACGAGCATCCGGTGCGCGCCGCTCGCGGCTGTGTCGGCCACAGTCGCCGAGATGGTGGAGCGGCGGTGCGCGGAGAGCTTTGTGCAGAACGCGGCCGAGGGGGCGGAAGTCGTCGAGAGGATCTGCCAAGGTCTGGCCGAGAGTGAAATGTAGGACAGAGCATTTTGTGTGTGCGTGTGTTTTTTTTTAACTGGGCAGAAGGGAACAGAGCATGTATTGCTTTGCTCTCTGTTTCTGATGTGTAAATACAGACAGACAATAATAAGAAAGTGAAAAATCATACATACATTGATCAATTCGCTAGACATGGCATCTGTCAATGTTCAGATAAGTAGAGGTTCAGCTACAAGCCTTTCTACAATCATACATACATTTGCTTGACCTGTCATCCTGTGAATGTTCAGATTCGTAAAGGTTCAGCTACAAGCCTACAATCACATTAACCACTCCAGATGTTCGATCCACAGTCGAGTACGCGGTGGCCAAACAAGTGCGCAGAGTGGTTTGACTTGTATCGCCGTAGGTAAATCATCACAGGTGTTTGTACCAGAAAAACGACGGTTGACGCCCACTTTCTTGCAGTGTGCCGACTGCATGCCGCGTGTTTGTTATTCGCCCGTGCTAAGTGGCAGGCGATGATCACACACGTGTGTAGCGTATTCCAGCCGCGACGACGTGTGTGGATTTCCATGTTCAAGCTATGAGATCTAGGATCGCCGCCTAGCTAGTAATAAACCGGTAGAATCTGTAGACGTATATTTACAGTTAGTGCGCATGGGATTTCTCTACACTACACATACATCTGTCATTTCTGAAGGCTAACCGAATGATGTTTCCACTTTCAGAAGATATTTCTTCACTGTCTTGTAGCCAGCGGGCAAGAACAACTTAGACACTTGGTGAAATACCCAAACGCATTCTTTCTCTGAGGATGTACTACTACTTCGGTTCTCCTGCATGCATGCTTTCAAAAGCTAGGATTATTATTCCGACAAGGACGGCCTCCAGCTCCGAGAGAATACACTAGCGACCCCTTCGACCTGTCAGTCGTTCGAGCGGTACACGTCGCATTATTCTCTGTATCGTTCCAATTTTATCGGATGTCCCCGAAGGGACACGTCACATTATTCTGAATCATGGGCATATCATGCAGACGATGCAGACATGCAATGAACCAATATATACTACTCCCTCCGTTCCATTTTAATTGACTCACATATATGTAGATACAGACGCATATAGACACATTTTAGTGTTAGATTCATCCATATCAACATATATGTGAGTCAATTAAAATGAAACGGAGGGAGTAAGTACGAGTACAACACGCACGAAAATATCGGTTACGTTTGCTGGTGATCGGTCGGGTGGTGCTGCATGCAGGCCAAGTCAACAAGCTGTCGGCAGTCGGCACCCGTGCACATTTTGTATGGGTTTGTGTCCGGCGGGCGGGACGCAACCATTTGTTCGTGACTTGGTGTGGCTGCTGTTCCGATCCGACGTCTTCTCTTCCCGCGGCGAGTGAGACTAGCCACAATGGGGTATCATAGGTGGTATTATGCATGTCATGTTGGTAAAAAAACTGACGTGTCACTGCAATTAATGATGAGAGAGGTGATAGTAATATCATAGGTAGATACCGTAACATAACGGATTCCAATGCAATATGAGTCTACAACCTAATAAATGTAGCATTGTATGATATCACAATTATGTTACTACCCATTGTGAAGGTAGTAACATAGACTAGTATCATATGCATGATACTAGTATATGATACTCCCCATTGTGACTAGTCTAAGAATCTGCTTATCATCCAGTTCGCTCATGTTGCCCTGTCTGTCGCTGATTGGCCGCCCAACGCTGCTGAATTCAGTACTACCAAGATCGTCATTAATTGTCATTGTCAACGCAAGCAGTATCTTCCGTGTTTAGCCACAGCTTAACCGTGATGCGCAGGATAAATGCCGCGGCGGAAACAAATCCCGGAATTGGCATGCAATTCTGATACGCGCAAATCCACGTTCAGCAGTCTGGTATTAGCAAGCACGGAGACTCCGTGGTTTGCCAAAGACAGTGCCACGGAGGCCGAAGAAAGGAGCGGCCGATGCCCTCAAAAAAAAAAAAAAAAAGGAGCGGCCGTGCTAATCCAGACAGCTCAGAGCAGGAAAGCGACGGCGGAGAGACCAGCTTAATTTTATCGATCGGGGCCATGGCCGGAACGTGCGGGCTATGGAAGATGACGTTTCGGCTCGAGGGATTTGTTAATTTTCCGCCATCTTTCGGCCGTGGTTCCTTGGTCAGCTTCGGCTAGCGGCTACTTGCTCCAGACTCTGTAGACGCGGCGCGGCCAACCATCAGGCGACACGGCTCCCGTCCATGTCCACGAACGAAACCCCACGGCGCCGGTGACCATCCTACCCCTCCAGCTCCACGCTGCGTACGGGTGCAGTAATCACGACCTCTGGATCCAGCCTAGTAGTAGCCCGAATCTACCTGCGGCCATAAAAAGTTTAAAGTAGGAAAACATATAGTTATTATAATCCCAAATATCTTAGAAAATCCTCTTGCTTCCAACATACGGAGGCAGTCGTCCAAAGAATTTGTGAAACATCCATATGCAAGACACTGTATAGTAGCTGTGCATTTTGTTGAATATATGAGCAATTTTCCAAATGATTTAATCCATGAAAACAGTAGATAAAACATGGCTAGAGAAATAGGAAATAAACTAGTCATGCAATCTAACAGAGAGTACGCAGAAAGCAATTCTACACATATTGCTAGAAACAAAATCTGGAGTATGATCTCGAATAGACATAATAAGATCAGAAATTCGCATTGGCACCCGGGTGTAGATGCTCCGATATTTCAAAAAAAATTCAAAATTTGAAAACTCATCAAAAAAATCTGAAAAAATCATGCACGTACATGACCATGGTACGCACCACCGTATTTTTTTTCGCGACGAAATACCATCGTATGTGGCCTGTACAAAAATGACAAATTTCCTGTCAGACAGTCTGACAGGAAATTTGTCATTTTTGTACAGGGCGCGTACGATGGTATTTCGTCGCGAAAAAAAATTCGGTGGTGCGTACCGGGGTCATGTACGTGCATGATTTTTTTCAGATTTTTTTGATGAGTTTTCAAATTTTGAATTTTTTTTGAAATCTACCGGGTGCATCTACACCGGGAGCCAAAACGCCTCCCCCTAATAAGATCACATACAGTCCAGTGGAGGAAGACCCGTTCGCGTTGGCTGATGAAGACATGTTGCCGAAGAGGACGTCGACGTCGGGGAAGTAGTCGTCGGCGTCCGTGTTGGAGAAGAAGCCAGTAGTCGCGTGATGACGCTCCCCGAAAACCTTATCGCCTCTCTCCCGTACAGGATCGCGAGAGACGGGGTTCCGGAGGCCTACTGTCCTGTCCCGCGGTGCACGCCGCAGCACGGGATAGAGAAGTCTTGGTCGGCGGCGCAGTGCTCGAGAACCAGGAGGCAATCGCATAGGAGTTGTGGTTGTTGTTGCGGTGTGTCTAAGAGAGAGGAGCGACCTCTGTTTTATAGGCACAGCAGCAGGAGGCGAACATGTACCGCAGGAGAGGAAACGAAAAGGCAGGAGGCGAACTGAACAGGCAGCGCCCGTTGGCATTCATCTCCACTTAGTGCAGACGGTTCAGTTTCGTTCTCCACTACTGCAAAACGTTTCACCTTCGTGCAACCGTTCATATTCATATTCGTCCATTCACGTGTGGCAAAAAAACACATCGGCTCGGCGAGATTCCCGCAACCCGCGGAGCGTCGTGACGAGGCGTGGCGAGGCGGGCGGCGGAGGAGGAGGAGCGCGCGGGCTCTCTCCTATTCTCTCCTATTCTCATGCTCGTACAAGTGCTAGAAGAGCTCACCTTATAAAGTGGTGCAACTCTCTCTAAACTAGCAATGTGGGACTAAACATTTGTCCCACCTCTTGCCATGTATGAATGGGCCACATGGGCCTCTAGGATTTTCAGGAATTATGGAAATGAATTATTGAGCTGGGCCATTTAGGCCAAAATTCCAGCAATCCCCCACAAGATTCTAGAGGCACACAAAATTTGCTTTTGGTTCCAAACACTGTTTATATACCGGTGCTACAGTGGAGACTGTTAAGTTGAACTTCCACCTAGACTTCATGTTACACTAGTTTGCAACTTGGACAGTGGACTATGCCTTGAACTGCATGTTTTCTGCGAATCTAGCTTCACACAAAGCCTTGACCGATACTAGGCTGCCGTGGGACTTCCCCGCGGGTGGAGCTTATACGTCATACTCCAAGGCCTTTCATGAGTTTATTAAAGAGCACCCCACTCTCATGGACTGCGACGTTTGACAGTCAGACTCATATAGGTGTGTTCCTCAAAGATGTTCTGCAGGACAACATCTCTGCTTAAGATAAAGCCTCTTGGTACACATTAAGATAAACATCAACCTGCCATGCAGTTTAGGAGAGTATTGCATCTTCGCGGAGTGGTGTTATACAAAGGTAAGGGTATTCTCCTCTCAGTTGATCAACTTGTCTCCCAATTCTACTTCACGGGATCTCCGATCACATAGAGTGGGTTACCACTGTGAACAACTTATATTGTGGGTCTCAAACCCATCTCCCTCGATGCATTATCTATCACATTACGTGATAAACCCTTTGTGAAGGGATCTGCCAAATTCTTAGATGTTTGGATATAATCCAATGCAATAACTCCGGAGTTCTTCAATTTTCTGACAGATTTTAATCTCCTCTTCACATGCCTTGATGACTTCATATTATCCTTAGAACTATTCACTTTCGTGATCACAGTTTGATTATCACAGTTCATCAGGATAGCGGGTATGGTTTTTCAACCACAGGTAAGTCCATCAAAAGCTCACGGAGCCACTCTGCTTCAACAGTGGCTGTGTCTAATGCTGTGAGTTCTGCTTCCATAGTTGACCTCGTTAAGATGGTCTGCTTGCAAGACTTCCAGGAGACAGCGCCACCACCAAGTGTAAACACATAACCACTTGTGGCCTTAATCTCATCAGCATCAGATATCCAATTTGAATCACTATAACCCTCAAGTACCCTTGGGTCCCCGGTATAATGAATTCCATAGCTCGCAGTGCCTTTTAGATAGCGCATGACTCTCTCAAGCGCATGCCAATGATCATCTCCCGGATTTGACACAAACCGGCTCAACTTGCTCACAGCAAATGAAATGTCAGGCCTCGTGGCACTCGCCAAATACATAAGCGAGCCTATGATCTGAGAATATCTCATTTGATCTCTAGAAATCCGTCGATTCTTTCGAAGCAACACACTAGGATCATACGGTGTTGGAGAGGGCTTGCAGTCGCTATACCCGAAACGACTCAAGACCTTGTCCACGTAGTGGGATTGAAGCAGAGTAATCCCACCATTGTCATCTCTCAAAAGCTTGATGTTCAAGATAACATCAGCTACTCCTAGATCCTTCATCTCAAAACAGCGAGATAAGAAATCCTTGACTTCCTTAATCACATTAAGGTTGGTTCCAAATATCAGTATGTCATCGACGTACAAACAGAGAATAACTCCCTCGCCCCCACCATGGCGATAGTACACACATTTGTCAGCTTCGTTTACAACAAAGCCTTCAGCAGTTAAAGTCTTTTCGAACTTCTCATGCCACTGCTTAGGGGCTTGTTTAAGGCCGTACAATGACTTCAACAACTTGCACACCTTTCCTTCTTGACCAGGTACCACAAAACCATCTGGCTGCTCCATGTAAATTTCCTCTTCCAACTCTCCATTTAGGAAAGCCGTCTTAACGTCCATTTGATGGACGAGAAGATCGTGTGAGGCAGCCAATGATAGTAGCACGCGAATGGTGGTCAGTCTGGCTACAGGTGAGTAAGTGTCGAAGAAGTCTTCTCCTTCCTTTTGGATAACCCTTGGCCACAAGCCGTGCCTTGTACTTTTCAATGGTACCATCAGGCCTAAGCTTCTTCTTGAACACCCACTTACATCCTACAGGTTTGCACCCGTACGGACGATCAGTGATCTCCCAAGTTCCGTTAGCTAAGATGGAATCCATCTCACTACGGACAGCTTCCTTCCAGTAGTCAGCATCCAAAGATGCATAAGCTTCTGAAATAGAACTGGGAGTGTCATCTACGAGGTACACAATAAAATCATCACCAAAAGACTTTGCAGTCCTCTGTCTCTTGCTCCTTTTAGGAGTTTCATTGTCATCCTCCACAATATTTTCATGGTGTTCTATCGGAATGGTGGATTCAGGAATTGGAACAAATTCCTGACTAGATGAACTTGGCATCTCCTGATTTGATGAGCTCGGCATATCTTTCATGGGAAAGATATCCTCAAAGAAAGTCGCATCATTCGACTCCAAAATTGTACCAACATGCATGTCGGATACCTCAGATTTTATTATCACGAATCTATAACCAACGCTATGGAATGCATAGCCCAGAAGAACACAATCCACGGTTTTTGGTCCAAGCTTGCGCTTCTTGGGAATTGGTATATTGACTTTCGCCAAACAACCCCATGTCCGCAGGTAAGAGAGTTTCAACCTTTTCTTTTCAAATTCCTCAAATGGAGTTATCTCTTTGTCCTTTATGGGAACTCGGTTTAGGACATGACATGCAGTCAGTATCGCCTCCCCCCACCATGCCTTGGAGAGACCCGATGTGTCTAACATGGCGTTAACCAAATCAGTTAGAGTACGGTTCTTTCTTTCAGCCACTCCATTTGACTGGGTGAGTAGGGAGGCGTCCTCTCATGAATTATACCGTGTTCAGCACAAAAGGAATCAAACTCATTGGAAAAATACTCTCCACCACGATCGGACCTAAGCCTCTTAATCTTTCGATCAAGTTGGTTTTCTGCTTCAGCTTTATAGATTTTGAAGAAATTTAGAGCCTCATCTTTTGATTTCAGAAGGTACACATAACAGTATCTAGTGGAGTCATCAATTAACGTCATGAAGTATCTCTTTCCACCCTTTGTCAACACGCCATTCATCTCACAAAGATCAGAATGTATGAGCTCTAGAGGTGCCAAGTCTCGTACCTCCGCAGTCGTATGAGACTTGCGTGGTTGCTTTGCTTGAACACAAACTTGGCACTTAGAACCTTTGACAGTAGTGAAACTGGGGATTAAATTCAATTTGGCTAGCCGCGTCATGCACCCAAAATTAATATGACAAGACGTGAATGCCATACATTTGATTCAGAAGTAGTGCAAACATGGTTCACAACTTTATTACAAACGTCTGACAGTGATAGGCGGAACAAGCCTCCGCACTCATAGCCTTTACCAACGAAAGTTCCAAACTTGGACACAACAAATTTATTGGACTCAAAAACTATCTTGTAGCCATCTCGACACAGAAGAGACCCGCTAACAAGATTTTTATTTATGGAGGGCACATGATGAACGTTCTTCAGGCGCACGATCTTCCCCGAAGTAAACTTCAGATCGACCGTACCAACACCACGAACAGAAGCATGTGACCCGTTCCCATCAGCACGGAAGAAGTCCCTGTGACCTGATAAGAAGAAAACATTGAGAAATCAGCACAAATATGTACATTGGCACCCGTGTCAATCCACCATTCAGGAGAATGACATACTGAAAAGATAGTTGGAAATATACCGTACCCAGCATCTTTCATCTCAGTATCTCCAATGACAACATTAGCGGTCTTGCCGCTCTTCTCGCGCTCCTCAAATCGGTTAGGGCATCTTGGAGCCCAGTGATTGGGATCACCGCAAACATGGCAGGATCCCTTCTTCCTATCGGTATTCCTCTTGAAGTTGGTAGACTGTGAAGGCTTGTTCTTTTTATCATACTTGCCTTTGTCCTCAGACTTACTCTTGTACTTGGGCTTGTAGGACTGGGAGTTCTTCTTCTGAACGAAGTTAGCAGTCGAACCTCCCTCAAGAGCTCGGGTCCGTGTGTCTTTTGCTCGCCTTTTCTTCCACATCAAGCGACCCAATGAGATCCATAACGGAAAACTCCTGTCTCTCGTGCTTCAGAGAAGTAGCAAAATTCCTCCATGAAGGAGGGAGTTTGGCCTCGAGCGCATCCCACATGCCCTTGCCCGTAGTGATGGACAAATATGGGTCGACAATCTTGTCACCAAGGATGTTGAGAATAGCAGCCTTTAACAGGGTATCGGATTCCTGAAAAGCTTTCTCCTCATCAGGATTTAGCTCTCCTTCAGGCTTGCCTTTAGCAGCGTGAAAACACTTCATGGTTTCAAACCAGAGAGTGGCTCTCGCACGCCACTTCTTATAGTTCACCCCATCGAAAGCAGCGGGCCTCAGCGAAGCAGCAAAGCCAACAAGGGAAAATTGCCTAAAATAAGGTTTTTGGATTGTTGAATATATGAGCAATTTTCCACATGATTTAATCCATGAAAACAGTAGATAAAACATGGCTAGAGAAATAGGAAATAAACTAGTCATGCAATCTAACAGAGAGTACGCAGAAAGCAATTCTACACATATTGCTAGAAACAAAATCTGGAGTATGATCTCGAATAGACAGAATAAGATCACATACAGTCCAGTGGAGGAAGACCGTTCGCGTTGGCTGATGAAGACATGTTGCCGAAGAGGACGTCGACGTCGGGGAAGAAGTCGTCGTCGGGGAAGTAGTCGTCGGCGTCCGTGTTGGAGAAGAAGCCAGTAGTCGCGTGATGACGCTCCCCAAAAACCTTATCGCCTCTCTCCCGTACAGGATCGCGAGAGACGGGGTTCCGGAGGCACGGGATGGAGAAGTCTTGGTCGGCGGCGTAGTGCTCGAGAACCAGGAGGCAATCGCATAGGAGGTGTGGCTGTTGTTGCGATGTGTCTAAGAGAGAGGAGCGACCTCTGTTTTATAGGCACAGCAGCAGTTGGCGAACAGGCACCGCAGGAGAGGAAACGAAAAGGCAGGAGGCGAACTGAACAGGCAGCGCCCGTTGGCATTCATCTCCACTTAGTGCAGATGGTTCAGTTTCGTTCTCCACTACTGCAAAACGTTTCACCTTCGTGCAATCGTTCATATTCGTCCATTCACGTGTGGCAAAAAGAACACATCGGTTCGACGAGATTCCCGCAACCCGCGTCGCGCGCGCGCGTCGTGGCGAGGCGCGGCGAGGCGTGGCGTGGCGGACGGTGGAGGAGGAGCACGCGGGGACTCTCTCCTATTCTCATGCTCGTACAAGTGCTAGAAGAGCTCACCTTATAAAGTGGTGTAACTCTCTCTAAACTAGCAATGTGGGACTAAACATTTGTCCCACCTCTTGCCATGTATGAATGGGCCACATGGGCCTCTAGGATTTTCAGGAATTATGGAAATGAATTATTGAGCAGGGCCATCTAGGCAAAAATTCCAGCACATTTATGAATGGATGAGGATCCAAGAAGACAATGCAATCTTTCTTCAGCTCGAAATCGTCATCGTAGTCTACAACGCCATACACAATGTTCATGGACACCCCTCTGCATACTAAAGTGCCGGCGAAAGTCATATTCATTGTTTGCCGATTTGAACGCAAAATAGTCATTGTAAAGCAGCACATGTGACCAGTTGTTCTAAACCGGTTCTTGTTGGCATGTGTTGCCTGAAGAACGACGAGAACAAGCTGAGTCTCTTCATCATCCTCGTTATAAAAAAGAGTCTCCTCTTACATCATTTGGTAAAACATTATATCTCCGTCGCTATTCGCTATCCATAGCTTATTGAACAATAGTCAATGAATAATCGAGCTACGCAGGAAATGGACAAGGATTAAAATGACTTTGGCAAACAGCCGAACACGTATAGCTGTGGTGGAGGCCAATCCCAAACGCGGCGGACGGACGGGAGGGAGTGGCGCTAACAGGTATAGCTGTGGCGACGCTGAAAGTCGACTCCAGAGACTCGGAGGGGCGGGGAGTAGCGGTGACTGGAAGATGGTTGGGTATAGCTGTGGCGACGCTGAAAGACAATACAATCTTTCTTCAGCTCGAAATCGTCATCGTAGTCTACAACGCCATACACAATGTTCATGGACACCTACCTCTGCATACTAAAGTGCCGGCGAAAGTCATATTCATTGTTTGCCGATTTGAACGCAAAATAGTCATTGTAAAGCAGCACATGTGACCAGTTGTTCTAAACCGGTTCTTGTTGGCATGTGTTGCCTGAAGAACGACGAGAACAAGCTGAGTCTCTTCATCATCCTCGTTATAAAAAAGAGTCTCCTCTTACATCATTTGGTAAAACATTATATCCCCGTCGCTATTCGCTATCCATAGCTTATTGAACAATAGTCAATGAATAATCGAGCTACGCAAGAAATGACAAGGATTAAAATGACTTTGGCAAACAGCCGAACACGTATAGCTGTGGTGGAGGCCAATCCCAAACGCGACGGACGGACGGGAGGGAGTGGCGCTAACAGGTATAGCTGTGGCGACGCTGAAAGTCGACTCCAGAGACTCGGAGGGGCGGGGAGTAGCGGTGACTGGAAGATGGTTGGGTATTAGCGACGACAAGGGGTTGTGGCGGTGTCGCGAATCGCCGATCAACCAAACTAGAGTACATGGTGGGGTGCAAATGACTACAGCCTATGCCATCTATGACAAATGAGATCTGCCTGTCACTGTCACTGTCAGAGGGCTTATCCGGGCACTATCTGACACCTCGATCAGGCCCCAACTTTGGTGGCGCTCTCGAAGGTGCCGGACAATACCGGTGCATATTTTTGTGTCCGACCCCCTTTGGCTGCTTGGGGTGCCGGTGGAGATGCTATCACTGGCCACAAAAACGGAGGGCAGCGTCGCCAATTCCCGCAGCCCCCCGTGCTACGCCGAATACCGGAAGAGGAAAATACTACTCCCTCCGTTCGGAAAAGGATGTCACAAAAATGGTCTATCTATATTTCATTTTTGTGATATCCTTTTCCGAACCATTTTTGTGACATCCTTTTCCGAACGGAGGGAGTATAACACGCGGGGGCAGGCCGGTCGCTGTCGCGTCCTCGACGGAGCGCGTTCCTCCTCCCGATAAAAGGGCCCCGATCTCCGCTCCGTTCCCCTCGCCGATCGACCGAGTTCCACAAACATTCTCCCATTCCATTTCCTCCCCTCTCTCCACCTGCCTAATCCCGTACCGCGACGTACGGATTCTCTGGACGGACGCCCACGCACGCAGACACAGCCTTCTTGTTCGCGCGTTCGTTCCCATGGCGCAGCGCGACCATAACAAGGAGGAGCCGACGGAGGTGCGGGCGCCGGAGATCACGCTCTGCGCCAACAGCTGCGGCTTCCCGGGCAACCCGGCCACGCACAACCTCTGCCAGAACTGCTTCCTCGCCCGCCCGGGTTCACCGTCCCGGTCACCGTCACCGTCTTCTTCTTCTATGCCGGCCCTGTCCGTCTCGAACCCCGTGCTGGTCGTCGACAGGCCGAGACCGGCGCCGGAGGAGTCCTCACCCGCCTGCTCTGCAGCCGCCGTTGACCGGGCTCCGGTGACGGAGGTGAAGGCGGCAACAAAGTCTTCGGTCAACCGGTGCTCCAGCTGCCGGAAGCGCGTGGGGCTCACGGGGTTCCGGTGCCGGTGCGACCGGACGTTCTGCGGCGAGCACCGGTACTCAGACCGCCACGGCTGCAGCTACGACTACAAGGCCGCCGCCAGGGACGCCATCGCCAGGGACAACCCCGTCGTGCGCGCCGCCAAGATCGTCAGGTTCTAAGAGGGAAAAAAAGGATGGAATTTGGGCGTGTACGTGGGGTGTGTTCTTACGCTGTTCTTCGAGTGTTTCCCTTTTTTATCTTTTATTATTGGAAATGAAATGGGAGGAGAAGTGGTGGCTGAAAAGAATAGTGTGTAATATAACCAGTGGTTGACGAAAATGGGAGATAAATGGACTGGATGTGTACGTTCCACATGATTTACTTTGGCCAATTCTTTATGCATTTTTTTTTTGGAGTTTTATTAATCAAACTATAGGGTCACAATAACTCGAAAGAGTGTCAGCGACAAAATCTGGATTACCATTGATCCACAAACATCTCCTCCTATCACCACTAGCTTGTTTAGCATAAAGTTGGGCTGCATTATCAGCTTCGCGACCAATGTAAGAGAAATATGCAAAATCATTTGTCATTCCACATACTAGTATTATTTCCATTTCACACAAAATGATTATGCCATCATCATTGTCCAATCATTGAAGGAATCAAGATGAGTAGGAGTAGCCTGATTGCCAAAACATTTTGGTCCATAGCAGCACTAGTAGTATTTAAACCGAACCACTTTCAAAATGTATCCTTTTTTATTTTAGAAACACTTTCAAAAGGTATCTCTCTTCACCTTTGCATATATTCGTCCTACGCACTCCATTAGCAGACGTGTCATTGCATTCTTCTTCTTCGAGATTGTACCATTGCTCGACTAATAATTCCCTAACAATATACGCAGAGCAAAAGGCAGGGTTGATTAAGACGGCCGGTTGCTGTCGTGGCAAGGTCTCGGCCCCGGTGGAGAAGCACGCCAACTCCGCTTTCGCCTGCCTGCTGGTGCTCCTGGTGGCCGGTCGTCTTTTCCTCGAGAGCGATTGCTTGCTGACTCCTTCCTCGCTCGATTGCCCTTAATCACTTAATCTATCTTGGTTTGTCTGCTGGTACTACGAATTGTGCTCTTGTTTGTGGCTTTGTGCTGAAGAGTGGTATGAAGCCATGAATCTTCAGGCTGCTCCAAGTTCATATTCAGGCAAAAACAAGAAATATTATGTGGAATTTGCAGACCAGATGCCGTATGGGTACGAGGAGTCCCGACGAGGCATGCGCATGATGTGCACGTCGATCAGGCTTTTCGTGGAGGAAATTTGTTTTTCTCCAAACTCTTGCATGAACAAGACCAATTGACTTTTGGCAGTGAAAAGAAGTGAAGAAACAGTGGAAGCCCGTGCTTGGGGAGAGCTGCGGCAAGAGGATCAGCGTTGACAAGGCTGCAGGGAGAAGACGGTTTCTGAATTGCTACCGTGAATTGAATTCAACCTTTAAGTTCAGGGTTCGACGTCGATGGCGTCAGGACAGGGGCGACGCGTTGTGCCTTTTTCCATTCCAAATAGTAGGACCGAATACTGAAGAACACGTCGTCTTGATTGTTGATTCCAGTCTGGAATTCAAATACTACTCCGTCTACTAGTCAAACCGATTGCTACTCCTTTTTCAGAGGTTTATTGTTTTTTGAGGTAATATCAGCGCGGAAGATTTTGCTAGTCTGTAGCCGTCGCGACCCAGTTAGCCCATCTTCGATGCGTAGCCCAGAATGGTCAAAAGCCTCACGGGCTAGAAACCACCCGTCAGTCCATCACAGGTCACATAGGTTCCTAGCCCACAAGTTTTATGGTAGCGTGGGTCACTATTACGCTGAGCCCAACTGACCCGACGCCGCGTGCTATTTTTATGCTGGTACTTAATGCTCGACTTTAACCATTAATATATAATAAATTATGTGGATTGAGAATGTAAAAATAGTATCATTGAATTCTTCTTATAATTTTTTTATTCCATATATTTTCATACAAATTCTATGGTATATTATAAATACAAATAATGGTTAAATTTGTACTCGTTAATCAGCGAAATTAAAGGGCATCTTATAATTTGAGACGAAGTGAGTCTTTTCCTCTCTAACCAGCCCAACAACAACTCACATACCCATGTAGCAAAGTCAACGATCAGTGCCAGTCCTATGGGGGCATGGGACACATGGCGACATCCCTCATCGACTATAATATGTCCAGGTGTCGCAGATGAAGGGATTACCGAGCATCTTCATTGTTCAAAAGAAGGAGACACCGAAGGGGTGGCTTGCGACGATGATCGCAACGTGGAAACACGAGGACCAGGTTCGGGTATTCATAACCTTGTGGGCGATCTGGCACGCGAGGAGGAAGGCAATCCACGAACAGATTTACCAGACCCCTCTATCGGTGCATTATTCATCGAGATTTTTTCGTGGATCTGAGTTTGATCGTGGACTCGGCGAAGAGAAGAATGTCGGTGACCACAGTCGCAAACACACCAGGATGGATCCCTCCTCCGCAAGGAATGATCAAGATAAATGTCGATGCAGAGGTGGGGAAGAACTCGGGCCGTGGGGCGGTTGCTACAGTCGCTCGGAATGATGCGGTCAGGTTCCTCGGGGCGTCAGCGGTGATTCTCCCAGGAAAGACGACGGCCGAGATCTTGGAGGCACTTGCATGCCGTGAAGCAGTCGCCTATGATATCAATATGCGCGTACCGTACGTGTGGGCGAGTGAATGCCTGAATATGGTAACTTGTCTAGAGCAAGGATCAATTGGAGTCTACGCTCATACCATCTGTGAGATCAACGAGTCCAAGCAGGATTTTGTGAAACTGGACTTGTGCCATGAGAGGGAAAGCATTAATAAATCAGCTCATAGTTTAGCTAGAAGTTTAGTACTCGATAAGCAGGGCCGCCATATTTGGTTTGATGCTCTGCCTGATGGCGTTTGTATCCCTTTGAACATTGATATTTAATAAAGGTGGCATTAACCCCTAAAACAATGTAGCAAAGTCGCACTCGGTCACCAATGTGCTCACGGGTAGCCGTTCGTGTGAACCAAAGATGTGTTACTGCAGCAAACCGAAGCGCGCTGTTCTGAAACCAAACGCTTTCAATGAATATACACGCATAAATTTCAAAGTGCGAGCTAATTAATAAGACTCTCAAATAGAGATATGACTTATTAAAAAGGGCTAGAGAAATTTACCACGCTCTGTGTCTTGTTGAGATGGAGGGTTGCGGTGTTCTGAAACCTCAAGCCCCTGGGCACTGAAGTTTGACTTTTGAGACTCCTTTTGATCCGCTTTACAAAAAGCAATCAAAATATGAGATATAAACTATCATCGACTCTCTAGGCACACCCCTAATCTCCTCCCAATCGCTCTCCCAGATGAACACGGGTGCACAGCCACTGCGCAGGCGACCTCGCTGGTGAAACCCTAGAACATGTCGCCACTCGAACCGTCCCCTCTCACTTCTCCCTTTCTTTTGATAGAAACGCCGAAAATGGAGAGACTGAAACAGAACGACTAATTACTTGGTAAGACATCCGTGGTTAAAATCGCACATCGTTATTAGACCGACTCGTGGGTCTCATCTGTAATGACCGTGTAATGTGCGTCCACGTTGCCCACGCACAACTTGCTCAGGTGCACCTGGTCTTCTCACGGAATCATGCGGTCTGGAGTTCTTCAGTTGAATCTGACGACGCGGATGGGGGTGCGCCAAAACGTCCGAAAAAGGGCAGTTGCACTTATTATCATTTGGGATTTAAAATATGTTATCAGGATTTTCTCTAAAATGACATTTTAAAGTTTTTTTACATTTTAAATATAATTTTTTCCATGGGAAAAGGTACTAAAACTAATAGTAACTTCTTTTGATGGGCCTCGGCAGGGACGTACTTTGAAGGCGTCGTGTTCCTCCTGAACAAATTTCGACCCCGAAGGTTGGCCTCTAAACTGGCACTTGGGCTCAATCCATGGCCACATGTGCAACCCGCAAATTTCCCAAATCGTGCGCCCACCGCCGCCGCCCCAATCGCCGCACAGGCCCCCTTTCCCCAACCGCACAAGACCTTTCGTGAAGGCGTGTTGATCATCAAGTTGAGGCACTAAATCAGATCTGTTCTTCTACCAGATAGGCTGATTTTTCTTCCGAGGGGCCGCGGCTTGGTTGGATACCGGCACTGCAGGTCTGCAGCGACGAAGATGAACAGGCGGTTTGTGAATCTCGTGACGCACAAATGGGCCGAAGGTGTTTATACGCTGCGCCGCATCGATCCGTCCCATCTCTTCTTCTACCGGTCAGCAAATGCAGCACTCGAAGCAGCAGACGAAGCGGCAAAGAGGAACGAATCTTTCCCAGAGATGCAGACTCTGGAGCTCCCTCCCTCAACCATGAACTTCTCCACAAATCCCACTGGCAGGCTCGACATCTTTGCGCTCTTGAGCTCCCGCCCCGCCTACGAAGGCGCAATGATCTTTGCCAACACGACCGGCAAGGCTCGGCTGTACGACGCCGACAGGCATCTCTTCGCTGCCATGGGCAGCCTCAAGAAACCCAAGGGATTAAACCCCGTGTGCCTGTCGATCGTGCACCCTGGCACCAACCAGGACAGCTTGTATGTCATGGGCAGGTGCCCTGGGCAGACCGCCGATGGATGCTTCGAGGTCCTTGAGTTCGCGCCCGAGCTCCCTCCACCGTGCGACATGGATCCGGCCTGGCGTTGGCGGATTCTTCCACCTCCTCCCTTTGTCCGCCAACCTTGGAACTATCAACTATCCTCTGTTATCTCCTACACCACCATACTGGACAGCGACGGCTATTCCACCATATACGTATCATGCGACGGCGGCGTCGGCACATACAGCTTTGAGACGGCGAGGCGTGACTCTAGCCGTCGAGGATGGAAACAGTCGGAGGAATGGACGCACGTCGGGGAGTGGATGTTTCCCTTTAATGGCAGAGCTCAGTACGTCCCCGAGTTCAACCTGTGGTTTGGATTCTCAGCTTCCAGCCCCAACAACCTGTGTGCTGCGGACCTGTCCGCCATGGACGCGGACAGACAGCCCACTGTGCAGCAAGAGTGGCAAGATGTGAACCCACCCGAGGGAGAGGTGTGGCTTCCAACGCGTCTCAAGCTTCTCAACCTGGGCGATGGCAAGTTTCTAATCGCTAAGACCCTTGAAGCAGAAGCAACCCGTGAGCGTTTTGCCGTGTTTACCGGCGTACAGATGATGCATGATGTCGCCGGTGATGGCAAGAGACTTCAGATGGTCAAGCACAAGTGCGCATGTTTTGCCTTCAAGGGTGAAACCATCTACTGGGTGCTCTAATCTGTCGCATTTGTTTTGCGGTCATATATTTCCTTCCTCGTAGGTCTATCTGCATAATTAAATGGTTTGTGCCGTTGCTTGAGATGGTTTATCACTCGTTTTGTTTTAAAATGTGCAACCAGAAACGCGTGATAGAATCCCGCATCAGAAATTAGCTTATCCACTGATGATTGTTCCTGCTTCCACTCTACACATTTACCACGCAGGAGTAGGGGGAAATTAAGCAAGTTTGGTGTCTTGGTGACCTGAGAGGTTGCGGTGCTCTGAAACCTGAAGACCCGGACACAGTGGAGTTTCCGACTCCTTTTGAACCGCTGTACTAAAAGCAATCCAAATATGAGATATAAACTAAGTAACTTGTAGCCTCTAGGTGTGACTGCACAAACCATATAACCAAACATGTCACCATATTGATTAGTGCCTCCAATCGCTATGTCATCTTTCCATGGCGCCAAAGGTCAAGGGACCTACTTCTGAATTCTGATTTAGACTTCTCTAATCATCGGTTCTTCACACACAAACAGACGGAAAAGCCTTCTTGTCCTGTAAGGGCCGCCTTTCCTATCTCTGTCACCCCTTTACAAGGCCAGGTACCATGCATTATTAGGGGCAATCCTCAAGATCAACGCTAACTATCTCCCTTTGCTCTAGAACACAGGCATGTAATGGCCGACCGAGTTAGCAACACCTATATAAAAAAAAGGACGAGCTGAAACACATGCAGTTTTATTACTCTAACTATGGCTTTGCATAGTGTGGGCTAACATGTCTGCAACTCGTCGATCAGCTTTGCGACTTCAGCATTCCACTTGTGAATTGTTAAAGACTACCGGATCGATTGTTCAGCATGATCACCTGTGTTGATCGAGCAGCAGGCTAATCTTGCTCCAAGATTAACAAGATGATACTGCTAATAATGGTAAGGCAAATTAATGAGGGGATGCATGCATGACTCGTTGTCTCCCATGACTATTTAGTCAAGGATGCACGTAGCGGACGTGTCCTGCTCCTGCAGCTTGATACTGATGCGTGACACGTACGTACGCCTTGCCTAAGCACGTTCTCTAATCATTGTTTCAGACACGAACAAACCAAGATTTTCGATGGAGTGATGAGTAATGAGTAATGACAATCGACCATCACCGGTACTGCTGGCCGGCCCATCTCTTGCATGTGTCGTGCAGCAGTGCAGGCGTTGAGTGTCGAATGGCTCGGCTGGAGCTTTTGGTCGTTGTTGGTTGAAGCGTCACGGTGCAACTTGTAATCAATAGTGCAGGTTACGTACCCTTGAATTCAGGCAGGGCTCCACGAAAAAACTATACATAACTCTTTTTTTCCCTCATAATGTGTACAAAAAAGTACAAAGGTTTACATCTTTTTTTTCCTCCCTCCAACTTGAAGCAGGATTTCATCGGCGTCTGCTGCAGTGAGGGCTTTGTCGGTGGTCGTTGAAGGTGAAGTTGGAATCCCTTGTCCGGGGAGGAGTGACGACGATGACGCTCGATGATGTTTCTCCTCGACGGTGTGTGTATGTTTTTATGTAGGTAGCCAGGTTGGCCGGGTCTGCCTAATGTGATCGGGTTTCTTGACTATATTAGTGCACTTGTAACGGTTTTCGGCCGGTTCCCCGTTAATGAACGGTCCATTCACTCCTACTTTTTTAATAAAATGAGGCAATGTTGCCTGTTTTGTTAAAAAAAAGCAGGACTACAGGCTATTTTGGAAGAGCCTCCTGTTAGCGCTGAGAAATAAATAGTGTTTTGCCCCTTGCGCTTGAGGTGCGTTGTTTCTTACTGACGGGTTCATGGCACTGACGAGCACTGTTAGTCTGTTACGTACTGAACGCTGCGTGGGTGGACACTGAAACTCTGGTGGGCGATGCAATCTAGACGTGGTTCAATTCAATGGTGCAGGTCCCGTTTCTGACGGGAGATCTGTTACCAACGAACTTGTGATCTGGTTGCCACAAGTGGCAATTGCACTTATGCTGTAAGGAGGAGACGTGGCTCATACACTGACTCTGACACACGGGCACAGTGGCAGAATTGGCGTGTTCTGGTCATGGTAAGCTCAATAACTATAAGCCTGGTCGTGGTGAGGAGTAATTTAGATTAGTAACATGTGTCTGGAGTGGAGATTTTTTACTCCGAACTAATTTTAAAAAATCATGCTCACAAGTTATAAAAAATCTGAATTTCTTTTGCATTTTGTCAATGATGTATCCCACAAATATGCAAAATTTTCAATTTGAAATATTTTATATTTCGAGATACATAAAAATGACAAATGTGTGGATCTGAGTACACACTTCGAAATCTTCAAAAGGTACAAGATTTTGTCATTAATGTGTAGCCCATTATACAAGGGATTTAGCATTAGGATTTTACAGCCTAGTAAGATGCATCATTGATTACCTCCAAGATTTCCGTTGAGATTTTTTTGAAACATGTAGATATGTTTTTCGCTTTTTAAAATATAGGGACCACTGGAGATCAGGAGTCAAAGTGACTTTCCACATGTATATGTTGCAAATATATGTTATAAACTCCATAGTGCAAAAATAACATATATGCAGTACTCCCTCTGATGTATATTAATTGTCACTGAATCGGATATATCTAGCATATTCTGATTCAACAACAATTAATATGGATCAGAGAGAATATCATAGATAGTCTATTTATTAGTCTACACTCATTTTTTCTAGGAAACACACTATGTAAAGATATGTAATGGTAATATAATATGTTGCTCTATTTGTCTCACTCCTTTAATTAAATATCACATTGTTTTTTACTTAATTGACGTGCATGTTACCATTTATATTACTCCCACTATGGATAATCTAAGGTATACATACATTAGTCATTGCTAATTTACATACAATTGTCATTGTTAATTCGAGTAAAGGCACACCACCCTCATATATAGGTACGCGCAAACACGTGATTGGAATTGACCAATGGACGTAGCTATGGGCAAAACATAGTAGAGCGGATTTTCAGAACCCGATCAGGCCTATTCTCCTGATCTAAGTTGTGGATTGTGGACCATTTCGTGATTCAAAGAGGGAGTCTTCAGATGTACGGTCAAATTGACATCACTTGGGATCAAGTTCTCAAACTTATCTAATAAATTAGAAATAATACGTATTTCTAGAAATCTAAAAGCTTATCTTTCTCACTTTTGTAAAACATAAAAAAATAGCCAAATTATGTGACAAAAATTGTAAAGGGCACCTTTCAACTCAACATCTACATGCGTGATCTCGGTGGTTTAGGGGTTCTAAATCTTTAGATAATGAATATTAGCTTATTGTGCAAATAGATCTCGCAGATCATACCTTCTAAAGGCACCCGACGAAGGAATAAAAACTCCATTAGCCAGGAATGAAAATCAATTCCATATGCGTTTGTAAGTCTCCTATCTGAACTAACCTGCAGGCGTGACCTTTGGTCTCTTTCGTCGGGCGAACTAAAGCAAGATAAGCATCGGGCCCTTCATCTGGCAGATAAGCTTTGGGATCTGCTGATGATGACCATGGAAATCTAGCAGCTTCTCCATCTTAGGCGAACGATTAATCGGTCTATGACCTTGCAAGGCACTCACTTTAGTACTATTAGCAAGATCCGTTATTTAGGTAAGTTATTGTGTTAAAAGGAGCTACAAGGCACAAGATAAACACCGACCTTAGACTCCCATCTCATATGGAAATTAGAAATGAGAATGGAAGTTGGCAAGATTTACTAAGAAAGAAATATCTTCAGAAAGAGGCTTTGGAACAAACTGGGGAGAGAAATGGCCAATCTCAGTTTTTGGTCAGGGATCATGAAGATTAAAAACATATTCTATTCATTTGGTGGAAGAATTGTGAATTATGGGAAAAGAGGTAGGTTTTGGGAAGAGACTTGTGAGGGGTGGAGAGGGGCATCCTGGATTGATGTCTTCCCTAGATTGTATGGCCTATCCTTTAACAAAAAATATTAAGTTCATAGGACTGTTACTTGCAAGGTGCTTGCCTTGTTTTTAGGACATGTTTGCAGGGAGAGTCGATTGTGGAATGGGGTAAGCTTTTGGAAGTTATACATGGAGTTGAATTAAATTCATATGGTGATAAAGTCTTTTGGAAACTAGGGCACAAAGGATTTACTGTTAAATCCTTATACAATGCCCTCCAAACAAGAAACCTTCTAAGAGTTTCGAACAATTATGGAAAATGAAGGTCCCTGCCAAGATTAAGATTTTTTTGTGGTTTGTTATGTGGAGGAAAATTCTAACTAAAGACAATTTGAAAAAAGAGAGGGTGGGGTGGGGAAAAAAATACTCACTCCATCCTGAAATATAAGGCACCCTTGATTCTCGCTGTCAACAGCATATAATTTTAACTATAATTGTACTTATAATATATCCACATAATTAGTATAAAAGAATAGAAAATCAAAACATTTGTCTCTTGACACTTCTTCTATCAATGTGATAGACCTTTCAGGGTGTATTAGACAAATACACAAATATAACGATATCATTTATACATTCTCAATACATAGAATTTAGTATATATCAGTGGTAAAAATCGTGGATCAAATAAAACGGAAAAAACAAAGTGCCGGACAGAGCAAAGCTAAGCTGTAACTTCATCTAACAGCAGTGGCATCGTCATGAGTTGAGCAAAAATCATTTCAACAAAAACGAAAACCCTGCACCAGCAGAATCCATGATCGTGCAACTTTGGACAAGCGGTCAATGGTCATTGGCGACCACACTATTCCACCTAAGGACTAGTAGTTGTCGAACTTTGTTATGCATTGGCACGTCAACTGCAGTTAAGGTTCACCCGGCCAGTCCTACTGTAACACTCCACGTCGCACGGACGTGTACAATAAACGCAGCCGCATCCCAAGCAAAATTCACGGAACAAGACGTACGACACGTCCTATCGAAGACCATCATCTTTGTTCACGTGCAAATCGCGACCCTCGATCGATTATGGTATCCGAATCTATTGATGTTCCATTGCATCTCCAGCTGACTGATGCCTTCGGCATTTCTCTTCAAGTTTGAATACTCCTTGAAAATATTCCGTGTGGAGTATATGATTGTTTCGACCAGGAGCCAATGAAAATAATTTCTGCTGACATTATCCGCACCGCACGTGTAAAGCCCTGCTGACTCGATCAACCGATAGTTCTGCAACAGCCATACTTTTTTTTTTAGTAAAACTGGGCCATGCGCGCCAAATCAATCGCCTAGTTGGGTCCGGCCAGCTGCTGTAATTCCCAAGCAAGCTAGACTGAAAAGCGGAGTAGCATTCCAAATCCGCCACCTATATAAACAACTGCAACCCAAACTGAAAAGTAAAACATACACTCCTTCATCACTGATACAAACCAGTAACTGTCACTTGGATAACCACTCCTTAACTACCATTTTCAAGTAGAAGTAGTAGCTCTCACTTGGATAATCACTCCTAAGTACTCTCTGGAGTAAATAGAAGTACTCGGTAATTAACATCGTCTCGGATAAAACCGATGTGACGAGGAAAAACGCCAGATCGAGCCCAAAGCAGTGAGGAAGACGACAGCAAAGCCACTCTCTGCTTCATTAGCAAGGGAAGCAGGATAAGACAAAGACGCCGATTAAACTGTGCCGCCACATTGCACCTGCCTCCATTAATCCTTTTTATATATCTGCACTACACGCCTTGGCTGTTCCCACTCATCACGAGTCACAGCGCAACGCATCGATTCGACACGACGTGCTTCATGCAGCCCGTGCGCACGGCGGGCATGGTGGACATAGACCTCGGCGCCGTGCGCGCGGTCCGGGTGCTGGGCCGCGGCGCCATGGGCACGGTGTTCCTCGTCGCCGGGCCGCCGACGACGACGGAGTGCTACGCGCTCAAGGTCTTCGACAAGCGCGGGGGCCCCGCGGCGGCGCGCGGGCGGGAGGACGCCGCGCGGCGCGCGCGGTGGGAGGTGTCCGTGCTGTCCGGCCTCGCGCACCCGCACCTGCCGTCGCTCCTGGGCCGCGCCGAGACGCCCGACCTGCTCGCGTGGGCCATGCCCTACTGCGCCGGGGGCGACCTCAACGAGCTTCGGCGCGCGCATCCCGACCGCGTCTTCTCCCCCGCGGCCGTCCGGTTCTACGCCGCCGAGCTCGTCTCCGCGCTCGCCGAGCTCCACGCGGCCGGGATCGCGTACCGCGACCTCAAGCCCGAGAACGTCCTCCTCCGCGCCGACGGCCACGTCACCCTCACCGACTTCGACCTCTCCCGCCGGTTCCCGCCCAAGTCTCCCTCCGCGTCCACGTCCACGTCCGCCGCATCGTCGTCGTGCTCCTCGGCAACGCCATCGCCCACCACGCCGAAGCCCCGCGGACAAGGCCGGGGTCGACAGTACCGCCACCTGCGCCGAATCTTCGCGAGAAGCGAGTCCGCCGCGGCCGCGTCGTCATCGTCGTCTTCCGGACAGGAGCCTCGTAACCTGGCATGGTACCTCAACAGAAGCGACGGCGGCGACGTCGGCCATCTCAAGAAGGCCAAGTCTGCGAGGGCGTTGACGCCGGCAAGCCGCGGGAAGAAACAGGCGAGTTTCTCTTCGGCGGTGAGCGCCGGCAGCGTCGCGTGCGAGAGATCGTTCTCGTTCGTGGGGACGGAGGAGTACGTGGCGCCAGAGGTCGTGCGTGGAGACGGGCACGAGTTCTCGGTGGACTGGTGGGCGCTCGGGGTGCTCGTATACGAGATGGCGTTCGGGAGGACGCCGTTCCGCGGCCGGAACCGGAGGGAGACATTCCGGAACGTGCTGCTCCGGGAGCCAGAGTTCTCAGCGGACGTCCGGCGGCGGTGGCCGGACCTGACCGACGTCATCTCGCGCCTGCTGGATAAGGATCCTGCTAGAAGGCTGGGTTTTTCCGGCGGCGCCGACGAGGTCAGGGCGCACCCGTTCTTTGCCGGGGTGGCCTGGGACTTGCTCGGGGAGGTGTCCCGGCCGCCGTATATCCCCTCGCCGGCTGATGAAATTGTCTCCTGCGAAGGATTCGGCGTGACAGAGTACTTCCAGAAGCTTCACCAACCTCCGCCGCAGGCGGATGAATCGCCGGAGGACTTGCCAGAGTTCTGACTTCTGACTTCTGACGTCCGTTATTTTCACCAGCTATGTCCCCGCCGTTCTTTCGTTTTGAACCTTCGAGAATCATTATATCTTGCGACGAGGGTTTACTTGTATCGTTTTGGACTTCCATGTGTAAATACAGTGGAGATTATGCTGGAGTAAGTTTTGCGACTTCGTCAATCTCAAACCCGATCCGCTGGTCCAGTGTTTCGGAGTTGTTCATAGGGGTACTATGTGCATACATGAGTGTTTCCGCGTGTATGAGACCGTCTATGTCTCTACTCTATTTCATAAAAATAACAAATTTGAGACGTGAATATATGAAGAAAATAGGCCCTCTTATTTGAAAATGTTGCGAGGGAGCGAGTACATCAAATATATCTTTTTAAAAGCGTTAGACTCTACCGGGTGATAAAAAATTCATCTTCTAAAATAGTTTTATAGGATCTCTATAACCATTTTAGAGGCTACGTTGTGAAATCCCACGGTTTAGATACTCTAAAAAATCACTCTAATTTTTTCCGGCCATGTAAGGCCCACGTGTCAGTGAGCAATCCTTAAGCCTTGACCCGTCTAGCCCATCTCCCTCCTCTCACTCCTCTCATTCCTCTCGATGCTGAGCATGAGAGCGCTTCCCGCCTCAGCTGGCCCTCCACCGGCGGCTCTTCTCATGCTTCCTGTAGCCCACGCACCTCCCCCATGTTGCTCATCGAGGCCGACCCTTCCCTTCTAATTTTGATTGGCCAAGGTGCTGACAGACTGCTGCTTGGTTTGGTGCCCTCGAAAGAAAGGGATGAAATAGCACGACAATAAGTATTTCCCTCGATTGAGATATATCCAACTCGTAGGAGACAACAAGACGCCAACCAAGTATATGGTACCTGCACACAAAATACGAAACTAACTTGCCCCAACGTCTAGTAAGATTGTCAAGATTTCCGTCTAGTTAGTTACAAGGATTAAATGAAAGGTGCCGATGAAAGTGATGAATAAAAAGCAAATTAAAAAGGACCAGCGAGGAAGCAAGAAGGATGTAAAAATATATTAAAAATATGAATTGGGGGGGGGGGGGGGGGGGGGGGATTTCACTAGAGGCATCTGTCCAAATAGATAAATCATTGTTGGGTGAAGCAATTACAGTTAGGCAACGATTAAATTAAACTTTAACTTTACTAATTATGATTATTAATGCTAATATTTCATACTCCCTCCGTCCACAAAAATATGTCTCAACCTAGCCCAAATTTGTATGTATCTACACACTAAATTATATCTTGATACATGCAATTTGAACTAGGTTGAGACATACTTTTGTGGACGGAGGGAGTATACGCATTTCACATATATAGACCGTCATCGTGCTGCATTGTATCTAATGCTCCATCCTTCCCAAAATATAAGCCGGTCCCGTACAATGTTTCACCATGCAGTACGTACGACGGTAGTAATTCATATCGATCTGTGACCTAGTGACATGTATGTTTGCATGCCCATTTCATCTGTATTGAAACCTTGTCCAGGCCGGTTGCTGCTCCACATGTCACACTTCTCCATTACTTCAACCCAACGTGCACGGTGCATGCCATGGCCGTAATCATGTCCTCTACATTAGTCAGGGCATTATCGTCTACAGCTTCAGGTGATGACGTCTTTCGGTTTCACATCTGCAGACCGTTCTTCGCATTTCCGTTCTTCAGATCTTCAGTCGTTTGCATTAGCTTTATTTAGAACGACTAGCAACTAGTATAGTTGGAGTTAGGACGGCTAGTACTATATACAGTTGCACATTATATATTTCCGGTAGCGGTAGTTCGTGTTTAGACAGTTCGAATCTGTGACAAGGTAGCTACTCCGTCTGAGCTCCATGATGGTTCCACGAAAGATGGGGAAGCATGCCTGTTTGGTTGTTTTTCTCCTCGTGTTAGGCCCTGCTCCTCGCCGCAATCTGTTGTGCTAGCTTCCTCGGAGAGGGAAGACGTCAATGGTGTCATAATTCCGCTGATGCAAATCATACCCGAGATACAGGAGTTATGTAGGGAATCCACTCCCCCTCTGTCAATGGTGCTTCAAGAGGCGGGGTCGTCTAGGACCTTACTGGTGGTTTTGTCCACACCACCACCGTTGGAGCCGAGCAAGTCGCTTGACTCCGTCGACCGTGGTGGTTTGAGTGTTGTTGTTTGTCCGTTACCGGAGTCCTTTGGCGAGGTGGTTCCTGTGGGTGACGAGGTTGTGACATCTCGCATGTCGCCACCTATTCCTGGAGCCTTCTTCGCCAAAAAGCTTTGCGACTTCCTTGTTAGGTTGGAGGCTGATGACCCTGGTTCTGGCAAGACAATTGGATGCCTTTTGAAGGAGAGTGAAATCAGAAGAACAAGCAAGAAGGTAGGATCTTGCAAAGAGAAATCAATTAAGGGGAAAAGCAAGAAGATTGGAGCCTCACGGAGGGCTTCCGCGGTTGGGCGATGAATATCACATCGTCAAGAGTTGTTTTTTCTGGTGTTGTTGTTTGAGTCAGAGTTTGTATTTCTTGTGGGGTTTGTTTGTTGAGGTGTTGATCCACATGTCGGACGTTTGCGGTTGATTGTTGGGTGCCTCGTCCGTTGTTGTGTCGAGGTGGACGCGGATGTTCATGCTTTGAGAGTAGTAGGCATGTGTTTTATGTCACGGTTTTCGCCTAGTTTTCCGTAAATTAACTGGACAATTCTCTTCTTCTTAATAAATGGTTTGGGGCAACTCTTTTGCCCCATTTCAAAAAAAAAAAAACTGTGACAAGTGTGCCAGAACTGTGCACTTGGATTGCTTGTCGGAGGCACTAGAATACTACTCTCTCCTCCGTTCCAATTTAATTGACTTGCTATCCACCACATGTGGATGTATTTATACATTTAACATGTCTAGATAAATCCATATTTGGTGAATAGCAAGTCAATTAAATTAGAACGGAGGGAGTAGATATTGTATGAATTGATGCATTCATCTTGCGCCTGCGGGCAGGTCACTAATAACGAAGTTCTGTTAACTAATTCCATAGCCTTGGCGCTTAGTGACTGACAAGGTTAGGTACTTAAACAAAAAGATGAGAACAATATGAGCGCGCTCGATCGGCGCAGCCCGCCGCCGGCTAGCTACTGGCATTAGTCACTTAGTTTCATCTATAGGCGATCTAATCGTCGACACTGGAATATAAACTAAACAACTAGTCACTTTTAGCCGCATACTTTACAAGTGCGATCGAGAGGTTTTGATGGGGAATGTTCGAGGCTGAGGGGACACCGGAGCTTTGCTTTTTGTGTGCACAATTTTAGGGGGTAGTTGTTTACACGGGCCACTGTCCGTACGTGCACGAGTTGGCTTATGTAAACCTTTTCTTTTGTCTACCTTGTCATTTCCTATTTTACATTGTACTCCAAGCGACCTACCGAAATACTGCGCTATAGTTTTATCAACGTGCGTGTTTGCTATTGCACATGCTTCTGTTCGATTATTGCCAAATACCTACTCCCTCCATTTTTTTAATATAAGATGTTGTAGGTGTTACACATGTTGTCTAAATACATACTAAAGTGTGGGCAAATGCTAAAACATCTTATATTAAAAAACGAAGGGAGTACTAATTAATTTCGTCAAGCTGATACCCCTTGAGCAACCCTTTCCACTTAGCTCGTTTGCCCACGATTGAATTGGAGATTAAGTAATTAGAGAAGTTTTTTGGATCAACTATAGATATGATCTAATTTTCACTCAACAATTCTACCGTCACCAGATTGAACTTGCTCGGTGGTGATTGGAGTGGGGATTGAACTTGTCCGCAATTGGCGAGGTAACGATGATGAGCTCGGTGATGTCGTCAAAGCAAGGTGAAACTCGACTACGACGGAGATTTCCATTCTCTAAGACACTGGATGGGTCCTCACGGGTAATGAGTTCAGCTGGGTGCGTAATGGAAGGTCTTACCAGGATTAAGGGACGATGTCAAGGCAAAGAAATATTGAAGAGGGAGGGACGACGATGATGACCTGCAACGAAAACAGATAAAAAGGGTGTGGTAATAAAGGAGGGGAAACGTGAGAGGCATCGTTAGAGTCTCTAGTGTTGTCCACTGCCTTTTCATTTTACGAGGTAGCTTAGTCAAACTTTTATATAGTTATTTTTCTCGCTGGACATCCCTATCCATTCAACCATGATACTCTCTTCATTCCTAAGGATGGCAATGGGTAGGGTAGAGCAATACCATACCCATACCCGTGTAGTCAATGGGTAAAAAATATTACCCATACCCGTACCCACGGATATGAAACTTTACCCGTACCCATACCAGACGGGTACCCGTACCCACATTGGGTACCCAACGGGTAGATTATACAGTACACAAGTTATTCATGAATTTACATTCATCGATAGCACATTTCACAAAAGAAAAACATTTAGCCGAACTTAATGAATACATGACAATTATCTCAACTCAAATTATCAATTGATGACAATTTTAACATAGACTCACAAGCTAGCTCACGACAATTTATGTTGGAACTCCATGGGCAAGGTCCACATGTTAGTGTAAACGGGTAGGGTATGGGTATACCCACGGGTAAGAGGCTATACCCGTACCCTACCCATTAAGTAACGGGTAGGGTACGGGTACTACCCACGGGTATAAAATTGTGCCCATACCCTACCCATGCGGGTACGGTACCCGTGGGTAAAATTGCCATCCTTATTCATTCCTGAATGTAAAACGTATAGTTTTTTACACGAATATTAAGACATGCGTATTTGGCATATGGTGGACTCATTTGTTTCTGATTTTTTTTTTTGGAAGAGAGAAGCCCCTAGCCACCAAATGAAAAAAAATCCGTAAAATCCATCCGTTCGAGAATGAAACTCATTTTTGGATGGGTAAATCGTCCATAAATGGCAATAAACCATATATTTTGGATTTTTTCTCAAAAAACTATATTTACATTGGGGGGGGGGGGGGGGGGGGGAGTATTAATTTTTATCGTTCTGTATTTGCACAATTCTTGATGCCTAGATCAAACTGTTTTTCAGAGTCAACTTAGAAATATACTAGTTATTTTCCTGATCAGATTCGCGGAAGTAAAGATGGTGTAGTAAGTACGGTCAGGGACAACGGTACGTACTACCACTAGGTGCTGATGCATTGCAAAGAACTCAAGTGAGCACCTCCTCTCATGCAAAAGCAAAACCTACTTTTCTCGTCCGGCAATGAAATAGCACGGAGTACGTAGGCCTTGTAAAACCAACGTTAGAGAACGACGAATTCGACCAAGTTGTATGGCCATGCATGCATGCATGCACTGGTGGATGGTCAACGGCCATAGGGAAAGATGGGAACCATCGCCCTAACTCACATGCAAGTATGCAACTACTCCCTCCGATCGAGTGAATACGGTCGACCACGCTTTCATCGAGTCGTTATCGTCCCTCTCGGTCGCATGCACGATGAGTTGTTTCATCTCATGCATGCGTGCTTTAATCTGGCATGCGGCTGGCACTTTTTTTATAGAGTCCCGACGTCAGATTAATAACGTGGCGACAAGATACAAGGCGGTGCTGAACAACTCACACCCAAGGAACTAGTCGACTTGACTGATCTGCTGATGAGCTTCTTTAGTTCTTTGGGATGTAGCTACTTCTTCCGTCCTTCCCGTCCTATTTTATAGGGCACAATCCCAAAAATAATTTGTCCCAAAACTCTCCCACTTGCTACGCACAATTACATTAAATGCCTCTCAATTATTGTCTGGTTGTCTCTATCCACCATTGAATGCAATGTTTTAGTCCTAATAAGCTAGCACCTTGAGCTAAGAGATTTGCTAATTGAGTCCTACAAACCAAGATGGAGAGAGTACTCAACTTAAACAGTAGTGAATGTCACGTGTGTAGGTATATATATTAGCTAATCTAGCTCCTAGATTCCCACGCGACTCGAGTTTTTGTCATCCATCCAGTGATCGATCTGCAAGACTGCAACGCGGCCCATGCGTGCATGCAGCATCCATGCATGCGATGCGCGGGTAGCTTACGCTACACTCAAGAGGAGAATCAGGCGATCATGAGATGTATAGTATGGTACGAGTAGTATACTCTGCTGCAGCCTGCAGAAGAATGTGAAGCATTATCGTTGTCTACTCTGGTACAGCCTACGGATGACTTTGAGTATGTGAGCGAGCGAAGCAGCATATGCAACCAACCGAGCCCGGGGATGATGAGTTCGTACGTCACATGCTAGCTCGCACATGCAGGGCGAATAATAAGCATGTGAGAAGATCGAACTGAAGAATCTTCATCTGTGCCGGGGATGATGAGTTCGTACGTCACATGCTAATCTGCACCGTCGCACGCAACTTATGCGCGTTAAGCAAAACACCAAATCATCGAACATGTAGCTAGCGCTGTGTGGCTTAGACGTCCGATCGAGATGTAATGCGTGGTTTACCTCGCATCCTTGCCTCCTTGGTGTAACAGTTGGGGGAGTGTGTCGTTGTCTACTCTGGTATACCGGGAGTAGAGGATACCCCTTTTAGGTTCGGCACGGAGCGCGAAGGAGGCTGAGAGTCGTCTTCGTGGGCGGAGTCGGGATCAAGCTCTCCTCTCCACGATAAGGCATGCAACCAAAAGGACACAAGGAGCTACCCAGGTTCAGGCCGCCCGGAGGCTAAAAGCCCTACTCCTGCATGTCTGGATTGATGGGTTCTTCATAGTGTGGCTTACAATGGAGTCCTTCGGGCAGGTTACCCGGAAGGGTTTTGGCTGGAGGTAGAAGAAGGACAGATCCTGACCCGGAGGAGATCACCTTCCTCTCTACCTTGGCAGCTCTAGTCTAGTCTTGCTCTGGTTCAACTCATGCTTTGTCCTTCCCTCCTCTCCGTCCTTGGTCCTCCTTTTATAGGCCAAGGGGTTGCCACAGGGCACGTGAGGAGCACGAGGGGCCTTCGGGGTGAAGAACCCTCCCCGGCTGGTTTAGGGGGAGACGTGGCCTCTCCTCAGCCTAGCGTCTCCTTTGGGTTAGGTGGGAGCGTCCGCCTTGGGGTGAACAGTGGCTGACACAGCCACGGGCTATGCTCCCTGCCCGCGCCACCATCTCTTGCTTCCCAAGTCTTCTGAGGTCTTCCAACATGAGGTGGAGAGCTTATCCACACCGATGCAGTGATGTACCCGAGAGGGAGCCCGGCCTCCTGCCGGGAACTCGGACCCTCGGGGTCTTCTGCGTCTTCTGGCTTGATTCGGGGACCCGGCAGGCCCCCAGGACCGGAGCCCTTTGTCGGTGCAAGCCTCGCTTGGCCTTCGCGGGGTCGAAGGGTGAACCCGCCGGCTTGACTTGGTTCTTGGCCTTGTCCATCTTCATCTTGGGCCCACAGGGAGTGGACCCACTTTGGCAGCACTAGGGGAACCCCATGTTCCACTGCTGCGACAGTAGCCCCCGGGCATGGTCCCGGCGGCTCTTGCTCCAGCTGCCGGGGCTATGGCCTAAAGATAGGTCAAAGTGGGTCCCGGGCATCTGGTCTTCTTGGTTTGCTTCATTAATGGCCTTGACGGTCTTGGAACTACTCCGCTCGGGGGAGTAACTGCAGCGGCCTCCTCGATTCCCAGAAATGGAGAACACGAGGAGACGCCTGACGGAGACGCCGCCGAGGCTATAAAAGCAGGGCGCGCCCCTTGCATTCTCATCCAATTCCTTCCCATCCCAGCTCCGGGCCTCCTCACAAGTCACCAGCTCCAATGGCGAGAGTGAAAAGGGGAGTTGGGCGTCCTCGTTCGTCTTCAGCTGCTGCAGAGGATGGCCCTCCGCTCGTGGACGGCGCTCCGCGAGGTCGTGGATTCGCGGTCGCGGCGGCCGTGGAGGCCGCGGCTCCGCTGCTCCTTCCTCCAGGAGCATGGTTCATACTAGCTTCGCGCCGTTCGAGTTCATCGTGGATCTGAACCACAGGCCTCGCAGCCGGCTTCTCCTGCCGGATTCCTTCGCGACGGCGACGGAGGACATCAGACCCTCCGGCTTCTGGCTGCAGGTGGACGGCTGTCCCAATGGCCCCTCCTGGGCCTTGGCGGAGCGCACGCTGAAGGCGCCTTGCTCCTGGGTCAGGGTGGAAGTCGTTCTCCCGCGCCCGCCGCCTGTCCCGGGGGCAATGCTTGGCTTCCGGTTCGACGGGGACGCGACGCTCTCCGTGAAGATCTTCGGTGTCGACGGCGGACGCGTGGAGTGCTGCACGGAGAGCAGCAGCGGCAGCTCGAGCTCCTACGACGAGGATGAAGATGAGGAAAGCTCATCTGACATCAAGGTCGAGGGGAGCTCGTCTTCTTGAAGGCGAGGAGCTTCGGATGGGCGCCATGGAGATCTCGTTGACCTCCTCCTCGGTGACCTTGACGACGTACTTCTGGAAGTAGCGCCTTCCATTGTACGGCGGTGCTCCTTGCTCGATAGGAGCCAACCTTTTTGTTGTAAAAAGATCGCCCCTTGTAGTCCTTGTAAATGAAGAAGATCTTGTTCCCTCTTTGTCTCCATGTCGCGCTCGTGTGAATGAGAACGGGTTTTTTGCAAAACGCGCTCCCATTACTGCGGCAGTCGAACCGCCTGGGGTAGGTGGGGGATGAGAGGCCTATAAAAAGCCCTCAGCCCCAGCCTGCTCGCCACATCTTCTCGCCTGCTCCGCTCCTCTTCTTCCTTTGCCTCTCCACGTCCGCAGCCATGTCCGGCGAGCAGAGATGGCCTTGTCCGACGTGTCACGGCGGAGTCCGTCTTCCGAGGCGCGGCGGAGGCGCCCAACGAGGTTGGAGCCCGAGCCGCTGATGAGAGGGAGGCCGCTCCTCGTCCTCGCCCTTCCTTAGTTTTTCCGGCGGTGGGGAACATTGCAGGTTCCGCCGCCATGGAAGCTGCGGTGGCACTAGCCACCGGAAGGATTCCATCAAGGAGGAGTTGTGGAGAGAAGCCGTGGGCAACCCGAGATTGTCCCAGCTCCTCCGCGAGCTTGACGATGTGTTCAAGGCAAGGCCTCCTCCAAACTGGGTGAGTAGATCTTGAAGTGCTCAGGTCTTGACTTGCTCTCTCCTTCCCATGTAGGAGGAAGAAGACGCCATGGATAGATTTGTGGACCATGTGTACTTCGTCTGCGACCAGCACGTCCCGGGGTTCGCCAGGAAGTTTCCTGGCCCGTGGGGTCCCTGAAGATCCTGCGCAATGCCCTCCCTCCCTCCAGGCGTCCCCGGAAGAAAAGAGCGCACCCGGCAGGCAGTAAAACAGAAGACAGATCTGCGCAGCCAGGAGCCCTGAGCTGGCCTTAGTAGCATAGGCTAGATATGTACTCAGGGAAAGCTCAACTGAATGTATTCAGAATTTAAATTCAGAATGTAAATTCAGATGAATGCAATCCTAGTGCTCAACTCCCGGGGTCATTTCCCAAACCTTCCTTTGCACTAACGCGCCGTCAAGTTTCAGAGGAGATCTCTTAGGTGACAAGTACTCTGACCGCCCGCACCGGTAGCAGTACCCCTAAGAGCACTATACCTTCCGGGAGTCCACTCCACAGCCACGGGTACTAGGCCGAAGGGAAATCGAACCGTTCGCCGGGGAGGACGCATTACCCCCGCAAAGGCTCTCATCAACTGTCAAGCATGCGCAGGTTGGTGGTATATTGACTCCGAGCGAGATATTATGCCTAGAATGCAAGATGCACATGCAAAGACTTAGCTGTTTTTGCCGCATCCTCGATCTGCTTCGTCCTTCCCGGGTATCCAGCTCCTTAGTCGCCTTCAGCGTCCATTCCTGTCCCGGGAGAGGCGCTACACACAACAAACTTTCAGTAGGAAAAGAATGGACCCTCCCTTATGTGTCGTGAAAGTGTTTCATCCGAAGCAACCCGCAAGCAAAGTTGAATGTGCATTTCTGTGTTTAAGTTCTTTAAAACACAGCACTGCCCGTTCCACTTCTTACCGCGGCAGTACGGCACGATCAGGTGGCAGCGCCTACTGATAGGCTACTCGCGCTCGACCTGTCAGCCACCGGCACCATGTCAGCCCCCTGCTTGGGGGTTGTTACGGATAACACACTTCACGACAACAAGAGAGGCTCACGGAATTGAAAAACTTATCTTTTATTCCTTGGCGACGATTCTTACACCCTTATACAGAACACTAGCCCCTTGGGCGTGCTTAGTTGATCTTAACTATCTGCGATTCATGTTCGTATTCAGGGGTAGAATTTCCGGAGATTCTCGATGTTCCAGGCGTTGCCCTCCGGCCTGCCTTTCTCGTCCTCCAGATAAACAGCTCCGGGTCTCAGGGTATGCGTCACCCGATAAGGTCCTTCCCACTTGGACGACAGCTTGTTCATGTTATCAAGCTTCTGCTTTTGCGGAGAACCAGGTCTCCGGGTTCCAGTACCCGTGAACGGATATGGCGATCATGATAGCGGCGGAGCCCTTGCTGGTATCGAGCAGATCGTAAGATGCTCGACACCGCACCTCTTCCAGGAAGTTGATGTCATCAATCCTCCTCTCAGCTTGTGTTTCTTCATCATAGGCAAGCACCCGGGGAGATCCATGCCTGAGCTCTGTTGGCAAGACGGCTTCGGCTCCATAGACAAGGAAGAAGGTGTTTCTCCAGTTGCTCTGCTTGGTGTGGTTCTGAGGGACCACAAGACACTTGGCAGATGTTCAATCCAGTTCTTGCCCTTGTCTTCCAGCTTGTCAAAGGCCTTGGTCTTCAAACCCTTTAGGACCTCCGCATTGGCTCGCTCTACTTGCCCATTGCACCTTGGGTAGGACACCGAGGCAAAACACACCTTGATGCCCAGCTCTTCACAGAAGTTGAGGAAGGATCGACTTGTGAACTGAGAGCCATTGTCCGTTATGATTCTGTTGGGTACTCCAAAGCGGTACACAATCCCTTCAATAAACTTGATGGCTGCTTGAGCTGTTTGCCTTGGGACTGGCATCACTTCCACCCACTTTGTGAACTTGTCGATGGCCACGAACAGGTACTCATGTCCCCCGACAGACTTCGGTATCTTCCCCACGATGTCCAGCCCCCAGACCGCGAACGGCCAGGAGATTGGAATTGGCTGCAGAGCTTGCGCCGGCTGATGTATGTTCTTCGCATAGTACTGGCAGGCTTCACAGGTCTTGACTAGCTGCTCGGCATCACTGAGGACTGTTGGCCAGTAGAACCCGTGACGAAAAACTTTCCCCGCCAGAGATCTTGACGCCACATGACTTGAACACGTGCCCTATGGATGTCCCTTAGCAGTACTTGGCCTTGTTCTTGAGGGATGCAGCGGAGCTTGACTCCATTGTCCCGTCGCCGGTAGAGCTCGCCGTCGATCATGACGTAGAGCTTGGCTTGACGAGCCACCCGCTCGGCGTCGTGGTCATCCTCCGGGAGGGCGTGCTCCATCATGTACTTGACGATGTCCCGGGCCCAGGGAGGGTGAGTTCCTTCCACCGGAAGCACCATCCGACGAAAAGAAAGCATAGCTTCCTTCGCCAGAGGGGCTGGGTCTTGAGCTTCTGGGCTGGCTACCCGTGTTGTCGAGGTAGAAAGGTCGCCAGCCCCCGGCGCAGATCTTGCCGCGAGCCTCTCGGGAGGAATCGAAGGTTGCCTGAGACCTCGATGTAGATCCCGGGAGGCACTGGTTCTTGCTTGGACGCCACTGCGACAGCTCGTCCGCAGCCGTGTTTTCTCCCCGTGGGACATACACAGCCCGGAAGTTGTCGAAGCGCCGCTGTAGTTTCCAGACTTCCTCGACGTATGGTGCCATCTGAGGACACGCGTACTCCTTGTTCACTTGCTTGATGACTAGCTGAGAGTCACCCTTGACGACGATCTTGTTGATGCCGAGGCCGATGGCAGCACGAAGTCCTGCGAGCAGGCCCTCGTACTCCGCCGTGTTGTTGGAGATGTTCCCTTGGTAGTGCATCTGGACGACGTACTTGAGCCGGTCGCCAGTTGGTGAGGTCAGGACAACCCCTGCACCTCCTTTCCCCTGGTGTAGGAGCCGTCGAAGTGCATGGTCCAGGCGCTAGGATCTTCTTTCCCGGGGAGGCAGGTTTCCTCTTCCGGGTCGTCGAACGCCGTCTCGGTCCACTCAGCAGTGAAGTCCGCCAGCGCCTGGCTCTTGATGTTGTCCGTGTGCTCGAACTTGAGGCCGAAACCTTGAAGCTCCATGGCCCACCATGATATGCGCCAGTGGCAAGTGGGTTCTCCAACGGGCTTCTGAGTGGGTACTTGGATACCACCGTGATGGGATGGCTTTGGAAGTACGGCCTCATCTTGCGGGAGGCAATGAGGATTGCCAGTAGCAGCTTCTGCATCATGGGGTACCGCTCCCGGGCGTCGCGCACTGCGCTGACGAAGTAGACCGGGTGCTGCACCTTGCGGGTCGCCGAGTCCTGAGAGGGCTCGGCTTCCTCCATGTCGACGCCTTGGGGTGGGGACGAGGTAGCCCCCAGCGGAGTTTCGTCGGAGGGAGGTTCTCCGGGCTCCGCGCCGTCTGGTAAGGTTGCAGTGACGTCAGGATCGCTAGACCCCTGGTCACCCGGCAGCCTTTTCTTGCATGGTTGCCCGGGAGAGAGTTCCCGGGTCGCTTGCCCTTGATCTTGCTTGACTTCTTCGGAGGAGCGTCACGCTCTACCACAAGCACAGCGCTGACCACCTGGTTGGTGGCGCAATGTACAGTAGCAGGGGCTCCTTTTCTTCTGGTGCCACGAGGATTGGTGGCGAGGCGAGGTAGCGCTTGAGGGATTGCAGGGCTTCCTCGGCCTCGGGGTCCACTCCACGGGGCCTGACTTCTTGAGCAGCCTGAAGAACGGTAAGGCCCGCTCCCCAAGCCTTGAGATGAAGCGCCCGAGTGCAGTGATGCACCCGTTGAGGCGCTGTACGTCCTTGACCCGCCGGGGCGCCTCCATGCGCTTGATCGCCTTGATTTTGTCCGGATTCGCCTCGATCCCTCGATGAGAGACCAGGAAACCCAGCAGCTTGCCGGAGGGGACCCCGAACACGCACTTGTCGGGGTTGAGCTTGAAGTTGACCCGGCGGAGGTTCTCGAAGGTCTCGTGCAGATCTTGGATGAGGGAGTCCTTGTACCGGGTCTTGACCACGATGTCGTCGATGTACGCTTCAACGTTGCGGCCCAGTTGTGGCCCAAGGCATGCTTGCATTGCGCGCTGGAAGGCAGCGTCGGCATTCCGGAGGCCAAAAGAAATCCGGGTGTAGCAGTAGCAGCCCTTGGGGGTGATGAAGGTCGTCTTCTCTTGATCCTCGAGCGCCATCATGATTTGGTGGTACCCGGAGAAGGCGTCCAAGAAGCATGATACGTCTCCGACGTATCTATAATTTCTGATGTTCCATGCTTATATTATACCAATTGCTGCATGTTTTATATACACTTCATATCACTTTTATGCATTTTCTGGGACTAACCTATTAACAAGATGCCGAAGTGCCAGTTCCCTGTTTTCTGCTGTTTTTGGTTTCAGAAAAGTACTTCTGCGAATATTCTCGGAATTGCACGAAACAAAAGGCCACGTCCCTATTTTTCCAGCACCGTCACGGAGTCCGAAGGAGAGACGAAGGAGGGCACCGAGGTGCCCAAACCACACCCAGGCGCGGGTGGGCCCCCTGCCGCGCCACCAGGTGGTGTGGGCCCCTCGGGCCTCCACCGACATCGCCCCTTCGCCTATATATTGCCTCAGACGCGAAAACCCTAGAGGATGAAGTCATATTTCCAGAAGAGTTCCGCAGCGCCGCCGCCATCGACGTCAAGTTTCGGGGGACAGAATTTCTGTTCCGGCACGCCGCCGGGACGGGGAATTGCCCCCGGAGTCATCTCCATCGACACCACCGCCATCTTCATCGCCGCTGCTGACTCCCATGATGAGGAGGGAGTAGTTCTCCCCCGAGGCTGAGGGCTCTACCGGTAGCTATGTGGTTCATCTCTCTCTCCCATGGTGTGATCTTTATGTGATCATGAGCTTTGTAATCTAGTTGAATAAGTAGATGTTACTCTTTATCTATTATGCACTCTATAGGTTACTTTAATATGAACTCCGGTAGTCTCCACGGTGTAAAGGTGACAGTGTGTGCACCGTGTGTGATTCCTTTATGACGTTGTGGCGCTTGTTTACTCCGGCTTGAGGTGTGCTTTTGTAGCCCTACACAATGAATGGTGTTTGTTATCCAACAAGAGAATGTTTAAGAGTAGCTTTTATTTATTCAATTATGAGATCATTGTTGAGAGTGTCCACTAGTGAAAGTATGATCCCTAGGCCTTGTTTCTAAGCATTGAAACACCGTTTACAACAAGTTCTGCTACATGTTTGCTTGCTGCCATTTTTATTCCAGATTGCAATTACCACTTATAATCATCCATATTACTTGTATTTCACTATCTCTTCGCCGAACTAGTGCACCTATACATCTGACAAGTGTATTGGGTGTGTTGGGGACACAAGAGACTTCTTGTATATTAATTGCAGGGTTGCTTGAGAGGGATATCTTTGACCTCTACCTCCCTGAGTTCGATAAACCTTGGGTGATTCACTTAAGGGAAACTTGCTGCTGTTCTACAAACCTCTGCTCTTGGAGGCCCAACACTGTCTACAAGAATAGAAGCACATGTAGGCATCAAGCTATTTTCTGGCGCCGTTGCCGGGGAGGTAAGCGTTGGAAGGTATCTCCTTTAGATTCTGCAATTATATCTTTTTGTTTCTTGTTTTTATTTTCACTAGTTAGGCTTAATGGAAAACAACAACAAAATTATAGATCTCTATGAACTTTATATGGAATTAGGACATGATGCTTTTGAAGAGAAAATTAAAAAACCTATGGAAAATTATTTGCATGATGGTAGCAATGTTGTTACTATAAATGCTTTGAACACCATTATTGCTAATGCTATGCAAAGCTCTAAGCTTGGGGAAGCTGGTTTTGATGAAAATGATATTTTTAGTCCCCCAAGTTTTGAGGAGAAAATTTTCTTTGATGATACTTTACCTCCAATTTATGATGACTATAATGATAGTGGTATTTTGGTGCCACCTACTATGGAGGATAAAGTTTATTATGATTATACTATGCCTACAATTTATGATGAATACAATGATGGATGTGATACTTTTACTCCCACTATTACTAATGAAATTGTTTATGCTTATGTGGAGAGTAGTGATACTTTTATGCATGTGGATCATGATAAGAATGCTTTATGTGATGGCTATATTTTTGAGTTTATTCATGATGCCACTGAAAATTATTTTGAGAGAGGAAAATATGGTTATAGAGATCTTTATGTTACTAAACCACCTCTCTTTATGATGAATGTTTTGAGCTTTCTCTTGATTTGCTTTTATTTGCTGGGTACTTTAAGACCTACTGGTCCTTATGAGAGAGGGAGACACGATTTCATATATCACAATAATATTAAGTCTTCTCTCTTTATGTTGAAATTTTTGAAGTTACACTTGTTTTGCATTTCTATGCTAGTCACTTTGTTCTTCATTGACTTGTTTTCTTACAAGACTCCTATGCATAGAAAGAGTGTTAGATTTAAACATGTTTTATATATGCTTCTTGATGCTCTCTTTTATGTTTCAACTCTCATCTTTATGTGTGCATCATAAAAATCACTATGCCTAGCTAAAAGGCTTTAAAGAAAAGCGCTTGTGGGAGACAACCCATTGTTTTTATTTCTGCAATTTTTGTTTTCTTTGAGTCAAAGAGTTTTGTCACTTCTGTAGCAACTCCTTTGTATCTTTATTTTATCGCATTGTTGTGCCAAGTAAAGTTCTATATTGAAAGTTGATGCAGGATTTGGATTTCTGCGCAGTGACAGATTTTTAGCTGTCACGGATTTGAGCTTATCTCCCTGTAGATAATTCGAAAAATTCTAAGAAAAATCACGCATATTCCTGAGATATGTACGCAACTTTCATTATTTTGGCCAGATCCATCTGAGAAACTTAAGTATCTCGAAAAAATTCGTCATTCCAGACTGTTCTGTTTTTGACAGATTCTGCCTTTTGATTTGCATTCGCTCTTTTACGATGTTTGTGTGGATTTCTTTGCTCCAGAAAGGATTAGTGGCTGTAGCTAATGTCCAGAAGCTTTGGGAATGATTGTTTCATTACAGAATATGAGAATTTTTGTTTATGCACTAACCCTCTAATGAGAACTGTCTTGAGTTTGGTGTGAAGGAAGTTTTCAAGGATCAAGCGAGAAGGGTGATATTATGTGATCAAGAAGAGTGAAAAGCTTAAGCTTGGGGATGCCCCCGTGGTTCATCCCCAGCCATATTCAAGAAGACTCAAGCGTCTAAGCTTGGGGATGCCCAAGGCATCCCCTTCTTCATCAACAACTTATCAGGTCATCTCTAGTGAAACTATATTTTAATTCTTTCACATCTTATGCGCTTTACTTGGAGCGTCTGTGTGCTTTTATTTTGTTCTTTGTTTGAATAAATTCAGATCCTAGCAATCCTTGTGTGGGAGAGAGACACGCTCCGCTTTTTCATGTGAATACTCATGTTCTTCACTTATATTTGTTGAGTATTCTTAACTAGCTACTGCAGTGCTTTTAGCTCCTGTTTTTCATGCATCTCTTCGAGCTGTTAGCACTTGTTTATAAATACTCTCTTGCTGCATTATATTATCATTTGGAGAGTTTATGTTTAAATAAATTTATTGGTGTTTATTTGGAAGAAAGAAAATGCTACATGTAGTAGTTGGTATTGGAAAAGACATATGCATTCTTGTAGATCATTGTCTTGTTTCGATTTGATGCTTTGCAATTGTTTTGAGCTCTCAAGTAGATCATGTTTAAGCTCTTGCATCATGTAGTTAAAGCCTAGTAGTGGAGAACTACCGTAGAGCTTGTTGAGACTTGGGATGCATATTTGTTCTCTCTAAGGTCTAGATATTTTCTGGTAAAATGTTTGAGCAACAAGGAAGACAGTGTAGAGTCTTATAATACTTGCAATATGTTTTTATGTGATTCTTGCTGTACCGGTTTATACTTGTGTTTGCTTCAAACAACCTTGCTAGCCTAAACTCTGTACTGAGAGGGAATGCTTCTCGTGCATCCAAAACTTGAGCCAAAACCCATGCCATTCGTGTCCACCATACCTACCTACTATGTGGTATTTCCTGCCATTCCAAGTAAATATTTCATGTGCTACCTTTAAACTATTCAAAACTTTGTTACTCCTTATTTGTGTCAATGTTTTATAGCTCATGAGGAAGTATGTGGTGTTTTATCTTTCAATCTTGTCATTTACTTCTGACAGACTTTCACCAATGGACTAGTGGCATATACATCCGCTTATCCAATAATTTGCAAAAAGAGCTGGCAACGTGGTGCCCAGCCCCAATTAATTATAACTTTCATTAATAATTCTCTTCACATGTTTTGCCCTGATTTATCAGTAAGCAACTTAATTTTGCAATAGACACTCCTCCATGGTATGTGAATGTTGGAAGGCACCCGAGGATTCGGTTAGCCATGGCTTGTGTAAGCAAAAGGTTGGGAGGAGTGTCATCTATAAAGAAACTAAAATACATGTGTAAACAAAAGAGAAGAGGGATGATCTACCTTGCTGGTAGAAATAACGTCCTTCATGGGAGCCGCTCTTTGAAAGTCTGGTTGACAAGGGGGTTAGAGTGCCCACTACCATTCGTTGACAACAACAAACACCTCTCAAATACTTATTTTGTGCTCTCTATATGCTTTCGAAAACTTAAAAAGCTCTAGCACATGATTTAATCCCTGCTTCCCTCTGCGAAGGGCCTATCTTTTACTTTATGTTGAGTCAGTTTACCTACTCCTTTCTATCTTAGAAGCAAACACTTGTGTCAACTTTGTGTGCATTGATTCTTACATATTTACTTATTGCACTTGTTATATTGCTTTATGTTGACAACTATCCATGAGATATACATGTTACAAGTTGAAAGCAAATGCTGAAACTTAATCATCCTTTGTGTTGCTTCAATGCCTTTTACTTTGAATCTATTGCTTTATGAGTTACCTCTTATGCAAAACTTTTTGATGCTTGTCTTGAAAGTACTATTCATGAAAAGTTTTTGCTTATATGATTCATTGTTTACTCTTTATCTATTTGTTAGCAAACTATAGACCATTGCTTTGAGTCACTTCATTCATGACATGAGCCTTGCAATATATTGATCAAGATTGTGTGAAAGCATGTCTCCTCAGAAATTATTTGTTGTTATCGTTTTACCTACTCGAGGACGAGTAGAACTAAGCTTGGGGATGCTTGATACGTCTCCGACGTATCTATAATTTCTGATGTTCCATGCTTATATTATACCAATTGCTACATGTTTTATATACACTTCATATCACTTTTATGCATTTTCTGGGACTAACCTATTAACAAGATGCCAAGTGCCAGTTCCCTGTTTTCTGCTGTTTTTGGTTTCAGAAAAGTACTTCTGCGAATATTCTCGGAATTGCACGAAACAAAAGGCCACGTCCCTATTTTTCCAGCACCGTCACGGAGTCCGAAGGAGAGACGAAGGAGGGCACCGAGGTGCCCAAACCACACCCAGGCGCGGGTGGCCCCCTGCCGCGCCACCAGGTGGTGTGGGCCCCTCGGGCCTCCACCGACATCGCCCCTTCGCCTATATATTGCGTCAGACGCGAAAACCCTAAACGAAGTCATATTTCCAGAAGTGTTCCGCAGCGCCGCCGCCATCGACGACAAGTTTCGGGGGACAGAATCTCTGTTCCGGCACGCCGCCGGGACGGGGAATTGCCCCCGGAGTCATCTCCATCGACACCACCGCCATCTTCATCGCCGCTGCTGACTCCCATGATGAGGAGGGAGTAGTTCTCCCCCGAGGCTGAGGGCTCTACCGGTAGCTATGTGGTTCATCTCTCTCTCCCATGGTGTGATCTTTATGTGATCATGAGCTTTGTAATCTAGTTGAATAAGTAGATGTTACTCTTTATCTATTATGCACTCTATAGGTTACTTTAATATGAACTCCGGTAGTCTCCACGGTGTAAAGGTGACAGTGTGTGCACCGTGTGTGATTCCTTTATGACGTTGTGGCGCTTGTTTACTCCGGCTTGAGGTGTGCTTTTGTAGCCCTACACAATGAATGGTGTTTGTTATCCAACAAGAGAGTGTTTAAGAGTAGCTTTTATTTATTCAGTTATGAGATCATTGTTGAGAGTGTCCACTAGTGAAAGTATGATCCCTAGGCCTTGTTTCTAAGCATTGAAACACCGTTTACAACAAGTTCTGCTACATGTTTGCTTGCTGCCATTTTTATTCCAGATTGCAATTACTACTTATAATCATCCATATTACTTGTATTTCACTATCTCTTCGCCGAACTAGTGCACCTATACATCTGACAAGTGTATTGGGTGTGTTGGGGACACAAGAGACTTCTTGTATATTAATTGCAGGGTTGCTTGAGAGGGATATCTTTGACCTCTACCTCCCTGAGTTCGATAAACCTTGGGTGATTCACTTAAGGGAAACTTGCTGCTGTTCTACAAACCTCTGCTCTTGGAGGCCCAACACTGTCTACAAGAATAGAAGCACACGTAGGCATCAAGCTATTTTCTGGCGCCGTTGCCGGGGAGGTAAGCGTTGGAAGGTATCTCCTTTAGATTCTGCAATTATATCTTTTTGTTTCTTGTTTTTATTTTCACTAGTTAGGCTTAATGGAAAACAACAAAAAATTATAGATCTCTATGAACTTTATATGGAATTAGGACATGATGCTTTTGAAGAGAAAATTAAAAAACCTATGGAAAATTATTTGCATGATGGTAGCAATGTTGTTACTATAAATGCTTTGAACACCATTATTGCTAATGCTATGCAAAGCTCTAAGCTTGGGGAAGCTGGTTTTGATGAAAATGATATTTTTAGTCCCCCAAGTTTTGAGGAGAAAATTTTCTTTGATGATACTTTACCTCCAATTTATGATGACTATAATGATAGTGGTATTTTGGTGCCACCTACTATGGAGGATAAAGTTTATTATGATTATACTATGCCTACAATTTATGATGAATACAATGATGGATGTGATACTTTTACTCCCACTATTACTAATGAAATTGTTTATGCTTATGTGGAGAGTAGTGATACTTTTATGCATGTGGATCATGATAAGAATGCTTTATGTGATAGCTATATTTTTGAGTTTATTCATGATGCCACTGAAAATTATTTTGAGAGAGGAAAATATGGTTATAGAGATCTTTATGTTACTAAACCACCTCTCTTTATGATGAATGTTTTGAGCTTTCTCTTGATTTGCTTTTATTTGCTGGGTACTTTAAGACCTACTGGTCCTTATGAGAGAGGGAGACACGATTTCATATATCACAATAATATTAAGTCTTCTCTCTTTATGTTGAAATTTTTGAAGTTACACTTGTTTTGCATTTCTATGCTAGTCACTTTGTTCTTCATTGACTTGTTTTCTTACAAGACTCCTATGCATAGAAAGAGTGTTAGATTTAAACATGTTTTATATATGCTTCTTGATGCTCTCTTTTATGTTTCAACTCTCATCTTTATGTGTGCATCATAAAAATCACTATGCCTAGCTAAAAGGCTTTAAAGAAAAGCGCTTGTGGGAGACAACCCATTGTTTTTATTTCTGCAATTTTGTTTTCTTTGAGTCAAAGAGTTTTGTCACTTCTGTAGCAACTCTTTTGTATCTTTATTTTATCGCATTGTTGTGCCAAGTAAAGTTCTATATTGAAAGTTGATGCAGGATTTGGATTTCTGCGCAGTGACAGATTTTTAGCTGTCACGGATTTGAGCTTATCTCCCTGTAGATAATTCGAAAAATTCTAAGAAAAATCACGCATATTCCTGAGATATGTACGCAACTTTCATTATTTTGGGCCAGATCCATCTGAGAAACTTAAGTATCTCGAAAAAATTCGTCATTCCAGACTGTTCTGTTTTTGACAGATTCTGCCTTTTGATTTGCATTCGCTCTTTTACGATGTTTGTGTGGATTTCTTTGCTCCAGAAAGGATTAGTGGCTGTAGCTAATGTCCAGAAGCTTTGGGAATGATTGTTTCATTACAGAATATGAGAATTTTTGTTTATGCACTAACCCTCTAATGAGAACTGTCTTGAGTTTGGTGTGAAGGAAGTTTTCAAGGATCAAGCGAGAAGGGTGATATTATGTGATCAAGAAGAGTGAAAAGCTTAAGCTTGGGGATGCCCCCGTGGTTCATCCCAGCCATATTCAAGAAGACTCAAGCGTCTAAGCTTGGGGATGCCCAAGGCATCCCCTTCTTCATCAACAACTTATCAGGTCATCTCTAGTGAAACTATATTTTAATTCTTTCACATCTTATGCGCTTTACTTGGAGCGTCTGTGTGCTTTTATTTTGTTCTTTGTTTGAATAAATTCAGATCCTAGCAATCCTTGTGTGGGAGAGAGACACGCTCCGCTTTTTCATGTGAATACTCATGTTCTTCACTTATATTTGTTGAGTATTATTAACTAGCTACTGCAGTGCTTTTAGCTCCTGTTTTTCATGCATCTCTTCGAGCTGTTAGCACTTGTTTATAAATACTCTCTTGCTGCATTATATTATCATTTGAAGAGTTTATGTTTAAATAAATTTATTGGTGTTTATTTGGAAGAAAGAAAATGCTACATGTAGTAGTTGGTATTGGAAAAGACATATGCATTCTTGTAGATCATTGTCTTGTTTCGATTTGATGCTTTGCAATTGTTTTGAGCTCTCAAGTAGATCATGTTTAAGCTCTTGCATCATGTAGTTAAAACCTAGTAGTGGAGAACTACCGTAGAGCTTGTTGAGACTTGGGATGCATATTTGTTCTCTCTAAGGTCTAGATATTTTCTGGTAAAATGTTTGAGCAACAAGGAAGACAGTGTAGAGTCTTATAATACTTGCAATATGTTTTTATGTGATTCTTGCTGTACCGGTTTATACTTGTGTTTGCTTCAAACAACCTTGCTAGCCTAAACTCTGTACTGAGAGGGAATGCTTCTCGTGCATCCAAAACTTGAGCCAAAACCCATGCCATTTGTGTCCACCATACCTACCTACTATGTGGTATTTCCTGCCATTCCAAGTAAATATTTCATGTGCTACCTTTAAACTATTCAAAACTTTGTTACTCCTTATTTGTGTCAATGTTTTATAGCTCATGAGGAAGTATGTGGTGTTTTATCTTTCAATCTTGTCATTTACTTCTGACAGACTTTCACCAATGGACTAGTGGCATATACATCCGCTTATCCAATAATTTGCAAAAAGAGCTGGCAACGGGGTGCCCAGCCCCAATTAATTACAACTTTCATTAATAATTCTCTTCACATGTTTTGCCCTGATTTATCAGTAAGCAACTTAATTTTGCAATAGACACTCCTCCATGGTATGTGAATGTTGGAAGGCACCCGAGGATTCGGTTAGCCATGGCTTGTGTAAGCAAAAGGTTGGGAGGAGTGTCATCTATAAAGAAACTAAAATACATGTGTAAACAAAAGAGAAGAGGGATGATCTACCTTGCTGGTAGAAATAACGTCCTTCATGGGAGCCGCTCTTTGAAAGTCTGGTTGACAAGGGGGTTAGAGTGCCCACTACCATTCGTTGACAACAACAAACACCTCTCAAATACTTATTTTGTGCTCTCTATATGCTTTCGAAAACTTAAAAAGCTCTAGCACATGATTTAATCCCTGCTTCCCTCTGCGAAGGGCCTATCTTTTACTTTATGTTGAGTCAGTTTACCTACTCCTTTCTATCTTAGAAGCAAACACTTGTGTCAACTTTGTGTGCATTGATTCTTACATATTTACTTATTGCACTTGTTATATTGCTTTATGTTGACAACTATCCATGAGATATACATGTTACAAGTTGAAAGCAAATGCTGAAACTTAATCATCCTTTGTGTTGCTTCAATGCCTTTTACTTTGAATCTATTGCTTTATGAGTTACCTCTTATGCAAAACTTTTTGATGCTTGTCTTGAAAGTACTATTCATGAAAAGTTTTTGCTTATATGATTCATTGTTTACTCTTTATCTATTTGTTAGCAAACTATAGACCATTGCTTTGAGTCACTTCATTCATGACATGAGCCTTGCAATATATTGATCAAGATTGTGTGAAAGCATGTCTCCTCAGAAATTATTTGTTGTTATCGTTTTACCTACTCGAGGACGAGTAGAACTAAGCTTGGGGATGCTTGATACGTCTCCAACGTATCTATAATTTCTGATGTTCCATGCTTATATTATACCATTGCTGCATGTTTTATATACACTTCATATCACTTTTATGCATTTTCTGGGACTAACCTATTAACAAGATGCCACAGTGCCAGTTCCCTGTTTTCTGCTGTTTTTGGTTTCAGAAAAGTACTTCTGCGAATATTCTCGGAATTGCACGAAACAAAAGGCCACGTCCCTATTTTTCCAGCACCGTCACGGAGTCCGAAGGAGAGACGAAGGAGGGCACCGAGGTGGCCAAACCACACCCAGGCGCGGGTGGCCCCCTGCCGCGCCACCAGGTGGTGTGGGCCCCTCGGGCCTCCACCGACATCGCCCCTTCGCCTATATATTGCGTCAGACGCGAAAACCCTAAGGACGAAGTCATATTTCCAGAAGTGTTCCGCAGCGCCGCCGCCATCGACGACAAGTTTCGGGGGACAGAATCTCTGTTCCGGCACGCCGCCGGGACGGGGAATTGCCCCCGGAGTCATCTCCATCGACACCACCGCCATCTTCATCGCCGCTGCTGACTCCCATGATGAGGAGGGAGTAGTTCTCCCCCGAGGCTGAGGGCTCTACCGGTAGCTATGTGGTTCATCTCTCTCTCCCATGGTGTGATCTTTATGTGATCATGAGCTTTGTAATCTAGTTGAATAAGTAGATGTTACTCTTTATCTATTATGCACTCTATAGGTTACTTTAATATGAACTCCGGTAGTCTCCACGGTGTAAAGGTGACAGTGTGTGCACCGTGTGTGATTCCTTTATGACGTTGTGGCGCTTGTTTACTCCGGCTTGAGGTGTGCTTTTGTAGCCCTACACAATGAATGGTGTTTGTTATCCAACAAGAGAGTGTTTAAGAGTAGCTTTTATTTATTCAATTATGAGATCATTGTTGAGAGTGTCCACTAGTGAAAGTATGATCCCTAGGCCTTGTTTCTAAGCATTGAAACACCGTTTACAACAAGTTCTGCTACATGTTTGCTTGCTGCCATTTTTATTCCAGATTGCAATTACCACTTATAATCATCCATATTACTTGTATTTCACTATCTCTTCGCCGAACTAGTGCACCTATACATCTGACAAGTGTATTGGGTGTGTTGGGGACACAAGAGACTTCTTGTATATTAATTGTAGGGTTGCTTGAGAGGGATATCTTTGACCTCTACCTCCCTGAGTTCGATAAACCTTGGGTGATTCACTTAAGGGAAACTTGCTGCTGTTCTACAAACCTCTGCTCTTGGAGGCCCAACACTGTCTACAAGAATAGAAGCACACGTAGGCATCAAAGCACAGCAGCTCGCACCCTGCCGTGGAGTCCACGATCATGTCGATCCGCGGCAGGGGGAAAGGGTCCTTGGGACAGGCCTTATTCAGGTCTGTGAAGTAGATGCAGAGTCTCCACTTGAAGGTCATGTGCTTCGGCACCATGATGACTCCCAAGTGCAGGAGATCAATTGTAGTACCTTTTGATTAGAAAAGGTTGTCGAACCCACAGGGAGCTGAAGGTATTGGTTAGCAAGATTGATAAATAAAACAATGAAAGATGCAAGTGTTTTTGGTATTTTTGGTTGTATGGATGCAATGCTGAAAATAAATAGTAGCAAGCGACAGCTCTCAAGGAGAGAAAGCCCAATCCTCTTATGTGCAAGAGGACAAGCTCAAGTGATGTGTAACTTATAAGTGGAAAACGTTCCCGAGGGTGGCATGGATATTACTAGGCATAGAGATTTATTAAACAACACGTCGAATATCTTGTCAAGTTTTAATCTTCTTTGGACAGAGCCATTTTTAGATAAAGCTAAATAAATAAACTAAACCCCTTATGATGGATCATGTGGCTAAGCAAATGACTGCACAAGAATTATTAAGACAAAAAGTCCCACCATAGCATTACACTCTAAGGTCCCCGATACTAATACCCTCATAATGCAACTTCATGACTCGGACGAGGGTTTACGTGTCCTCCCAAGTCGCCCTCAATTCATTACACTACGGTGTTCTCCTATGAGCCCATAAAGGTGAAGTGTTGTGCAGTCGACGTTCGCACAACACCATCATAGAATCACATAAAAGATAAACACTTGACAAAATACCAACACATGTCATATATAAATCATTGCCAATTCATCCTATGCCCTCAGGAATATACGGGAACTACTCACAACGTGCAAGCATGATGATATTCAGTGGCATAAGTGGTACAATGCAATCTGAAAATATAACTTCACCTCCAAATAATGACAAGTACTCAATCACAAACATGAATAGTAGCACAAGACAAGTATCTAGGGTATAGCAACTTTCAAACTACGAGGGGAACGAGGTGGATCACGGAGATGATGATGGAGATGGTGCTGGTCTTGGTGGTGGTGATGATGTAGAGACCTCCTCCCACGCCAAGGAGGAGAAGTGATGACGATGACGGTGATTTCCCCCTCCTTCGGAACTCCGGAGCAGCAGAGTCTGATTCCCCCTCGGAGAGAATCAGGAGTTTCGCCGCCGCCACGGCCTCGGATGGACTTGGAAAAATTAGGTCGTAACTTTTCGGGGAGGACGAAGGCGTGCATAAAAAGCCCCAGGCGAGGAAGTGCTCGAGGCTCCATTTGGTGGGTCCCACGCGGCCAGGTACTGTGGCCGCGTGGGCCCACCCATCTTGGGCCTCGAGGCTCCCCTCTCTTCGGTCTTCTTCCCTGTGCCTTGTTCTTCATGAAAAAATGGATGTGCAATTTTCCTTTTATTATTTGGATCTCTGTAGCTCCTGAAACATTAAAAACAAGAAAAAGGAGGTTTTCTGCCTCCCAGAAATTAAATACCAAAAATAGGGACTTTGTAAGAAAGTCCCATAAATCGTCTAAAACATGTAAAATAATGGTATTACCATGCAAATAACATTCTAATGTGATGCTAAGAGTTGTATAAATGATGATATAAAATGCACGTATCACACCACCACGGGGTTGGCCACCCAGGTTGGGTGAGGAACCGAACGGATGACGCCAGCTTCTATCAGTTTGTCAACCTCGGCGATGATGAACTCCAGCTTTTCCTTGCTCTGGTTCCGGAGAACCTGCTTCACGGGGAGAGCCCTAGAGCAACCGCCAGTTTGTGCTCGATCACCTCCCTTGGAACACGGGTAAACCTGACGCCTCCCACGCGAAGACATCAGAGTTTTCCCGAAGGAAGGCGACGAGCGCGCTTTCCTATTTGTCGGTGAGGCGGGCGCCGATGGTGATGGAGCGAACGCCGTCACTAGACAGCGCCACCTTCTTGGTCAGCTGCGGGTCGCCATGGAATGGCGCCTTCTTGGAGGGAGTAGATGTGGAGCCCCCAGGGTGCCCTTCGCCCCCGGAGAGTGCTCCAGCATCATCCTCATGTCCACCTTGAGGGACATCCGCCATGATTTCCACCGTCTGGTTCAACTGGTGAACGCAGTAGATGGCATCGTCGATGTCGGCCTTGACCTTGATGACGCCCCACGGCGCCGGGATCTTCAGCATGTTGTAGGCGAAGTGGGAGACGGCCATGAACTTGGCCAGGGCAGGCCGGCCAAGTATGCCGTTGTACGGGAGCGGGGTGCAGGCGATGTCGAAGACGATGTCCTCGGTGCGGAAGTTTCACGAGTCGCCAAAAGTGACCGGAAGCGTGATCTTCCCGAGGGGTCGAGTAACACTTCCGTTCACGCCTTGGAACACGCCGGTGTCTTGCAGGTGAGACTGAGGGATCTGAAGGATAGCCAGGACCTTCGCCGTCATCTTGGTGACCTTGTAGTTGTGGATGACGGGTGACACGATCAACAGCAGGGTCCCGACCCCGGCAGTGTTGACAGGGTGATCTTCTGGGTCGAAGGTGATGACTTGGCTGGACCAGTCCAGGGGCCTAGACGGAGCAGAAGCAACCGCGTTCAGCTCCCGGACAAGTCTCTTGCAGGCGCCATTGGAAGGAGGCTGAGAAGACCCTCCGTGGATGCACCCGACGACCCCGGTGACCTCTTGATACTTCCCGCCGTTGCCTCCTTGGGGGGCCGGAGCTTCCCCGTTGCCATCATGAGCAGCCTCTGGATTGTTGTACCCGCGACCGCTGACATGGGTATGCCTATCGGGTACCCTACCCTGAGGGTACCTGGTGCACGTATCGACTAGGCCCAACTATCAGAACCTACATGAAGCCCATGAAGGAAGGCCCAAGAAAGATGGAGTATCCTCCGAGTTTGGCGAAGACATAGTCGGTTTAGGCTTACCATACATGTAAATCGAGTCGGTTATGAAAACCCGAGACCCAGCCTATTATTTAAGGACTGGGAGGGCCGTCGGACCAGACCACGTACTTTCAGAGCCACCAAAACCCTAGCGAGATCGACATCTCGCCGGGACCCTTGTAACCATCATATTCGCAAAGCAATAACAGACAGGCAGGACGTAGGGGTGTTACCTCCACACGAGGGCCCTGAACCTGGGTAAATCTTTGCCCTGCTTGTCAGCCGACGATACTTCCAGCTCTACCACGTTCTCTCCCCCATATTCACAACCCAGGGACCTCGACTATGGGTCTTGATGAGTCTACCCCTCGTCAACCGCCTTGACCGTCGCGCCCTCCTCCACGGCCTCCGCGGCCACCGCCTCGGTTCCATCCATGGTCGCCCCCGCCTTGGCGACCCGTGGGACAGTCGCGAGCGATGTGCCCGGCAGTGCTGCAGTTGTAGCAGCCGTCTTGACTGACCCCGTCAGCTCGACGTTTCTCCCGGATGGCGAGGTTCTTGAGCATGCGACAGTCCTTGAGCAGGTGGTTGCCTTCTGGATGAATGTGACACCAGGGGTCACCTTCGCCTTCTTCCTCGGAGGTCGGCGTAGGCTTGGCCTTCTTCGGAAGAGGCTCGGTGACGAAGATCCGCTTGTCGGGTCCAGGGTCCCGCTTCTTGTTCTTGGTTGGAGCGACCTTGTCCTTGGGCTCATCCTCCCCGGGGACCTTGACTCCTTCTTCAGCTCGAGCGCACCGATCTGCAAGCTCCCAGAGCTTACGAGCAGACTCGACGCGATGAATGCTCAGCTTCTCGCGCATCTTGGGGTTGCGGACGTTGGCGTGGAAGGACTGAATCACCATCTCCCCCTTGATGCACGGTATGGTGTTCATCTTCTGGGTGAAGCGCTGGATGAACTTGCGAAGAGTTTCACCCGAAAGCTGCTTGAAGTCGTGGAGGTCGCTGGGAGCCCCCGGGCGCTCGTACCCGCCTTGGAAAGCCCCCAGGAACTGTTCCTTCAGCGCCTGCCAGGACCGGATGGAGCACTCGGGAAGGTTGAGAAGCCAAGTTTGGGCATCTCCCTTCAGGGCCAAAGGGAACCAGTTGGCCATCATGAATTTGACGGCCCCGGCAACCATTGCTGCAAGAGAGTAGATCTGCAGAAAGTCCCGGGGGTTCATGGTGCCGTCGTAGCGAAGCACGTCGATCTTGAACTTCTTGATGAGTCTACCCCTCGTCAAGTGGCGCCGTCTGTGGGAAAGAATAGCGCTGGACTCGAAGTTTCGCTGGTTCCATCAGCAAACGGCAACTCGCCAATCTCATCTGCGAACGGCAACTTGCCGATCGAATTTGCAAACGGCCACTCGCCGACCATGTCAGCAAACAGCAACTCGCCGATCCAGGCGACACACGGCAACTCGCCGATCCACTCGAAAAGCGGCAGCTTGCCCGCTTCACCCGCAAAAAGCGCATCCGCTCCTTCGATGAACTTCAATCCGCACTCACCAGAGCTTCAGGAGGCGTTTTCCGGTCTCGAGTCAGGTTTGGATTTAATAGTTGGAGCATTCAGTTTTTTCGTAAATAATCTTGGCACGCAGGACTTGACAGATCCCCAACAACTGGCGCAGAGCGCACCCGAGGATCCGTCGACTGCGCACGCCCCGTCGTCAATTCCTGAAGCCTGCTCACCCACAACAACCATGTCGACTGGCGAGATCGACAAGTTCATGATGACGGAATTCCAAGGCGAGGAGGCTGAATCAGCATACCGCATAAGCAACATCGACTTCGACCTCCCACTCGACGATAGCTTCGACCGCGGGATCTCCCTCGATGACTTCTACGAGCCCGCGACTCATAACGACAGCAACTTCGATTCCGAGATCTTCACTGACACCAATCTTGACTCAGAGATCCATAATGGCTTCGCCAACAACAAGATGAGCATAGGCGATGAGCACGTTGAGAACAAGGATCTACTCGACGGGCATACCGGCTCTGACATGAGCCTGGATGACGACGTCGAGTCCATGACTGGAATCGACAATGCATACACGTGCCCGCGGGTCACGCCCCATCAGGTCTACGTGGCCTTCTCCGCGGAATCATCCGCAGCCGCAGCCGTCCGCAGGCCTACACAATTCCCATGCACGGTAACCATGCCGGATGGGGTCACAACCTTGACGATCACGGAGGAGATGGCAGCAAAAGCAGATAAAGTCATCAAGGAGTGCACAATGATGCCGGCAAACTCGACTCCGGAAGAGATGTTGACCTACCAGTACTTCAACTGGCAAGAGTCAATTCGACTGCAAAACTACCGAGCGACACTCGAAGAGCGCAGGAAGCAGGCTAGCCTTTCGAGTGCACGAAGAAGGGAGCAATCCCTTGGATCCACAATGCAACCAACTGCACGGTCCAAGTCACGGTTGGCGAGCCTTCCAGAACACGAAAGGGTAGCGATCACCCGCAACCTGTCATTTATGACACACGACGCTGATGGAATCCCAATACCCAAAACAGCAGAAGGTGCTTTGATCTCCGTAGGTGCATACCTAAAAGCAATGCAACCTCCAGCGGATGATCCCAACGCCGCCTTTCATCGTCAACAAATCAAATCGCTAGCTCTAGCGGCAAAGGCTATACAGCCAGCAGACAAAACTCCAGGAGGGAGTAGGGAACGCCAGATAGCAACCCCACGACACGCAACACGTGAGCATAGTGGTCGAGGTCACCACTCGGAAGAAGGAAGAAGCACGCGCCGGCATTGATCTCGAAGGTCAAACAGCAGTGATTCATACTCTGACCGTGAACCAGAGCCATGCGGAGCATTGTGCTTCACTCGACGCATTCGTGAGACGCGGATGCCCAAAGGATTCAAGCTGACAGGCGAACAACCCAAGTATAACGGTCGCCAGGAACCTTCCGGGTGGCTAGAAGATTACAGACTCGCCGTGGCATGCCAGCGTGGCACAAACACCACAGCAATGCAGTACATACGACTCATGCTCGAAGGCACAGCCCGCGACTGGCTCAAGGCTCCCTCCATCATCATATGACTCGTGGGACGATTTCCGCAGAGACTTCATCAAAAACTTCGAGCCTCTTTGTGAGCGCCCGAAGACATTCGAAGAGCTACGAGCATGCACTCAACGATCAGACGAGTCGTTGAGGTCATACATACGGAGGTGGACTGAAATACGCAATTCGGTTGGAACAATATCAGAAGATAGGGCCATGGATGCCTTCACGCAGGTCTAGCCAGGAAGGACTTCAGGAAAGCACTTGGTCGCGAAAAGCCAAGTTCTTTGGCTCAACTCATAAAGATCGCGACCGAGTGGGCAGATGGAGAGGATTCTGTGCGCAGATCTCGCGTCTCCCCACCACGCGACAACCACGACAGCAGCAGTCGAAGCCGCAGAGACTCATACAGAGATGATCGCAGGCGCAAACGCTCCAAACGTCCTTACGACGATGATAGACCCGAGTTCATGGCGGCTGGCTACACTCAACCCCGCGATGACCAAGACAGAAGCAATCGGCGCTCGGATGATCGACGAGACAGTCGAGAACGCGAGCAACGGAGCGACAGCTACAAAAGCAAGAATGGCGCAAACGCGCTGACACAAAACCCGAGCGGTCATTCGAAGAAAAGATGGACGACTGGTGCAGACTCCACCTCTTCAAGGGAGATGATGGAAGGCTACGCTCCAATCACACCCTAAGGAACTGCAGGGAATTCGACCAAATGGCGACTGATTACATGATACGACTCAAAAGGCACGGCCCTGCACCCGCTCAACGCGCCTGCACCGTACCACAGCCAAACGCTGCGCCTGCTCTCATGGCACCACCGCAGCCGCCACCGCAGCAACCACCACCACAGCCTGCTCCAGGCGCAAATATGCAGGTGCCATACACCCGTGCATCGGGTAGAAGATGATCAATATCCACAGCCCCACGGGCAGATGTACATGATACAAAAGGGTCGCCCCTCTAACAGGCAGCAAAAGCTAATCACTCGACAGGTAAACATGGCTGTCATGGCACCCCCTGCCGTACCTGAGTTTCTGAAGGGATCGGACCACCTAAGCTTCAGTCAGGAGGATCATCCCCCAGCTGTAGCTCGACCAGGGCACGCGCTCTGGTACTCGACGCGCAAATAGGAGGCTACGCCATGACCAAGGTCTTCATGGATGGAGGCAGCGGCATAAACATCATCTTCGCGGACACGCTCCGCAAAATGAACAGGTCAGTCGAAAACCTCCCAAAATCTTCAAATACCTTCCACGGTATCGTTCCTGGCAAAGCAATTAGCCCAGAAGGCACCATACAACTCGACGTTACGTTCGGGGACAAAGCCACTTCAGGACAGAGTCGATTGAGTTCGAGGTCGTCGACTGGAAATCACAATACCATGCTATTCTTGGTCGCCCGACGTTTGCTCGATTCATGGCGGTGCCACACTACGTACCTCACGCTGAAGATGCCAGGACCAAAGGGAGTCATCACTGTCCGTGGAAACTTTCAAAGGTCCGATGCTTGCGACCGCGAGTTCAGCAAAATCTCCGAGATGTTCGGGGTGGAAGAAACTCGCCGACTGGCGATTCCAACGACCGCACACTCCTTCCAGAGCATAAAAACTGGCAGTCGACAGATCCTTCAATGCTAACGAACGACACAAGGTCGCATCAGGTGCACCCGACCGATCCGTCCAAGACAGTCAACGTATCTTCGAGCCTGCCTATCGCATAGGAAGGCGCGCTCGTCGAATTCCTCCGTGAGAACTGGGAGATATTTGCGTGGTGTCCAGCCGACATGCCAGGTATTCCCAGGGAATTCGCCGAGCACTCTCTCCAATTGTTTCCAGATGCAAAGCCAGTCAAGCAAACGATGCGTCGAATCTCCGGCCCAAAGCGAACCGCAGTCGAATCTGAAGTCGACCGGTTACTCGCAGCAGGATTCATTAGGAAATCAAGAAATCACAATGGGTGGCCAACCCCGTACTCGTGAGAAGAAGCATACAGACATCCTTCGGATGTGCGTGATTTTACAGCACTCAACAAGTGCTGTCCAAAGGATCACTTTCCCGCTACCCCGAATCGACCAGATCGTCGACTCCACCGCCGGATGCGCACGACTGTCCTTTCTGGATGCTTACTCAGGCTATCACCAGATAAGGATGAAGGAAGAAGACGAAGAAAAAACGGCGTTCATAACCCCACTCGGGGTCTACTGCTACACAACCATGCCCTTTGGGCTAAAAACGGGTGCAACATACCAGCGCATGATGCAAGACTGCCTCAAAAAGCAAATTGGACGCAACGTCCAAGTCTATGTGGACGACATTGTCATTACCACAGAGAAGAGCATACACTACTCGACGACTTTAGGAGACATTCGATAACCTCAAGCGCTTTCATATCAAGCTCAATCCTAAGAAGTGCACGTTCGGCGTTCCAGCCGGGCAGCTCTTGGGATATCTAGTCTCTGCCCGTGGAATCGAAGCAGATCCAGAGAAGATACAGGCCATCCTCACAATGCAAAGGCCTTCAAAACTTCATGACGTGCAGAAGCTAGCAGGTCGAGTGGCAGCGCTCAGTCGATTTATCAGCAAACTTGGCGAAAAGCGCTGCCGTTCTATCGACTGATGAAGAAGGCAGACAAATTCGAGTGGACGCCAGAAGCTGAAGCAGCCTTCAGATCTCAAGCGGATCCTCACAAGCCCTCCAATCCTTGTCGCACCCAAGGAACGGGAGCCACTATACCTGTATGTCTCAGCTACAAACAGGGTGGTGAGCACCGTGCTGGTAGTCGAACGCATGGAGGAGGGGCACTCGCAAAGCATACAGCGTCCTGTCTACTACCTGAGCGAGGTTCTCTCCATATCAAAGCAGCGGTACCCGCACTATCAGAAGCTGGCCTACGCCGTATTCATGTCCTCAAGGAAGTTGACGCACTACTTCACAGAGCACCCGATCACCGTGGTAAGTAACTCAGCAATCGGTGATATCCTCACAAACCCCAATGCAACGGGTCGAGTCGCAAAATGGCTCATCGAGCTGGCACCAAGGGACATCAAGTACGAGCACCCGAAGGCTATCAAGGCACAAGTTCTACCTGACTTCACAACCGAGTGGATTGAAGCCCAGCTGCCTGCCGTACCAGATTTATCCAACTCATGGACTATGTACTTCGACGGGTCCAAGAAACACGAAGGCACATGAGCAGGTGTCATACTCATATCGCCAAAAGGAGACAAGCTCCGTTATGTTCTGCAGATGGGATTCAAATTACCCTCCAACAACGAGGCTGAGTACGAGGCTTTGATTCATGGCATGCGGATGGCAAAAGCACTTGGGTGCACTTGATTGATGATCTATGGCGACTCTAATCTTGTGGTGCAGCAAACAATGAAGGCCTGCGATGCAATCGCAGACAACATGATCGCTTATCGCGACCTGTACAACACACTGGAGGGCAGCTTCGATGGCTGCTAGTTGCGGCACATAGGAAGAGAAAGCAACGAAGAAGCAGATATGCTAGCCAATCTTGGCTCTACTGGCGCACAGGTTCCACCTGGTGTTTTCCTCGAGCGCATCGAGCACAGATCCATCAAAGAGAAACAAGTACCTCCTACATCGACTACGACAGCCAAGAACAAAGTACCTAGCACAGAGGACCCTCCAGTCGAGGTGCTCCTCATCGAGCCAACCTGGACTCAACCTTTCCTGGCATACATACTCCACAACGAGCTGCCAGAAGACATAACCGAGTCCCGGCGCGTCACTCGAAGATCCAAAGCATACACCGTCATCAACGACGAGTTATACAAGCGCAGCATATCAGGTATGTTTCAAAGATGCATCGCATTCGAAGATGGCCAAGCCATCCTTCGAGACATTCATGCAGGTACCTGTGGGCACCACGCCAGCAGTCGATCACTCGTAGCCAAAACCTTCCAAGCAGGGTTTTACTGGCCTACAACACTCAAGGACGCGGAGGACATAGTCAAAAGGTGCGTCGGCTGCCAGAAATTCGCAACAAGGCCGCACGCACCGCATCGGCGTTGAAGACCATACCGCTGGCCTGGCCTTTCGCCCAATGGGGGCTTGATATGGTTGGGCCACTCAAAAAGTCATCCCCTATTTACCGCAGAACGCAAAACGATCGCAACCGTCAAAACAAATCGATACGCTCCGCGCGAAATCTAGTCATACACGTGGCGGCGCGGAGAGCAACCGTCGCCGGCCACTCCGCCCACTACGCACGGGAATCCAGGAAACCATCATCACATCCCGTGAAAATCGCGCCAGAACGGTCAAATCAAGTCCACGCGGCGTCATCCCTGGTCAGCTCTGCAGAAACGGGCCCATAAAGCAGGGTCACGTCTTATCAAGCCTTACCATGCACGCCACCGCTTGTCAGAGATGGCAGTCACAAAAATGCGTCATGGCTGACGTTGTTTTGCAAAAATGGCATAAAAGTCACTCGATGCTATCCGCGGGTGGTCTCTCACAGGAATTTCGATTGGTTCTCCAGCAGAGTCATAGACGCCAGTCGAAAGACTTTCGACTGAAACATCATACTCCCATCGGGAGCATATCAAAAATTTCTTTGATTAATGTGTGCAGGGTAAAAAGTTTTGAGATTATCCTCCATTGCAAGTAATAAAGCACAATCTCGGGGGCTACTCCCATCAGGAGCGCTGTCGCGCACACCGATAGAATAATGGCAAAGTATCAGTCGACATACTGTAACACCCCGAAAATTGAACCCAAAATTTAGTGCTGTTTTCCGACACCTGAAAAACTTTTTCCCTCTTATTCTAAATATTTCTCCAAAACTTTTGAAGATGAATTGACTTGGAAATTGCTTTCTCGAAATTTCCATAAGCCCACAACCACTCCATCACCCTGATATTTTTTGTGCTCTGGTTTTCTCCGAAAAACCCTAGCCCTAATTATCGGAACCTTTTAATCCTTTTCTTCCACCTACAAAGGAAAGCCCATTTCCAGAGCTCTAAAATTCCACCAAAAATACCAGAGGACCCCATGTCCATATAAAGACCATCCATGCAAAAATATTGCATACTCCAATGCAATATTTCCAAGTTAGGCCATAATTTCAAAACTGCCACTTCTGATCCAGAAATGTTTTAACCAAGCTAGCACCTCCAATAATTCTGATAAATTCAGGGTATGCATATTTTTGGCATTTCCTGCATTTCCTCTTTTGGAGCCAAACCTATTAGAGCAACATTTAGACCACTTCCTTTGTAAGCCCAAATTAATGCCATTTTGGGTTCTTCAAACAAACCTACACCAAGAAAACTCCAATGACCTTGATGCTTGGTGATCTTGACAACATGACCCAAAGACACACAATGCCAGGAGATCACCCCAAGATGAAACATGGAACCCCATTTTCTCAAATCATTCCATTATGGCCATTTTAGGCCATCTTATTGAAAACCATTTTCCCTTCACCCAAATGAGCTCAAAACTTCACAGACATGCTCCCTACACCTAATCTAGACATTGGTAATTTTTGGGAATTTTTGTGAGATGTGTAAGACCACAATCGTTTCATCGAACACTGCTGCATTTTTAGTTTTCTGAAAACTTTATTCTGCAAAGTGTTGCAACATTGATGGTTTCTTGTTTGTTTGTGTTTGCCTTGATCTGGTGAGCACCGTAGTACCAACTTCTTTGTGTTTGGAGCATCCAATCGTCGGGAACGCGGCAGTGCTGACCGTGGCGCGCTCTGGAACGCCAGGACGTGCCCACCGGCTGGCCCATGTCCTCTCCCCGTCGCTCGCTGCCTCGCTGCCCTGCGGAGTGAAGCCGTGCCCGAGCCCCCCTCTCCCCTTGCTGCCCGTGGCTCCGGCGAGCCAGCCGTGGCCAGGCCCCCCCTTCCCCGGCACGACCCCTCCCTCTCCGCCGTGCGCCGCCAAACACTAGAGTCCGCGCCGCACGGAGCAGTACACCTCCAGGAACTACCCGACGCACCGCCCACTCCAATAACCCCTCATGCACCTCTGTAGCTCCAGCTCATCGAGCTTATCCCCTCCCTTCCCCTTCTGCGGCTAAGGAGCTCCGGTGACGCGAAGCAACGGCGTCCACAGCCCGTGCCCCCTCTGCTCCCCACGCTATAAAAGGAGCCCCCCAGAGCCCCTCTAGCTCACTCCACCCCTCCTAGCCTCCTCCCCCCCCAACCTCGCCACAGCCCGAGGAATCGAAGGATGCCGCCCCATTGCTTCGAGCTCCGTGAGCACGACACCCGCCGTGGTGGCCCTCCTCCCCAGCCTCCCCCTGCCACCCAACGCCTCCCCTGGGCGCGGTGAACCTCCCGCCGGCGAACCCCAGCTTCCCAAGCCTCCTCCACGGCCGTAGCGCCGGCGAGCGTGCGCCGTCTCCCCTGTCGAGCACCTGCGTCGATGCGGGATAAGAAGAAGAACCAGAAGGAGGAAGGAGAAGGAAAGGAAAAGAAAAAAAAAGAGGAAAAAGAAAAGAAGGGGAAGAGATAGAGAGACCGACAGTGGCCCCGGGCCCCACCTGTCGGGTTAAGTGCAGACGGATTCCGTTGTTTACGCCTTCTGTGCAGCGAAGGCGTATTTCCAGCAAATGCGTGACCAGCCCAGCCCGGCCGAATTTCGGCCCGTCCCAGTTTTTTTTTCCTCCGGTGAGCAGCAGATAGCTATCCGTCGCACGTCATTATCTTTTTAACCGTAGCTCCGATTGAGGCGATTCAAATTCCTAAATTCATGGTTTGAGGAGAGTTATCCAGTGGAGCTGTCCTTTTCCATTTTTGGAATTATTTATTTTGTGGCCTATATTGATGTGTTGTTTGACCCCCCGGGGTTCAAGCGTTCGTCAAGACCCCGACCCCCGACGAGTACGAGACCTCCCGAACCATCTGGAGCCCGTGTTTTCAGGCAAGCTAAACCGCTTGCTATGAGCCGTCCCACAGTGTTGTTTGTTATTTGTTGATTGCCATACCGGGTGTTATATTTTATGTCTGTACCCTGCTTATTTATTGCATGTCTGTTGTTATTCTTGTTTAGTATGTTCCTTCGATTATTGATCCTGCCATGTCATATTCATCATCCATGTATGCATTAGAATGATGTGTGAATTATCTGTGCGCCTCGCACTTGCGTGGCTTTGTCGAACCCTCTAAATAAACAACTCTAAAACATGCGTTCCTATGATTGTTTGCTTCTTCTCCTTCGCCGAGGTGAGGAGCGGACGAATGTCGTCTTATGATCCTCGGAGTTGGGGGCATTTGCCAAAAGAGTTATTTGCTTCTTGTCCCTCCGTCAAACGTGGTTGGCGTAAGCCACCTAGACTGCGACGCTTGGGAGCTGACTTTCCAATTGGTTCTTTTTGCCAAGATTGCTGACACCACGTCAGGTTAATCCTTGAGTGGAATGGATGCTTTCTTTCTTATGAATGCTTTTCGGTTCATTGTTTGGAGGCTACATGCCTCACCAACCTTGTAATTAATCTGCGAGGACGCTGGCTGGAGGAACGCCACAGTCGTCCGATTGACCCACTGCGTTATCTTTTGTAGTTGATCTGTGAAGGCGCTTGCCAGCGGAAGACCGCTGCCACAGTCTTCCGGTTGACGTTTCTTTTTCCTTGTCAAACGAGAAGGCGCTTGCCAGCGGAAGACCGCTGCCACAGTCATCCGGTTGACGTTCTTTTTATTTTGCTAAGTTTGGACATGGATACTACTATTGCTCGATTTATTGTGTTGCTAATATTTTGTCGTGTGATGATATATTATGATATTGTGATTGTTGTGTTGGACTAATCCTCTTGGTTTGGACTTGTGAATGATGGAACTTGATTAAATGAAACACCCCTCCAAACAACGATAGGGTCAGTCCACGGTGCCACTAATCTGAACATCGAAAGCACTGCCACTGTCGCTCACATGGGCGGGCCTTGACCTACGTAATCCTATCGAGCCTCCTTTGATGCCACCCTTTTGGCAAGTCTAGTCGGTACCATAGTTGGTCGGGGCTAGTCTTGCGAAGGTTCCGGAGCTAGGCGTTGCCCATAGTTGGGAGCGTGCCGGATTCACTTCTGCATAAGGCATAGAGTTATGTCGGTGGCTATACAGGGAGTGTCTTGGTAGCGTGAACGGTGAGGTGAGTGTATCTTGCTGAGTTCGCCTTAAGGATGATATCCTAAAGTACCGGCTGAGTGTGGTGCACTTAGGTGGGTGGTATCTGCAACCTCTCGAGAGTGTCAAATCTAGATGTCTAGCCTAGTTCCAAGGTATGGAAAAACAGTTCAGTGTCGGTCACACTGTGTGTCTTTGTCGTGTCAGGAGGTTAAACCTAAGGCTTGTTTGAAAGAAAGATGAACAACCTGATTTCACTAAATGAACAATAAGATGATGCAGGGAATGTTACTTGTGAGGTGAATGGGATGGCGGTGTGATGCGTTGGAAGCCTATAGTTAGGCCAGAGCCAACATCAACCGTGCATGCCCGGGAGATAGCCAGAGTTGGCTGGAGTGAGAGACAGAGTTGGCTAGAGGCTTGGAAGCCTGATTGTGTTGACAGGAGTAATGGTAAGATTTGGTACCAACTAGTACACTCGTCTACTCGTCACAGGTAATCTCTTTGTTTGATTGTCGGTGCACGATCCAACCCCACCTGGCTTGGACTCTGCACTGGGGATACCCCATTGTTTGCTTACGCCATGTTTTGCTTGTCAATGCCATGCTACTTTTATGCCATGTATCTAGAGTACACCTTGCTATGTGTAGTGTTTCATCTCCAATGTGTATCTTGTTGCATGATTGTTGGAATGTTTGTGGTGAGTGGCGATTCTTGCTGAGTGCATATTAATGTACTCACGGGCCTTGTGATTGTGGCCAGGTTTTGTCGAGGATTCATCTTCCACCTTAGTAAGGATTTGAAGCAAGAGCGTGCTAGGATCAGTTAGCCCAGCCAGAACCTGTGGAGTGGAGCCGCTCCAAGCCGTAGCCTCTCATATGTCTTCCGCTGCTAGTTAAAACTCTGTATCGTGCCATACGGGGATTGATATTTCGTCATTCCTTGGTGGCCTTGTAAATCATTTGTAACAATGATGTGCCTGATTGTGTAATGATTTCCATTATGTTACACTGTTGTGACGTGCGGCCAGTTATCTTGGGATGGCGCACGGGACGACTGCCTCTCTGGTGATATGTGCCAGGGAGGGGTGTCACACATACACCTCGACTCGTTTCATAAGCAAAATCATACTCGAAATATTCCCGAGTTGATCCGACGATCCTTGGATGCTGCATGCATAGTGCAAAGGTAAGACCCATCGATCGGTCGAGTTGGGCTAAGGACCGCTCCAGCAGTGTTATCCTTAAAATTTCCATGTCAGCAGACATGATGAATAATCCCCGACGGACGCGTTGGGTAGATTCAAAATTATACTGCAGTTCGATTCAGTAAGACCTCAACGGCCATTTCGAGTCTGTCCAGTTCGTTCCAGATTCGAGTCCGGGGACTCGAGTTTGATTGAAAGCTAGTATGGTTTTGCCACAAATGGTAGTTAACTGGCCCCGATCCGTCGTGTGTGCCGGGCCTGCTAAGCTAATATCCCTTGACTATCATAAGCAAAAATTCATAGTCGATGAAACACTCGACGTAGCCAGCATGTGCTATTTCATACAGAAATTCCAAATCATACGACACAAATGTAAAGAAAATAACGTGCATGATGTATGAGTCCATGCCCGACTCTTCGAATCAGACAAGTACTCGGGGCTACTGACATGGGTATGCCTATCGGGTACCCTACCCTGAGGGTACCTGGTGCACATATCGACTAGGCTCAACTATCAAACCTACATGAAGCCCATGAAGGAAGGCCCAAGAAAGATGGAGTATCCTCCAAGTTTGGCGAAGACATAGTCGCTTTAGGCTTACCATATATGTAAATCGAGTCGGTTACGAACACCCGAGACCCAGCCTATATTTAAGGACTGGGAGGGCCGTCGGACCAGACCACGTACTTTCAGAGCCACCAAAACCCTAGCGAGATCGACATCTCGCCGGGACCCTTGTAACCATCATATTCGCAAAGCAATAACAGACAGGCAGGACGTAGGGGTGTTACCTCCACACGAGGGCCCTGAACCTGGGTAAAATCTTTGCCCTGCTTGTCAGCCGACGATACTTCCAGCTCTACCACGTTCTCTCCCCCATATTCACAACCCAGGGACCTCGACTATGGGTCTTGATGAGTCTAACCCCTCGTCAACCGCCTTGACCGCCGCGCGCCCTCCTCCACGCCTCCGCGGCCACCGCCTCGGTTCCATCCACGGCCGCCCCCGCCTTGGCGACCCGTGGGACAGTCGCGAGCGATGTGCCTGGCAGTGCCGCAGTTGTAGCAGCCGTCTTGACTGACCCGTCAGCTCGACGTTGCTCCCGGATGGCGAGGTTCTTGAGCATGCGACAGTCCTTGAGCAGGTGGTTGCCTTCTGGATGAATGTGACACCAGGGGTCACCTTCGCCTTCTTCCTCGGAGGTCGGCGTAGGCTTGGCCTTCTTCGAAAGAGGCTCGGTGACGAAGATCCGCTTGTCGGGTCCAGGGTCCCGCTTCTTGTTCTTGGTTGGAGCGACCTTGTCCTTGGGTTCATCCTCCCCGGGGACCTTGACTCCTTCTTCAGCTCGAGCGCACCGATCTGCAAGCTCCCAGAGCTTACGAGCAGACTCGACGCGATGAATGCTCAGCTTCTCGCGCATCTTGGGGTTGCGAACGTTGGCGTGGAAGGATTGAATCACCATCTCCTCCTTGATGCACGGGATGGTGTTCATCTTCTGGGTGAAGCGCTGGATGAACTTGCGAAGAGTTTCACCCGGAAGCTGCTTGAAGTCGTGGAGGTCGCTGGGAGCCCCCGGGCGCTCGTACCCGCCTTGGAAAGCCCCCAGGAACTGTTCCTTCAGCGCCCGCCAGGACCGGATGGAGCACTCGGGAAGGTTGAGAAGCCAAGTTTGGGCATCTCCCTTCAGGGCCAAAGGGAACCAGTTGGCCATCATGAATTCGTCGGCCCCGGCAACCATTGCAGCAAGAGAGTAGATCTGCAGAAAGTCCCGGGGGTTCATGGTGCCGTCGTAGCGAAGCACGTCGATCTTGAACTTCTTGGGCTAGTTGAAGTGGCGGAACTCAGGGGCGAGGGCGACGCAGCCCTCGCGAGGTCGATGTCGCGATCCGCCCGGCGATGATGCTCCCGGCGACGCTCGATGCGGGTGCGCATATCCTCGTTCTGTCGGCTGTTGAGCTCGTCACGAAGATCTGGGTTGCGCGAGGTAAAAGACCCGATGGAGATGGTGGGGCCGCGGTCGCGGTGTAGCCGATCAGCCATCGGTGGTGCGGTGCGAGCAGGTGCCGCCTTGGCTTGACGTTGCCTCGCGGTTCACGTGTCTTGTCTTGTGCTGCTTCGGGATCGTCGACGGTGGGAGCTTGAGTGGGTTCAACCCATGGACCACCATCGGCGAAGTCGAGGAGCCTCTCCACTCGAGTCCTCCATTCTTGGTAAATCTTGGGATCACCGGTGGTTGGAGGGGACTGCATCAGGGCCTTGGTAGTGACCAGAGCGTCATGACGAGCTTGCGCGTCCGTAGGTGGGTGTGCGGAGGACTTGCTCTTGGATGCTCGTGGATCTCCGTTGGGGCGAGCGCTGCGATCCCCTCCTCCAGCAGCAGGATCCTTGCTAGCGCCGTTGCAGACGCTCTCTCCCCCGAGCGAGGAGGAGGAGGCACGGTGGTGCCCTTTGGAGCCGCTGCTCCGCCAGGGCCGTCGTTCTTGTTGAGGCTGTCCGCTTCGTCGGGCACCACCCTTTCCGAGGTAGGCGGGGACGGAGAAGCACCCCTCCGCGCGTTAGCAGCGCGACGATCGGATGAAGCTTGAGTGCGTGAGGGAGAGACGGGCTTGGACGCCGCAGGGTCCACCTTCCTCTTCGGTGCCATGCTTGACGAAGACTTGCCGATGAACTTGATGAAGAAGAAACCAGCGCTTGCGCCCCCTACCTGGCGCGCTAGATGTCGTGTCTCGATGCACGGACACCGGGAGTAGAGGATACCCCCTTTTAGGTTCGGCACGGGGCGCGAAGGAGGCTGAGAGTCGTCTTCGTGGGCGGAGTCGGGATCAAGCTCTCCTCTCCACGATCAAGGCATGCAACCAAAAGGACACAAGGAGCTACCCAGGTTCAGGCCGCCCGGAGGCTAAAAGCCCTACTCCTGCATGTCTGGATTGATGGGTTCTTCATAGTGTGGCTTACAATGGAGTCCTTCGGGCAGGTTACCCGGAAGGGTTTTGGCTGGAGGTAGAAGAAGGACAGATCCTGACCCGGAGGAGATCACCTTCCTCTCTACCTTGGCAGCTCTAGTCTAGTCTTGCTCTGGTTCAACTCATGCTTTGTCCTTCCCTCCTCTCCGTCCCTTGGTCCTCCTTTTATAGGCCAAGGGGTTGCCACAGGCCACGTGAGGAGCACGAGGGGCCTTCGGGGTGAAGGACCCTCCCCGGCTGGTTTAGGGGGAGACGTGGCCTCTCCTCAGCCTAGCGTCTCCTTTGGGTTAGGTGGGAGTGTCCGCCTTGGGGTGAACAGTGGCTGACACAGCCACGGGCTATGCTCCCTGCCCGCGCCACCATCATCTTGCTTCCCAAGTCTTCTGAGGTCTTCCAACATGAGGTGGAGAGCTTATCCACACCGATGCAGTGATGTACCCGAGAGGGAGCCCGGCCTCCTGCCGGGAACTTGGACCCTCGGGGTCTTCTGCGTCTTCTGGCATGATTCGGGGACCCGGCAGGCCCCCAGGACCGGAGCCCTTTGTCGGTGCAAGCCTCGCTTGGCCTTCGCGGGGTCGAAGGGTGAACCCGCCGGCTTGACTTGGTTCTTGGCCTTGTCCATCTTCATCTTGGGCCCACAGGGAGTGGACCCACTTTGGCAGCACTAGGGGAACCCCATGTTCCACTGCTGCGACAGAGTGTAAGTCCTGCTTGAACTTCACAGTGTTTTCTTCTTTTTCTAAGCCTGAACTAGACGTCGGCAAAGTTTCTGTGGATCGGCCGACCGGACCTCCTATTTACCGCCTGAAGCGACTCTAAACTTGCCGGCTGAAGATTCCTAAGTGGGCTGCATTTCGCGGGCCCATTAACATGTGTATGGAGTCTACCCGGCGAAAATGGGGATCAGAGAGGCAGCTCAGTCTTTCACTGTTCATAGTAGGTCTAGATTGCTGTCTAGAGTTAGGTTTGCCTATAAGTCGATTGATTTCAGTTCAACTTACACAAGTTTCGATGAGTTAAAATTTATGTGGGAATAGAAAATTCTCGGTAAATTTCATGTATATGGCGTTAGTCCATTTCGATGTACCAGTCAATAATAATAAAAAAAATATGGCAAATGAAGATTCCGCTAAAACTGAAAGTGTTTACTTGGTATCTTCGTAGGGGTGTCACATTAATAAAGGATAACCTTATTAAGCGAAACTGGCATGGAAGTACAAAGTGTGTGTTTTATCCACAACATGAGACAATAAAACATTTATCTTCGAGTGTAGTTTTGCGCGTTCTATTTGGTCATCTATCAAGATAGTTTCTAACTTATATCCATCCAAGACTGTTGCAAATGTATTTGGCGGCTACATGAGATAGATAAAATATTTAGAAATGTTAGGGTGGGGCCGTTATATGGTCGCTTTGGCCCTAAAAATGACAAGGTTTTCAATGAGAAAGATTTTTCTCGTTTACAGGTATTCTACCGGTGCACAAGTATTCTCCGTTCATGGTCCACATTAAAACAGGCGGGGTATCGAGACCTCTTTACGGAGACATGTGCACGTTTGTAAGAGGTGGCGAGGGATATTTTTATCCGACATGAATTGTCGCTTGATCGCCGGATTGATCCTCCATAGGCATTGGCGTTCGTCATAGGTATTGACGTTTTACTTATAAATGATTGTAATTCGTCTAGTACTACTTATTATTTCTGTTGGATTGCGGCTATGTGCATTTTTATGCAGAGGTCAGGTGTAATGTTTAAACTCTATAAGTAGTAAAGTCCTTTATACAAAAATACGTTGATTGGCCTGATGCCATTTTGAGCTGCAACCAAGGGTGGCCGGCATCTTCCTCCCGCTGTCATCCATGGTGGGGTAAAAGGAGGGACTTCGATCCAGTGAGGGCTCAACAATAAGCTCAAGAGATCACCGATTCAGATAGGTCTAGACTCTCTCATCTAACATCCTTGCCTTCATGGAGGCGGAAAGGGTTTGGGAGGAGGGGATTGTTTTTGGAGCACCCGGATCTGGTGTTCGGGGAGATGATTGTGACTTGTGAAGCTGCACCGGTACAAATTTTCACCGTTCGAGTTTTTGTCATCGTTCGATGTGGAACGCTGGCCCATGCTTGCACTGCATGCATGCAGGATACGCGCTTTGCTGGAAGTAGTACGCCGACACTCAAGGAGGAGGATGAGATCGTAGTACTCTGCGCTCTGCGGACGTCCGCGTCCGCCGGCACCCTTTGCGGACGCATCGGCCATCCCTAGCTACGTCGATCGAACCACCACCAAACGCCGCGCGCTCCCCTGAATTCCCCGATCAACCGAAACGAGCCAATGAAACACGATCCTGCCAGATTTCAGTCGTGCGGATCAGAGAGGCACCCGAGCGTCGTCGATGGAGGTGTCGCTGATGGAGGCGATGGTGAGCGGCGGCGGCGGGCAGTCGATCCTCACGTCCATGAAGTTCGCGGTGCGGCCGATAGCCAAGGTCTTCACCATGTGCTTCATGGGCTTCCTCATGGCCACCAAGTACATCGGCGTCCTCACCCCCAACGGCCGTAAACTCCTCAACGGGGTGAGCAAACTGCATACATCCGCTCATGCATCGGCCTTACGATTGATTTACCAAGAGAGACCACGATGTCTCCTTGTTATTTAAGGATTGGGATGGGATATACTTAACCTCAGCCACAACAACATTATCACACATTTTATTCATGTGACTCAAATCTCTAGGTATGAGCTCATTGGGTAAATGGGCCTGAAATTCTCATACTTCATTTGTGTCGCTGCCTAGTACTTCTCCTGAAATTCTCCCATTTTCAGTTAATTAACTGTATCTCCCGTCGTTGTTTCCAGCTAGTGTTCTCCATACTACTTCCATGCCTCATATTCACCCAGCTTGGACGAGCCGTTACGGTGCAGAAAGTCATAGACTGGTAAGTATCAGTAGGCATTATTAACTCTTTAACACAAAAACACTACTAGGACGGACCATGCAGGTGGACCTCCTATATAGACCCTCAAGTTTTGCATCAAAATTTGTGCTCTCTCACCATAAAATTTTTGCGATAGTGCCTCTCTCAAAGAACACACCATTTGAAATTGATACTTCTCGCGCGAATAAAGCTTTAATACTAGAACGTGCAATAAAAGTTATCGGATTTTTGGTGCAACATAAATATCTAAAATGATAGAGTTTAGATTAAGCTTTATCATCTCAGATATATCCGGTGCACCAAAAAAAATGTAACAGTTTCTGCACAATGTAGAACTCTGTATTGCCAAAGTGCAGAGTTTCAAGCTGAACTGCCTTATTGTTTTGGAGAAACAAAAAAAGACAAATTCTACATAGTGATCTCGATACAGACCTGGAGGGCCGGCTACCCTGCCTCCCGGCTTCACGCCCGCTTTCCTTGGCACGGCGCCCCTGGTTTGGGCGTCCTCGGGACGGAGCTCTCCATCCCTCTCCTCTCCGCCGCGCGCGGGAGAGCGAGTTCGCCGCGTCTCCGGAGCGTCATCACGGCCTCCCTCGACCTTGAAGCTTCTGCCCCTGCTGTCTGTGACGCCCCCGCGCTGGGCTCCGTCCCGCGGCACCTGCTCTTGAATGTTGTGGCGGCGCCGCCGCCGTTCGCCTCCCTGCCGGCTCATGTCGCTGCTCCGGCCCCTGCTCCTCGTCCTCCCGCTCGGCGTCTCGTCCCGTCGAAGAAAAAGCCCGCTGGCCGGCGCTCCGCTTCGCCTCTGCGTCCAGCCCGCTCCCGTGGCCTCACGGGCGACCGCGCTCCGACCGGAGCCGCCAATGGGCTCTCCCCGCCCCGCAACAGCTCCGGCGTCCGGCCACCTCCACCTGCCGCCGTGCCCGTTGGTTTCGCGGCCCCGCAGACAGCTCCTCCCGCTCCACGTCTCAGGAGCGTCGTGGAGGGCGTCCTCGACTTCACCTCCACCTCTGCCGCTATCCATGAGGATGTCAACGCTGCTTTGACATCTTGGCGCCTCGAGGGATGCCCACCTGTCGCGCCGTCTGTGGGGAGGCGGCTGGTCAGCATCCTCCGCCATCCCTCGGCCTCCAATGTCGTCGTACCTGCTCGTCCCCGGCGGACCGTGCGCTTCAACATCCCCCCCCCCCCCCCCCCCGCATCCTCGAGGCGTCTCTGCCATCGCCAAGGCTTCATGCTGTGTCTCATCCCTCCCCTCTGCGGCAGCTGTCGCCGGAGGCGAGGGGCTCGAGGAGCTTGTCGTCGGATGGCGCATGGTGTACGGTGCTCTCGCGCCACGCCCGCCGCGAGGAACGCCGTATGGCGTGTGGGGTGACAGGGCCCATCTCGCGCCGCTTCTAGCAGGACGCGGCCGCGCTGTGTTTTCAAAAGGCGAACCGAGGGGAAATGTGGACGTTGCCTTGCTCCCCTCAAGCACCACTGCTCCACCGCGTGCCGCGACCCGGTGCGCTGCCTCACCTACGACCTCTCCGGCCACAAGGAGCGCGCATGTCCACTTCGTCTCGCTGCCAAGCAAGTCAAGCCAGCCCCTGCACTCCCGCCGCCGTGCTGCCCTTCTTCCTCCCCGCTCGTGAAAGGAGCTCTTTCGTGGGCCAAGGTCGCTGAGGCTTCGCTCCAGGCTTCGTCTGCGACACGCGCTCCGCCAGATCAGGTTGGCCACTCATGCAGCACGCCAACAAGCTCCACCTCGACGCCTTTGTCTCCCGCTACGACTGCGACTCGCACTCCGCCAACTCAAGCTCGCCACGCCCAGAGCGCGCCGACGAGCTCTACCTCCAGCGACCTCGCGCTCGGCAACCAGGAACATGCGCACCCTGCGATGGATGTGTGTTTCTCCACATTGACATCGAGGGTGCTGGCTAGTGAGAGGTGCTACAAGATGAGCGTGGACGATGTGCTCTCTGCGGAGAACGAGAGGACTGACCTGGGGCTGCTGCAAATGCAAGGAAAGGACGGCGACCGCAAGATGGCTGAGTCGGAGGTGCTTTTGTGCCTGTCGACGGCTGCGTCTGGGGAGGTGTTGTCGGAGGTCTCTCGTCCGGCTTTGGAGTGCTCCCCATTGATGTCTAGTAGTCACCCGCTCCTTTCTCCGGACGCGGGACTCCCCGTTCTGCTGTCGCCTGGCGACGCGCCGTGCGAGGGGGGACATCCCAGCGTGGACGTTGAGAGCGTGGATGACCTCACCATGGTGGTGATCTCGCCTGGCGACGCGCTGTGCGACGGGGGATTTTCCAGTGAGGATGATGAGGACGGGGAGATGGAGCAGCTCCTGCCATGCCTCGCCGAGCTGGATCAGCAGGTGCTATTGCTGGACGGCGAGGAGGTGGCGCACGATGACGGCCTTGGTTACGTCGGCGACTGGGCGAGGAGGGAGTTTCAGCCTGCCGCGGACGTCATTGACGCTGACGCGGAGGCTGCTACGATTGGAAACCTCCTCGCTACCGATACTGATGATGACAGTGATGGTGATGATGTTGCTGACGCTGCGGGTACGGCTCCCTCATCTGGCATCGTGATACGCAGTGTCGCGGATCTGTTCAGCCTGCCGGTTGTGCCACTGCTGCCCACGCCTATTCCGTCAATGCCACGTGCTGATGCGGCCCTGCCCGCCCCCGACCGTCGTAGCAGCAGGCTCGTGGCGAAGCCTAAACTCCCTGCGGTCGGCAAAGCGCAGCGTGTCCTCCACAAGAAAATGGGGCTCGACTTTGGAGATATGCCCCTGGTGGAGGCTACGAAAGAATTCACGAACACATGCAAGAAGGTTCCGTTCTCTGATTCGGCAATCAACGGGTTGAGGACCCTCCTCAGGCTGAACTTACAGTCCATGACGGCAGCGGATGAAGCTTTGATTGGCCTTGCTGGCCCAGGGAGAAGCGATTTCCCGCCTCCGACGGCGCTGGACGTCTCCGCCTAATTTGCTTCCCGACCCCCAGATCGTGCCGCGTAGTTGCGTTTTGAAGATATGACGATATATCTTTCTGAGAGATTAGACGGAGTAGGGTAATTTGGATCCTAGCGGGGCTACTTTTCTTTCGTCTAGTACGCCCTGTCATGTATGACTTTTTTCTTTTTGGTCTCGGCCGTGTCATGTTTGCTTCTCCTATATCAATATAAAAGGCAAAACTTTTGCCTCGTTTCAAAAAAAAAAAGGGTTGGATAATGGATATACGTGGGAGCTTAATCATAACTGTCCATTGGAATAAATGTTCTGCTCTATAATGTGGATATTTGTTACAGATTTTCCTCTGTGTAATTCAGAGCAACATTCCTCGAACGCTGAACAAGAACGAACTTCAGATGTTGCACAGGAATACTAATCGTCCGCTTTGTGCAGGTGGTACATTCCTGTAAATATTATTCTAGGGACAGTGTCTGGTTCTCTTGTTGGCTTTCTTGTCGCGACAATTGTACGACCACCACGTCCATACTTCAAGTTCACTATTGTACACATCGCCATAGGCAAGCCAGTGCTGATAGAAAACTATCAACAATTCACCACGGATCAATGGTTTGATGTTCTGGTCATTCTGAAACTTCTAATCATTGCATGTAGGTAATAATGGAAACATGCCTCTCGTCTTGATCGCGGCTCTTTGTCGAGACCCATCGAACCCATTTGGTGATCCTTTCAAATGCAAGCAGGATGGCAACGCCTACGTGTCTTTTGGGCAATGGTACATATGCTTCCATGCCATCTCTTCTGAACGGTGATCAGTACAATAAGCAATCGCTTCATATGTGTTCTTCCGTTGGCAGGTCGGGGCAATTATTTTGTACAGCTACGTGTTTCGGATGCTTGCGCCACCGCCGGGTGAGACCTACGATGGAAGAAGACTGGACAAGGTCCCCACCGTGCCTGTTGTGAGGAGCAATGCACCTGAACAAGTTCCGCTGCTAACTTCGCGTGAATCTCAACACCCCGACATAGATGCTTCCAAGTGCTCAAAAGTAAGATGTTATTCGAAGCTGTTAATGTCAGAGTACGAGATATGATTGTGGGCCGTAAGATTTTCAGACAAAATACTGAAAACTTGTCCTGCAACTGGGACAGGCAATGGAAATTCTGCACATCTTTGTCGAGAAATTTAAGCTGAAACAAGTGCTTAAACCGCCGGTGATTGCCTCAGTGAGTGATGTCTTTGTTCTTGAGATAATTAACGTGCCTAAAATAGCTTTAGTTCAATTATCTTAGCCATTATGCACCTACACATTTGGATTGGTACTAGTTTTGTTCTAGTTATACACATGATTCCTTCACTGCCGTTGACATATTATTTTCTTCCTCTACTGTGTGATTCATCATTTATGAACTTATTTCTTCAGGTTCTAGGGATTGCCATTGGAGCGACGCCATCCCTGAAGCACTTCATCCTGGCAAACGACGCCCCGATGTTCTTCTTCACCGATTCCTGCATCATTCTTGGGTACAGCCCATATATCCTTCCTTCTCTAGCCGTTCAGGCCAATGCAGTTCGCAATATACACAAATCTGGTATACCCTTACAGATAAATAACACGATTCTGCTACTGCCTGTAGGGAGGCAATGATCCCTTGCATCCTGCTCGCGCTGGGCGGCAATCTTGTCGACGGTTAGCTCCGCTATGCTCTTATACCTGTCATCTTAATCATCATCGAATGACAATGATGTGAGCAATGCTCGAAGTAATATGCATGTAAATCATAGTCAACGTGTGAATCGATGCAATGCAGGTCCAGGTCCGGGCAGCAAGAAGTTGGGGCTGAAGACGATGGTGGCGATCATCATTGGGCGGCTTGTGTTGGTCCCTCCAGCGGGGCTGGGCGTGGTCACCCTAGCGGAGAAGTTAGGATTCATCCCCGAAGGCGACACCCTGTTCAAGTTCGTCCTCCTCCTGCAGCATTCCATGCCCACCTCTGTGCTCTCCGGTACAAGCATGTCATTTCCTACCAAACTAGTAGCACCTACGCCACGACGTTAATTAATAAATTTATTAACGAAGCTCTGCTCTGCATGTTTGGTTTCGACACCGCAGGGGCGGTGGCAAACCTGCACGGGTGCGGGGCGGAGTCAGCAGCGGTGCTCTTCTGGATGTACGTGTGCGCCGTCTTCTCCGTTGCGGGCTGGATGGTGCTCTACATAAGGATGCTTTTCTGACACCGCAACACTTCCATCCTTCCAGCACCTAGTAGTTCCATAGTTCCAGAAGGGCTTAGCTCCCTTTGGTTGTTCGGTGTGGATCGAAGACCGCAGAAGCTCTTGTTGCAGAAAATGCCTTGCAGCTGTGAGCTGTGCACAAGTGACGGAAACAAAATCTACCAAACATGCACAAAGTTGTGGACCAGTAAATCTGTCAAACATAGTTAGTACTCCCTCCGTATCAAAATATAAGTCACACTTGCTCATTACCAACCATATGTATCTAGACATGTTTTAGTGCAAGTGTGACTTATATTTTGATACGGAGGGAGTAGTAGCTATTTTTTTTTCTTTTGAGGCAATAACAGTACAAATAGTTAGAAGTAGATGCAAATTATGATCCCGCGAAGTGCGTTCTACGCTACACGAAAAACTCAAGTGCGATTCAGAAACTCTCGTCGATGGATTGCCAATGGATATGCCAGGACTTGGCCATCTCACACGACACTTGCATTCAAACAAGCGAGTAGTACGTAGCTAGTTTTGATCAACGGCAACATTGGTGGCCACTTCTCAGCTTGTATAACCACCCTTCCACAGCACTCCTGCTGGTGTTTTTATTCCTTCAGAAAAGAATTAGTCAGTGGAGCTGTTGTTTTCACTGATACTCGTACGGCCTTTCACTCTGCTGGACAACCACGTCCAATGATGGGAACCAGACTAGAAAAGTGGAAACAGCTCATGCTCACAAGTCGATGGGGAGTCCTGACCAAAGGTCTAAACTGTCGGTGAAGAGAAAGGCACAATCATGCTCAAAACACGAGGGACAGCTGAAGAATGGTGCCCAGGATCATAGTACCTTTCTCCAACTTTGCATCATATTCACAGAGTGCTTCACAGCCAGTACCAATTATCATAACGGAGAGGCATAAACTTTCTCGCGCTCCATATGTCCACTCTATCAATATGCTACAGAAAACCTAACCAACCAATGGACTTTGCAGCGGATACACAAGAACACGTTCAATCTATACGCCAAGGAACGGTTATACAAGAATAAAGGGTATACAACTTTGCAGCGGCGAAATCTGAGGACCAGAGCAACCGCACCAGCCACGAGCCATCATCTCTCTTGACTGTTCTGCGCCAGATGCAAAGCAGCAGTCCTTACACTCATTTACCAATAATACTTTCTACAAGGCAACAGCCATAAGACGTGGTTGCTTGCTGAATCAATCACGACGCTCCGACCATACTTCTCTCAGGAGTTCATATCGTACATTTGCCATGGAGCCTTCTTGTCGAGTACTGAAATACACGACCCCGTCACAAGGCGAGGGTGGCGAGCTCCGATCGTAGAGGGACATCAAGGGGGAGCCCAGGTTATCCAGATCGTCGTCACTGGTGTACCCTCTCCTCTGGACCATCGATGCCCTTCGGTCCACCTCTGCTTTGCCGCCACTGGTGTCTGCAACTTTCTCTGCTACATCCTCCAACGAAGGGGCGCGGTACACGACTGGAGCAGCGGTGCACGGGAATGTACTGATCAGATGTTCCTCTGTGGAGCGCTCAAGCAATCTCTGCATGCCGTTAATGACAAGAATCAGTATGGTGTTTAAGTTTCCTGATATATCACATCTTGTGCAGCAGAAGAAAATCTTCCTCGGCAACAGAACATACCTCAGAATTCAGCTCCTCTAGAACTATGACTGGAACAGGATCGGGGCAGAACTCGTCAGGCGTGAAGTTGCAGAGTATTCTTGTAACCAATGGAATGCCAATTGACGGGCAGACCTAAAACAAAATTTCAAAATTTCAACTATAGTATGGCTGATGGTAACGAAAAGGAGAATGGTAACATTTTAGCAGATTGTGGCTTGGGACATGGGAATGAGGAAGGAGCTGTCCACGAGGACATACCTCTTTCCTGATGGAGTTCTCAACAAGCATGTCCTTTGGGAGCATCAGAAGATCACTTAACTCATTGAGCAGCTTAAAGGAATTTAATTCACCTTCACCTCTTCTTTCATTGCCATTTCTTCCTGAATCTTGGCCATCCCTTTCAGAGTCATCACCATCCATGTCAAATGTATCCATCAACCATCTGGACCAGCTTCCGATCTGGCAAGGTATTTTCATGCATAAACAATAGGTTTTGTTTGCAAGAACATTCAACAAAGATTTTGTTGCCAAGGATGAGTAAAATGGTAGAAAGGGCGAAAGGCCCTATTCGAGTTTGCTTGTCATTCATGGAATTGCAAGCATTAACCCAGAATGAAGTGACATAAATCTAAGGATATATGTTATTTTTTAGACAATCTACAGACATAGTTGCTTTCCAGTTAAGGTACATACTGAATTCTTCAGCTGTGCGCCTGACCCGAAGCTTAAGTGGCCAGCTGGAATTGGCAAAACCCTTGAGTCAATGATTGGATCTGATATTGGATCAGATGGTATCTCATTCTCTGATTCGCGAAGGATGGCATTAAATAAAGCAACATCTAAACGGGCTACACACTGCTCCATCACCTGATTATAACATAACAACTCGTGAATACAGCTCAGGAAAATATTAATCCTTTCCAATGATGAGATTTTTTTTTTAAAAGCATACCAGTTTTGCCAGTACTGGTAAGCAGCCACACTCATGTCCACTGGCCCGAAGAGGACATATTCTGCTGAAGGCATCGCGTAATGCAGTCTCCCAGAGATCAATAGAAAAATACCCTGATGCTGATCAACCACAGCAGGCCCTAACAACCTCCCAGCCTTTGGAGTGGATGAATCTTCGACAGGAGTTTGCATACGGGGTGTCAGTACCTGGAAGAGAAATACAATTCAGGATACTGGAAGGACGACTGAATTGGAAACGTTGTTTACAAGTCATATTTTACAGGAAGCAAGCTCGGATCATGGTCCTAAAAGTAGTGCCAAGATGGTATAAGGTGAACCCTTTACCTGCCACCACACAGACTCGACAATCCGAGAAAATATCCAAGACTCAATCTTCTCCAATGCGGCCAATACAGTAGTAGTTTCCTGCCAATCATCTGGTAACTGCATGATACTTTGCCTAGCATGCATGCCACTGGAGTTGCTTTTCCATCTCATCGGTGAAGAACTCTTGTCAATCCTTTTTGTACTATTTGTAGTGAAAGCCTTCATAACTGGAGTTGATTGCCATGAAACGCCTTGTGCAATGATCTCTCTTAGGACAACTATGTTTGATAGCCAGAATGTCAACCTACATCAAAGTTAGATTCTCACAGAATCAAGGAGCTAATATTGATAGGTATATGCAGAATAAAAGTTAAACACCCTATTGATGTAGTTTACCTTGAAACATCATTGCCACAAGACTTTGCAACGAGCACAAGCCCAGAAACAGAGTTTTTTGCGACAGAAGCTTTCTTATCTGGGGACCAAAACTTTGATGCATGAATATATAACCTAGACAGGCGCCTAGCTGGTGTATGCAACTTATGTGATGAACATCCATGCTCCGGCACAATCGAGTAAAGAGAAACCTCGAGGGCTGCAACTTCACGTAGCTCTTGCTCCAGCTTTTCAATTTTTGATTCTAATTCCTCGATCTTTTCGTCATTCTTTTCATATGCAACTGAGTTGTCATCATTAAGTACATCTTGCTCAGCATCAGCAATTTCATCATCAGTTTCAGTACTCTGATCACAGTTTGGAGCTTCGTCCAAGATATCAATCTCCTTTGCCTCTTCAATGACCTCCTTATCACCAGTCTTTATGCCAGCAATGCCCTTATCAGTCAATGTACACTCAGTGGACTTATCATCAATCAGTGTACCCTCAATGGCCTTATCATCAGTCGCTCTAGCCTCATTGGCGTTATCGTCAGGCTCTATACTGTCAATGGCCTTATCATCAGTGTCTCTGCCCTTAGTGGCCTTATCATCAGTGGTTCTGCCCACTGTGGAATTATCATCAATGGATGTACCCTCAATAGCTTTATCATTCGTTTCCTCAAACACATCAGATGAGGACAAGAAGAAACTTCCACAGTTTCTGGCTTTTGAACTTCAATAGTTTTAACAACATTGGCCGCTTTGTTTGTCTTCATTGACTTGTTCTGAGTATTGTTTGGTGAAATATATTGCAGCTTAGTGTTGACTACACGAGTGGAATTACTTCTGGTCGGACGTGGGCCATTTGGCTTTGACTCTTTCTTTGCTAGCTTCTTTGGAACCCTTGAGACTCTTTTCACTTTAGTATCTTCATTACTGTTAGCCTCACCTTGAGATGAAAAGGAATCTCTAGCTGCTTCATAGTCCGATTCAGCTTCCTTTCCTTGTTTACCATCTCGTTCCATTTCCACATCAGTTGAATGGTCATTTCTTTCTTCCCCATTCTCTCTAGCACCCATTTTCAGTATCGTCGAATGTTTTAAAAACTTGATACCTAGACAAACCAGAACATCAACAAAGTTAGTGACATGAGCAAATGTCTAGCAGCTTGAATAACTTAATAGGCATGGTAGCAGAAGTGATATCCAGAAAGGTACATCATAAAGACTATGTCATGGTAAAAGGCACATGGAAGAATGTAAAAATGGGTAGAACTTCACAGCAGATAACTAACTGAAGGGCAGTAGAATTTCAGAGCAGACAAGTAACTTCCATAGTAGTCAACTTAAAATGCAGCTTGCAGTAAGGCATCCACTATAGCACACACTGACTAACTGATTAGCCTGACTAGCATGCTAAGAAGCAAATGTCCATATCGTAAAACAAGCTAAAGGACACCGGATCACACAACTACTCTCCGGAAAGCCTGAAGATCTGGACAGCTAGGCAAAACATACACCAAAGAAACATCTAACCAACAAAATTAATGCTCCAACAGAGAATTTGGTACAAATAATGTGCCTCCTTATGCAATTCACTTGAGGAGGACGTAGGTAGTTGGGGAGGCACATGGCGGTGGGACAAGGTGAGGTTGTACCACCGTTCGACTGGATTGCATTCGAGAAGGAGGTCCCAACTCCCAGTTGGACGAAAGTGCCAGGGACACAGAGCTGTACCGAAATTGGACTACAGGGAGATCTGACAAAGCTGTACCAGATGTAAACTCGGCACTAGTGTAGTAGTACTTGATTCCTAGTCGTTGCCCATAATTTACCCATCACCAAGCAAAGCAAGTAAATAGGCAAGTGCAGTACGCCGATTCCTGTGGTTGACCACGGTAATTCACCACGAAAAAGCTCAATGGTCAGAGAATTCTTTTTTATCAGATACTGTATCTGACTAACTGAATTTCACAAACGCCAATCACAGGATGCACCAATAGAACCAACCAAAATCCACACTCAAGATGCACAGTTCATCAGACAATTGCTATGAGCCATGACAGGAACAAGTGCAAGAACAAGAAAGAAACAACCTACACGCGTAAGCAAAGAAGCGGCCAGCTCGGTGGCCTCAGTCAGCCAATGCGGATCAAGACTCTAATCAGCTAGCTATGCGTCTATGGTTTCCTTTCAGTCCGAAGCGCTCCGAATCAGCACACCCTGCTACAGGTTCATCGACGGAACAGCTCCAAGAGAAGAAAAGAAAAGCCAATGCGGCAAAAAGGGAAACCAACCACCAAATCTAGAACCGAACGCTCTATCACGAGAAAATCTCCACAGCGCAACCGACAGATTTGGGGACGGAAGGAGGCGGGATGGCGAGAAGAAGAGCAGAGCGGTGCTCACCCGGGGGTTCTTCCTCCTGCCGTCGCCGCTTCAGTTCCTGTGACGCGAGCGGGAGCCGGGAGCAGCGGGAAACCAAACCAAACCGAGCGGTTGTTCCCTCCTCTTCTCTTCCTTTTTTTTTCTAATGGCGGCGCGGGGTTCAATGCCTGGCACAACCGGGCGCGGCGCGAGGGGCGGGCGCTCGGATCAGCGGCGCGGCGGCCTCGACTGCGCGCGGCGCGGAATGTTGGTCAGGGAGGTCGGCGCGGGGAAGGAGACGGCGGCGTAGCGGCCACTCCTGGGCTGGCTGACGGTGCGGCGAGCAGCGTGACAGGCGTGAAGCGCGTGGGGGTGGTGGGTTTGTTTGGATTTGGGCTGGCCGCTGCTCTCCTCTCATCATCAATCGACGTGCGTTTCGAGGCGAAATGGCTATTACTCGAGCGCGCGAGCGCTCGCTCGCTTCTGGCACGCGGGACCGCGTCCCTCCCTGTGCCCCACCTATTCCCTTTTCTATTTCGGTCCGGATACCGTTTTCTTTTTCTGGTAATTCCCCACCTACCTCTATTCCCTTTTATCGCGAAAACAGCTATTCCCTTTTCTCCTCGATTTCTCTCCCCGTGCGACCGTCGGCCATGGCGACCGCCGCCGTCTTCTAGGATATTTCCGGCCGGATTCGAATCTGCGGTGAACCGGAGTCGCGGTGCTCGAGCCGCATCTCCGTCTCCTCGTTCGTCCCATCTCCTGTCTACTGCCCCTGGTTAGTTCCCTTTTTCATTTTGCTTTCTATCTCCAAGCGGCCGCCGGCCATGGCCTCCGCCGCCCATCTCCTAGTTAAATCCCGGTCGGATTTGTACCTGCCCCGACTCGATGCGCATCTCCGCATGCTCCTCCATTCACTTTTCTATTTTCTGTTATTTTCCTCCAGATCTGAAGGGAGGCATTGGCGACCAACCGCCGGCGTTTTGAGTTTAGAGCTTTACTCCGTCTTTCTGGTGAGTATGCTTTATTCCCGATTTCGTACGATTTTTGTGTGATTCGTGATCTAGTTTGATGTCATATTATTACTGGATTTTCGTAATAGGGTTTCCACTTTTTACGGGCATTTATCTAATAAATTTCGGTGAATGATTATATATAGGGTTATCTCCGGCGCCGATGTAGTTTTTTTGTAGTACATAATGGTGTGTTATGAGATTTTTTGTTGTATGGTTCAGAACGCTTGCAGGCAGCATTGTAGAGTTTCAGATAGTTTTTTGTGTAATTCGTGAGCACATAGTGCGTGATTTGAGATCGAGACAACATCGCATGCTTCCATTTATTTTTTGTTCTATTATAGATTTGTATGGCGTCAGTTCATTTTTAGATGTGCATTAAGTTTCAGTTAGCATGAGTTTGTTTGGTTAGTGTTATCCAAACACTGCTATGTATTGTTAGCTAGATTTGTCTTTGAGTCGTTGTTACTAAGACTGGTTGACTCATATCAGTAGGGAATTATTTCTTTTTTTCATCTGGGTCTGGCAGCCAATCCGATGGTGAGGACTACTTAGATCATTTTGTTATGAAACCTAGAGATCGTCATGTTCAAAAGGAAACTCTTGTTGGATACAGTGTCGGGCACACGGCCACGGTTCCTATGAAGCTGCTACCAAAGTGATTGGTACTGTTATTGATAACAATGATGTTAATGACACAACAGTTGCATCTTTAATTTCAGAGGGTCGAATGTTGGTGACCAGAAGAAGAAGGAGGATGGTGAAACTACAATTGAAAGTCCTACCACTGAACCAGCTAGTGATGTGATTTCTTGCAATGATCTCGTGAAACTTGCTGAGACCGGAGTTCTTGAAGAAAAATTGTGCGGTGTTATAACAGATGATCATCCCCAGCAGCAAAAAATATGTCCACTGCAGGCATATACCATTCTGGTCATAAGAAGAGGAAAATGAAAGATAATGTCCCAACAGGAATGTCAAGTTCCTATGTTCCTGAGGTTGTTGTGAGCAAAAAACCTAGAGTTGCTACGCCCAAGAGGTATATTTTTTTTGACTTTACCTTTTCTATCAATAAACCATTATGCTTTTTGTGTTGCTTTCATGTAATGTGCCATTCCGCAGTACTCATCAGTACTGATATTCAAATGTTTTTCTTATGTAGGAAAGCTTCTAAAGTTAAGCAGCAGGGAACAAGATCTTCACCTCGGTTTACAGCAAAGGAAAATGTCAAGACGGCGGCAAGCTGTGAAACAAAAGAAGCCTCCGGCAGTGCAGTTGAAGTTCAGAAGGATGTTTCTGTTGTTGTCACATGCAATGATGTGGTCTTACAGTCTGAAATTGAAATTCCAGCAGAACCTTCTATTGAAGTCCCTATAATGACTGAAGTTGTTGACAACAATGAGTAGATGGATGCTACTGCTTCAGGTGATTTTTTTCGTAACAATATCAGTATTTTTTCCGTATTTTTTGAAGTTTTGTTTGTCTATTAAAATGATAGTCTTTTTTGGTAATAATTTATGTGCAACACACTGTGCATAATTATATAGATTGGTAATTAGTAGTATGCGTCACCCTTATTGGCAACATTTTTTTTCGTATTTTTTAGATGTTCTATATTGGTAACTTTTTAGACTTTTTTGTTTTTTGTTAACAATAATCCCAATTGTTCTAACGCCGATAATTCACTTCATATGCGACTAATAACTTGTATGGGGATATGTGATTGGTAACCCTAAACGTATGGTGTTGGTAACAACCTACCTGACATATGACCGATAAGTAGTATGATGGGGGGGGGGGGGGGGGGGGTGGGTGGGTTGGGACGTCCCATTTTGGTCTCTTATTTTTCTTATAGCTTTTTGGGCATTTTGCTTAAGTATATCTCGCCCTCGGTAACTCATATGGTATAACATCGATAATAAATGACATGTTTTCGCATTGTCGTAACTTTTATACATACGAGTCTGGTAACATTTTTTAGTACTTGTTTTGTTGTTGGCAGGCTACCTGACATACGAATGATAACTGTATGAGTGGTGGGATATCTCATTTGGATAGCTTGTTTGCTATAACTTTGGTCATATTACTTAAATAAACCACAGCCTCGTAACTTTTGTATGACACAACATTGGTAATAAATGACGTGTATCGAATGGTCGATAAGTTTATGCATACGCGGTTGGAACATTTTGTATTTTTTTGTTTTGTCATATAGTAACTTTACTGTATTGTTAATAATGATTTTTTAAGTATCTCACCATTATAATTTGCTAGGTATGCGGTTGGTAACTTTTACTCTATGCGGTTGGTAACAATACCCTTGATGAAGTGTCCGAACCCCAAAATTTTACCTAACATATGACCGATAACTAGTACGCGGGGGATATCCCATTTTGGTAACTTGTTTTCTATAGCTTTGGTCATATTGCTTAAGTAGAACCCAACCTCGGTAACTTTATGTATACGTGTCTGATAACATTTTTTACAACTTGTTTGTGATTGGTAACTTTCAATATAGTTTGTTGGTAATAATGCCTTTTTAAGCATCCCATCCTGATAAATTGCTAGAGTATGCGATTGGTAACTTTTACTCTATGGGGTTGGTAACAATATCCTCGAAATGTCCGAACCCCAAAAGTTTACCTAATATATGACTGATAACTAGTACGCGGGGGATATCCCATTTGTAACTTGTTTGCTATTAGCTTTGGTCATATTGCTTAAGTAGACCCCATACTCGGTAACTTGTATGGTATAACATCGATATTTTTTGACGTTTGTCGCATGGTCGATAACTTTATGCATACGGTCTCTGGTAACATTTTTTACAAACTAGTTTGCCATTGGTAACTTTCAATATAGTGTGTTGGTAATAATGTTTTTTTAAGCATCCCACCCTGATAACTTGCTAGAGTATGCGATTGGTAACTTTAACTCTATGGGGTTGGTAACCCCGACAACCTACCTGACATGCGACTGATAACTAGTACGAGGGGATATCCTGCTGATAACTTGTTTGCTATAGGGTTGGTTATATTCACTAAAGTAAACCACACCCTCGGTAACTTGTATGGTACAACATCGGTAATAAATCATGTGTGTTGCACGGTCGATAACTTTATGCATATGTGTCTGGTAACAATGTGTAGTTCTTGTTTGTCATTGGTAACTTTTAGTTCAGGGTGCTGGTAATAATGCTTTTTCAAGCATCCCACCCTAATAACTTGCTAGCTATGTGATTGGTAACTTATAGCGTATGGGGTTGCTAACAATACCTCCAAGTGTCGGAACCCCGACAACCTACCTGACATGCGACTGATAACTACCCGAGTCGGGAGTGGACGTCGGCGCGGTTTACCGCGACGACGGACACGGAGACGAGCCGTGAGCGAGTCGTAATTGGACGTCGGCGCGATAGCGACGCGGCCAAGGAGACGAGCCCGTGTCGCCAGATCCCCACAGCGGTTATGGTTGGCGAGTCGAAGACGAGCCGCGCGTCTCAAGGAAACAGCGGCTTAGGGTTGGCCGAGTCGGGAGTGGACGTCGGCGCAGTTTACCGCGACGACGGACACGGAGACGAGCCGTGAGCGAGTCGTAATTGGACGTCGGCGCGATAGCGACGCGGCCAAGGAGACGAGCCCGTGACGCCAGGTCCCCACAGCGGTTATGGTTGGCGAGTCGAAGACGAGCCGCGCGTCTCAAGGAAGCAGCGGCTTAGGGTTAGCCGAGTCGGGAGTGGACGTCGGCGCGGTTTACCGCGACGACGGACACGGAGACGAGCCGTGAGCGAGTCGTAATTGGATGTCGGCGCGATAGCGACGCGGCCAAGGAGACGAGCCCGTGTCGCCAGGTCCCCACAGCGGTTATGGTTGGCGAGTCGAAGACGAGCGCGCGTCTCAAGGAAGCAGCGGCTTAGGGTTGGCCAAGTCGGGAGTGGACGTCGGCGCGGTTTACCGTGACAACGGACACGGAGACGAGCCGTGAGCGAGTCGTAATTGGACGTCGGCGCGATAGCGACGCGGACAAGGAGACGAGCCCGTGACGCCAGGTCCCCACATCGGTTATGGTTGGCGAGTCGAAGACGAGCCGCGCGTCTCAAGGAAGCAGCGGCTTAGGGTTGGCCGAGTCGGGAGTGGACGTCGGTGCGGTTTACCGCGACGACGGACACGGAGACGAGCCGTGAGCGAGTCGTAATTGGATGTCGGCCAAGGAGACGAGCCCGTGACGCCGGGTCCCCACAGCGGTTATGGTTGGCGAGTCGAAGACGAGCCGCGCGTCTCAAGGAAGCAGCGGCTTAGGGTTAGCCGAGTCGGAAGTGGACGTCGGCGCGGTTTACCGCGACGACGGACACGGAGACGAGCCGTGAGCGAGTCGTAATTGGACGTCGGCGCGATAGCGACGCGGCCAAGGAGACGAGCCCGTGACGCCAGGTCCCCACAGCGGTTATGGTTGGCGAGTCGAAGACGAGCCGCGCGTCTCAAGGAAGCAGCGGCTTAGGGTTGGCCGAGTCGGGAGTGGACGTCGGCGCGGTTTACCGCGACGACGGACACGAGACGAGCCGTGAGCGAGTCGTAATTGGACGTCGGCGCGATAGCGACGCGGCCAAGGAGACGAGCCCGTAACGACGGACACGGAGACGAGCCGTGAGCGAGTCGTAATTGGACGTCGGTTGCTCAGCGGTTATGGTTGGCGAGTCGAAGACGAGCCGCGCGTCATGGGAGCAGCGGCTTAGGGTTGGCCGAGTCGGAGACTGTCGAGATGCTGAAGAACAAAGATAGTCACATCATCTCCAAGAAGAATGTAGATTACCAGAAGAAGAACATAGTTGGTGATGTGGATCCTTCATATGAAAAGTTCTTGGAAATGATCATGGCAGCTGAGCAACCGTACTTGCAGCAGCCCGAAGGTTGTGCCCTGACGCATGCATCTAAAAGAACAAAGAGTACTGATGCAGACAAGAACAAAGGGAAAACCAAGATTGTTGCTGATGGGGGTCTACTATCCAAAGGTTTTAAAAATACACTTTCAATTCTGTGTAATATGGTTTGTTATGATGTGATTCCATATAGCAGATATATTCTAATCTATTCGTCATCTTTCATCTAGTAGGTCATGTGAAGGATAACAATTCTGGGAAGAAGAAGATGACTGCTGAGCGGGGTCTTCTCTCTCGAGGTTTTTAAATTGCATTTCAAATTGCTGTTAGGGGTATGCTCTGATGTAATAACAGTATAGAGCTGCATTTGCTAATTTTTAGCTGTCATTTTTTTTAATCTGATAGGGCTTCATGTGGATATCAATATTGGGAAGAAGAACCTTCTCGATCACTGCAAGTTTGGAAGCAACGATATCCGGTACAACATCTCATCCTCCAGTGAATCCTTGTCCAGTGATTCTTCCTCCAATGATGAAGATGTTCAGATGCAGCAACAGGCTTACCCAGTCAAGAGAGGTATGAAGAAATTTTGTACTACATAATATCTTTTTTTATCAAGACTACATGAAAAACGTGCAACTTGTGAACTTCATCAAAATGAACTAACATTTCTTTTTTTGGAATTTCATATGTTGCATGAAGGTCCACACTATGGTGGCAGTTACCTATTTGACAAGCACTGCATCTTTGCAAATTACATGGAGCTGACAATGGTGCAATGCAAGTGGCTTAACACCACATGCAAGGATAGTCCTGATGCTCCAATTAAGCAATATGTTTACAAAATGACAGAATCATCAGCGCATCGCCTAAAAGCAAAGATGGTAATTTTTATTTAACCTTTTTTTGTTTAATCATGCATGAATATGGGATCTTTGTTTATCTACTTTCAGTTTTTATATTGGAAAATATGCTAGCTAATTTTTCAATGTATTTTTGTTCTATTACCAGGAGTTTGGTGCTGAATTCACCAAACAGAGCCTGCTGAGGTTCATTGACAAAAAACCAATTGAAATACCTGTTTATTCTGCCACAAGCATCAAGACCTTCATGGTTACTCTGAAGTTAGGTAAGGGAACAAACAAGGCGATGCTGTCTGCTGGGTGGGCTACTGCTGTTAGGGGTTTTGACATGACCCCAGGACAGATATACGTCTTCACCTTCGTCCCATCATCCCTAACTGATCTCGAGCTCACTGTCGCACTGCTGTGAAGTGGCGACACAAAGACTACTAAGCAGATGGTAAGGTGGAGTCTATATGCATCCTTCATGTGGACTACTAGATATACGTCCATGTTATGATATCGGTGCTGGATGTTAAGCATGCTAGCTGTGAAACTACTGTCAGTATTACTCTTATGTTTATGTGCTTCTATTTTGTGAACTGTGTGGTGTTATTAAGTAATCAGGTTATTGTAATGATGCTGGTACGTTTTTAAATTTGTCTTTTTCTCTTTTGGATTGACTCGTTTTCTATCTATTATTTTTGTGTTGTTGTTGCGCGTGATTGATATCGTTTTCAGTGCATTGGGAAAAAGTCTCAGAGAACCATTTCTAAACTAGCAGTTTTGTTGAGCTATCCCAATTCTTTATCATGTACTCCTTTTTGAATTGGAGCTCTTTATTTGGATATTTTTATTGTACTTGTTTTCGAAGTTGAATTTCTTATCTCCCTCACATTTTTTAGCTTAAAAAATCCTTTCCAAATAAAAGGGAATTGATTTTTGCACCAAATCTTTCTGCAAATTCAGATTTTTTTTATAATCACCTTTTTTGAAATAAAAAGGGAATAGTTTGTTCTAGTTGGAAGTGGAGTTCTTTATTTGAATATTTTTTTTGTACTAGTTTGGAAGTGGAATTTCTGATCCCTCCCATTTTTTTTACCCTAAAATATCCTTTGCCCAAAAGGGAATTGATTTTTCGCACCAAATTTAGTTGGAAATTCAAATAACTGGTGCGCCAGCAAAATTTTCAAATCTTCTGCCCAAAAAACGCAGGCGCGCCAAAAGGGAATAGAGAAAAGGGAATAGAATGGTCCAGCGAGGCCGCACGTGCGCGCAGACAGCCTAGCAACGCGTGAACAAGGAGCGAAATTGAAACTTTCCTTTTTTGGTATATTGGCGCGCGCGAAACTTGCCTAAAACGGAAATCCAGCCTGGTCGGAAACCGCGCGACGGAAGCTAGCCTTGCGCGCAAGCTAGCCTCGCCCGTTTCGAGGCGTCCCGATCGAGTCGGCTCACGCGCGGTGAGGTTAGCCAACCGCTTTCTGTTGCTGGTTCGTCTATCTTCCCCCCCCCCCCCCCCCCCCCCCCCCCCCCCCGAGTCTTTTCTTTTTGAAGTCTTTTTCGTCTCTTTTCTCTACACAAGTCTTTTTATATGCACAAGAATGTTGTCTCTAGCTAGTTTGTTTGGATTGTCAAAGGTGTGGGTGTGTTTGGATTGTTTTCTTGCTCGCCTTGCCAATAAATTGGCCATAAAAAACTTAACATCTATATTTGGCCAAGTGAGAAGGCCAATTTGAATGCAATGAAGATGGCCTTATGCAATCACCTGTACGTCAGAACAATTTTATAATCTCGAGGCGAGGAGAGGGGGGGGGGGGGGGGGGGGGGGGTGAGGGAGGAGCTACAAGTATGGTCTTAGGGTGCTCAAGGAGAAACCTAAAAATTGTGACATTCGGGACCACAGTTAGCGGTGTAAATTACAAACCAACCTTCCATATCTAGTTGATGTATTTTCTTCTAAACAAAAGCTTTCACCCGGCTTCCCAACAACTAAGTAATTAATACAAGGTAGCGGTTGTAAAGTTCTCCTTGCCCGTCCTTCCTCTTGAGCGATGTCGTCAGGAGCCGCAAGAATTTGATCGTTTCAAAAGGTAGTCATATGTACTTTTATAATAACCCATTCCATTGTTAGTATGGTGTGTGTGTTCTAGAGCGTCCGGCTCTTGAGATGCAAACCAGCCAAATGACCCAAACGAAGATGCGCCGAAGTTGACGGGGTTTGATTACAGTGAAATAGCTCTCGAACATATCTCCGCATGAATTTCAGGTGCAAACCAATGATGAAATGCGATTCTCGGATCATACAAATTGATTATGTATCCACACAAGTTTGCCTTTGTCCATACAAACGGATTTCGTATTCGTCTCGGATGGTCTCCTCCCAAAATATTTGATTATCGGATCACCTTATTCAACTGAAAATAAAAGCTAGACTGCTGGTTTTTTTCTTTAAAAAGGCGCTAACATTGACAAAAGTCTTACTCCCCCTGTTTTAAATAGATGTGGTCAAACATCTTTATCTTGGCCACGAATTAATTTAAAACGACTTAAATTTGTTAGATGTGCTGCTTATCCTTCACGATAATTTTTTGACAACATTTTATGTAATATTTTATATGAAGAGTAACCTTCAAAGTAAGGGGAGACCTTAGAAAATAACAAGGCTATGTCTATTTTCTCAATGGGGAAAAACTCTGAATTTCGAAACTGAGGAGCAGCTGACCGGACACCGTATACCGTCCGCCGGCGACCGGCAGAAGCTGTCGGCGGTTGCTGGTGACATGATCGAATCAAATTGGGCTGAGGATGCATTGCAACGCCGGAGCCGTGACCTTTTCACCTCACCGTCATCAAAGGTCAGGCACAAGCTATGGACAATACAAAGGTCAGGCACAAGCTATGGACAGTTCTAAACACTTAAATCCTGTCAAGAATTTCGCATAATGCACAGGAAAGTCGTTATAATTAGAGTAAGCATTCATATTGAGCCACTGTGGGCATCAATTCAACGTGCCAGCTGAGAATAGTGAAGCTTGAAGCTGGCTCGGTTCTTACAGTAGCGTTTAATAATTTTTCTAAGCTCTGACAGAGCACAACGACATGAGACGAGAGAATGATTGCTGGTGAGATAAAAATGCCGCGACAAGCACGAGAGAGAGAGAATAATTCACTGTGTTGTAGATCCCTGATTGATGTACACTGCAGAACAAACTAGCGATTTCAAATTTTGACGCCTTTTCCTTGAGTCATTATCATAGAGGTAGTTAAAGTCAAATTTATCGGAAGGTATCACTAAGTTTTTCGGACCGAAAACTATCACATTTTCCGCAAGATTTCGCAGTAAAGATCGATTCCGAATTGAACACGAATTGACACTGAAACTGACACGCGGAACCGGGCACTCAGGCTGACGTGACACACACTAGTAGGGAAGTGCCTTTCTGTGGCGCACCAAAAAGCCTTTCTGTGGCGCATGGTGGGTGCACCACTAAATACTCGCCACAAAAATATTATTTCTGTGGCGCACCCCACCATGCGCCACAAAAAGTTCAAATTTCTGTGGCGCACCTCACACCGTGCGCCACAGAAATATTTTTGTGGCGCACCCCACACCGTGCGCCACAAAATTATTTTTTGAATTTCAAAAAAAGGGCGGCCAGATCTAGATCTGTCCGCCGGAATTTTGTTGGAGCTCGCCGGAGGCCGTGTTGCCCGTGGCCACGGCCGTAGGTGGCTTGGCCGTAGGTGGGAGTCGCGGGAGGTGGGTGGGTGGAGGATGGGGGTCGCCGGAGGTCACCGGAGTGGAGGAGGAGGTCGCCGGAGGTCGCCGGAGTTGGAGAAGGATGTCACCGGAGGAGGTCGCCGGGGTGGAGGAGGAGGTCGTCGAAGGTCGCCGGGGGGGTCGCCGGAGGTCGCCGGGGTGGTGGAGGAGGTCGCCGGAGATGGAGGTGGAGGTGAAGGAGGAGGAGGAGAGAAGAAGTGGAGGAGAGTAGAGTAGAGGAGAGGAGAAGGAGGATGGAGGAGAAGTGGAGAGGAGAAGTGGAGGAGAAGGAGAAGGAGTGGAGAGGAGGATGAAGGAGAAGTGGAGAGGAAGTGGAGGAGTAGGAGAGAGAGAGAAAGAGAGGGAGAGGAAGTGGAGGAGTAGGAGAGTGGAGAGGAGGATTAAGGTTGTTGGGCGGGATTCGAATTTTGAATCCTGCCCAACAATTCGGTGGCGCACGGCACAGAATTTTTTTTTTCCAATTTTTTTTTATTTTTTTGATTTTGTAGATAAAAATCTTCTGTTTGAAATAACTTTTTACTCTTTTGGAATTTGCCGATTCTGAGAAAAGTTCACCGGGTAAACCTAGGTTAAATCGAACTCCTTTTTTCTCACGATTTTTTTGGTATATTAAACGTATTTTTTCGACATCGTATGCAAAAGTTATGGCCGGTCAAACTTTTTTTTTTCTGTTTTTTGCAGAAAAGGTCAAAATTCATATTTCAAAATTTCTATACCAAGTAGACACTCAAACCTAACTACATGTCAAAGGATTTCTGTGGCGCACCCACCTCCATGCGCCACAGAAATGTCACTTTCTGTGGCGCACCAGGCTACATGCGCCACAGAAATGTCACTTTCTGTGGCGCACTAGGCCATGTGCGCCACAGAAAGACACATTTCTGTGGCGCACACCCCATGCGCCACAGAAAGTCACATTCTGTGGCGCACATGGCAAGGTGCGCCACAGAAAGTGACATTTCTGTGGCGCATGTGGCCTGGTGCGCCACAAAATTTATTTTTTGTGGCGCATGGCTTCTTGGTGCGCCACAAAAAGTGATCCACAGAAAGGCAGTTCCCTACTAGTGACATGCAGAAAAAAATTGGCAGAGGTGGTCGTGGGTCCCACCTGTCAGTGTCACATCTTCCTTCCCCTACCCCCTCTATCGCATTGACCGCATGCACGGCTGGGCCGGACGGGCTCGTGGCCAAGAGCCGGTGGTGGTGGGACGGAGGTGGTGTCGTGGGCCCTCGTGCATGTAACCAGGATATGTGGAACGTTGACTCGCTCATGCCCGCCGCGTCACACTTGGGGACGGCGTTATGGTCCAGAACATTGACGGGTCGTCGCGCTCTTGGAGGAGGAGTGAGGGGCAGTACGCCAAGCCAACACACCGGGAGGAAGGAGCGAGGGGAGGTACGCCACACCAGTGCTCCGAGGGGAGGAGCGAAGGGAGGGCCGCCACGGACCCGTATGTCAGTTTCGGTGTCAATTCGGGATCGGTTTTTATTGCAACAATTTGCGCAAAATGTGGTAGTTTTCTCTCCGAAAAACCAAAAGTGGTATCATTCCGTAAATTCGACTTCAAAAGTGGTAGTTTAATTCTAACTAGGTGAATGCCCGAGCGTTGCCACGGTCAATTGATATTTTTTGTATCCGCGTGTGAAAAAATAAAAATGAATATAAATATTTACGTATATATCAAAGATAGCCACATATATATTTCAAAACATCATTGTGTTCACATATCCTACTATATATAAAAGTTGGTGCAATCCTCTCTCAATTCAGCTGTCCACGTCGCCCGCTAAATTTCGACCGTCCGATCGCGCCCATCGACGCCCCTGAACGCTTTAAAAATCGTGCACACTGTAGCACTGTAATTTTAGCCAATCAGAAGCCGCGCACGTTTTTTGGCGCAGTCAAAATCGCACAAACAAACTCGCAACGCGAGAAATTAACCCACGGTCCAACTTTTTACACTGCGCGGGGACCTACTTGCAATTCCGAAAAAACACGCGGACTTTTCTGTAAAACCGCCAGCACAATCCCCTCTTCTCTCTCGTGCGCGGCCGAGGCCACCGCCGCCGTCGCGTTCCGCGGCTCTCCTCTCCTCCCCCGTCAAATCGAAGACCACACGGAGCTGCGCCGTCGCTTCCTCGCCAACCTCGCCGGCTCTCGCATCCTGAGACAGCCGAGCCTCGCCGGAATCGTCGTCGGCGTCAGTTGCTCCCTCCGCTCCGATTCGACGACGACGGCGACGCTCCGGCAGCTCAGATGTGGCGGCGCCGCCGCTTTCACGCGCCTCGCGTCGCCCCGCGTCGACGCGCTTCTGGCATGGTCAGCCGCGCGGTCCAGCTTGCGCGGATGCGCCGCCGGCGAGCGACCTCGCCGTGCCGCTGTGCTCTGTGCACTGCACACGCCACGCTGACGTCACGCTAGGACCCACCTGTCAGCCCACCTAAAAAATAAAAAATAAAATACAACCATTTATATAAATTCCCACTGGAAAAAATATAAAAAAAGCAAAAAATGTTCAGAAAAAAAAATGCTGCCTACTTACGTCAAAAAAACAGAACATACTCAAATTTTTAAATCGATCATTTTGTATAGATACTCTAATTCAATATTAAATGTAAAATATTAATCACATTACAACATTCAATATATAAAAAACATCAGAATGGTAAAAAAAAAAATCTACCTATTTACGTCAAAAAACAAATCATACTCGAATTTTTTGAATCGATCAATTTGTAGATATGCTCTAATTCAATCAATACAAATGGAAAATATTAATCACATTACAACATTCCAACCCAAATTGTGAACCTAAATATGTCAAATAATTGGACGGCTTCCAAAACTCATCATTTCAAAACACTGAAATATCCTCCGCATTTTACAAACCTTCTACATCTTACAATTTTTACAAATTTGAAGCAACACAAATTTGAATAAATTCCAATACAGACACTTTCCAAAGACTCAACATCCTTTTAAGCGCAAACTTTTCCAAAATAAAAAAAGTATTCATATTTCAACAACTTTTTAGAAAAGATATTTGATATTTATCAAACGACCGCAACAATAAATAGCCATCGACAAAATATAAGAAATATTATCAAAATGCTAGCGAAAAAATGTTAACTACTTTTGGAAAAAAACACAAATAAGTCCAAACAATTCAAGTTGACCTATATTTGGATATTTCCATGGAAAATCAACAATATTTGAGCATCCCGACTCAAATTATAAATTTGGACATTTCGAAAATTCACACCACTTTCGAATCTGATCATTTATTGAACACTAAAAGAATTAACATTTTGAACAAATTCCAAATTGTCCAATTTTCAAAACCTATTTGATCATTTCAGCTCAAATTTCACATTTACATATTTCAGAATTTTAAATGCCTTTCCAAATCTTTCACACTACTAAATTTAAATTACATTCACTCCACACGCGCGGCATTGCCGCGCCCATTTCCCTAGTCAAAGTTTAAAATAGTGCGCTATACTTCTTACATCGGCGTTTGTCAGCTGCAATAAAACCTATATATTCATATCATCTAAAAATAGGCATTATATATTTATATCATCTAAAAAATATGACTGTAAATTCAATGATACAAACATGTACTCAACAATGATGATAATTGTAGCAATGAAAGAAGAGCATAAGTGTTTATTACATAACCAGTCCCAACTTCAAACTTCAAATCAGCAATGCAACATTTTTAGCGCGAGAAATAATACTAATTTTTCGCACAAATTTAGCGTTTTAACACGAGTTAGCGAGCTATTAGCGGACATTTCTATTTAGCGCTAAAAGTGCATAGTTTTAGCGGGAGTTATCTGAACCCGCTATAGGGATCACATAACGAGGACATTGTTTTGGAGAAGTGGCTCCATGGAGCCCTTTTTGGGAAAAAAAATCAAAAACGATGTACTATATGGGTGTTCAAAAATTTCAAACCAATTTTTTTTCAGGTCTACACAGAAATGACAAAACTCTGGATCTGAGTTAGTCAACAATATAAAATTTGAAAAAATTAAAATTTGTCATTTTCGTGTAGGCCGAAATATAAACTATTTCGGGCTGAAATTTTTCACGATCATAGAATAGCTTTTTTTGAACTTTTAGGTTTTCTTTTCTATTTGTGAAACTTTAAAATATCGATTTCAAAAATATTCCCAAAATAAGAGCTCCATGGGGCCCGTCCACCAAAGCGACGACTTTTCGCAAGATAGCACGCCATTAAAACTTTGGCTCACATTGGAGACCAGATACAAGGAGCGTCATGACAAGTCCTAAGTCCTCCAAATCACTTTCGTTCACAGCGGCAATTCACACGAAAGCAGTTCATGATTCACAATTTATGTGCTTCGGTCAGAGAGGTCAGGTTGTACTGGCGGGTCCCACACAGGCCCGCATAACAGAATTTCAGTTCAAACTAGCTAAAATGTAACCAAGTTGTCAACAACAGAAGCTAGCTAATTTTCGGCTGAAGCGGGTCGGATCCGGGCGCCGCTTGACACTCTTACAGAGAGGTCACCTGAACGTGAGATCAAATAGTACCGCCAGCACGACGCCCGATCACAAATCACCTGTGTGAGCTCTTCCTTAGTAGCCAGATTATATCTCCAAGCAATCCAAGTAGAATTGTCTTCTCCTAGTTACAGTCAAGTTTACGGCATGCGGTATATTCAGAGCAATTCTTCAGGCCAGAGCTATACTGTACAGAAATTTTCGAGCATCAGGAGTGGCCTTGTCCGGCCCAAGCAGAGCCTACACTCCCACAGTCGCGTCCACGCCGCCGCCGCTTCGACGCCGTAGTCCTTGAATTTCCCCACACGATGGGCCACGTCGCCTTCCGTCCCACTTCCACCCCGTCGAGGCGTCGACTCGAGACGCTCGGCCACCGCGACGACCGCGGCAAGCCGGCAACCACGTCGACGACGCTGCCGAGCGCGGCTATGTCCACCACGCACCTCCGCCGCATCATTTTTCCCTCTGACCACCATGTCCGGCTTGGCCGCGGCGTCGGGCACCTTCTGCCCGAGCAACTCCCTGATGTAGTCGATGATCTTGATGCCGGCGTCGACCTCGCTCATGTACAAGAACCTGCGGGAGGCACGGATGACGAGGGAGTCGTGGTGGAGGAGGGCCACCGTGGGCATGGCCAGCTCGAGGAGATCGTCAACGAGGCCCTGGAAGCCCTTTCCTCGAAGCCTTTGAGAAGTACATGCCCTCGTTGGCCAGGACGAGGGCGCCGTCGCCGGGATGCGGACCAAGGCCACGACAGAGCGAAGGGCGGAGATCAGGGACAGGCCGAGGCGGTGCTCGGCTGCTCGCCGGCGCTGACGAGGCGCACGCGGCCGCGCCTCTCCACGTTCAAGATGCTTCCCATGTCAATTTACCCATTGTGCCGGCGGCGCTAGTTTCCGAGTGCCGCGCTCAATCGTGAGAGAGCGTGCAGCTCGGGGCAAAATAAGTGTTTGTTTCTCGTTAGTTGGTTGACTCGAGATGGATAATCATCGATCCCTTGTGTCCGTTGCGTCTTTCCCGTATTCCACTCTGGCAAAATATTCCGGTTACAAGATTTGTGATCTGAGTAGATAAATCGGTTGCGTTTTTCATGCGTGAAAGGAGAGAGAGGATGTGCGGTGGCATTTTCTGTGTAATTACTTACACGTGTGACACCATACCACGCTCTCTGCTTTAATGGTAAAGATAACTCTATTTTCCTTTGAGTCGACCCATAGTGTACATGGTCTACTGAGAAAATCCTATAATCAAAATTACCATGTTCTTTGTATACATTTCTCCATTATTTTCTCCGACCAAACACCAAGGGCCCTATCTATCATTTAGCAGAAAACAAGGATGACAATGTGACGATTCTAGGAGTGGAAAACTCCTACCCATATCCAATTGCTGTCGGTTGCCCGCGACCTCCGGATAAAGCTATGCTGTGTCGGCTATCTAAGCATGCATATCCATGACTGATAATTCAAATTACTCTTTCGACTTAGGTTAGAGCTGACAATAACAAAGCATACCAAATACCCGCTCGACATCCTTCTTATCACTCTCTTGTTCTGATACAAAATGAGATTGGTTTTGACCTAGAGGGTTGGATTGTTTTCATAAATGTAGATCATTTTGGATATATGTCATCTGCTAGGTGGTACCCTGTACGTAAGCATGGCCATTGATCTCGTAATTACATGGTGGAGCATAGACTTTAGCAAGTCTTGCAAACACCTGTGAGCATTGAGCACGTTGATGTCGTTCTGAGATCCGGCCGTACCAAATAAAGCGTGTCAGATCCACAAATCATTATCTACCACAACTTCTAGTACGACGTTGCACTATCCAATATGATCTTTGTAAATTCCTTTCCAAGTGAATGGACAGTTCTTCCATGCCTAATGCATTCACCCGATGCTTCCAACCATCACAGGAAATTCTCTAGTTGTGTTTTGTGCCATTAGCCGAGCAGTGTCAGCTTCACTTGGTGGTCTCAAATAGATTAGTCCCCGCCTGACTCTAACTTCTCTCTCTCTCTCTCTCTCTCTCTCTCTCTCTCTCTCTTCTTTCTCTCCTCTCTCTATTCTCTTCCTCACGAGCACGACCTCCTCTCATTCCCCTTCCTGGCGATTCAGTCATCGCCGCAACGCCTTGCTTCAGCCGGCTCTAGCCATCATCGGTGCCACCATTCATCGGGACTGCTTCTCCTCACTCTTCTTGCTTGATTGCCCGAAACTGTGGCTCTCCTTTGTGCCTCTTCGCGCTGTTGGATGAACCCTATCCCTAGCTTTGTCTTGGTTCTGCCGTCGGTTGTTGCCGTTGATGTGGCCCGGCGCAGGTCGATGCACCACTGCTGGGGTACTTCCTGTGCCGCCATCATCATTGTGCTTGTCGGGCGTTGTCCTCGCAGTAGCTTCTGTCGTGGTTGCATCAGCAATGCCTCTCAACGCCACGGTGTTTGTGCCCGAGCACTGGTATGCGTCCATTCTTCTTCATTTTCTCCTCTCTTAGAATTCATCTCGCTCTCGGTACATGACATGGCTCTGAATTGTTCCTAGTTGTTCTAGGATCTGTGGTACCGCTCGAGTTCATCCTGGTGATGAACCGATGCTTGAAATCGAGCATATTGGTTTCTGGTTGGTCTCGATAAGTGTGGTTAACTGAAGAGAATGTTTAGTTTGGTTAGTTAATGGTGTGGCTTCTGTCAGTTTTTTTAGAGAGAAAATCTAGATGATTTACTCATCGAGATGATTTTGCGGATGATTGCCACAGATACTTAAATATTGGGTGTCTTAATGTTGCAAGATCGAATGCTATCTATTGCATGTATTATTTGTCTGATTCAGATGCATTATTACTAGGTTATTTAGTTGCTATTATAATTACTTTAGCTTGATGGCTTAGCTTGTAAGATTATTATCCACTGTTGAATACATTTCCGTAGTTTTGTGCCCATGTGCTTATATGTTGAGTAGAATTTACCCCTGTGGTGCCTCTGTTGAGTGTGCACAGGTGTAAATATATGCTCAACACTATCTAGTACTACTGGTTCTTTAGTTTGTGAGATTTGAAAACTTATTCATGTGAAAACATGATCTAGGATGTATGTGGACGTGCAAAGTGATTGTACTTAGCCCTTGGACAAGATCTGGCTATGTAAAATGATAAGAGATCATTGCCTACTTTGTTGGCCTAGCCTATGATGAAAAGGCTGAGGCACTGTTTTTTTATAAGAAATGATTCTATTGTGTGGCTTGTATCTCTTTCTCTAACAAGAACAGAATTGTTGCTCCCCTTTTCTATCTCTCACTTTCCTTCTCATCTAAAGATATGGCATATGCTATATAAGATCTGTCTCCTGGTTATCAACCTGCTGCTGAAGAGACGCTTGGTCTTCTGGCTCTACTAAACCCGCGTCTTGTGCATAGCCTACTCCTCCTACCTCCCTATTTGTTTCCTAGGTTTTCAAAAGATTGTACAAGATCTGGTAGTGTTCTTCGTGTTCTTGAGTCGTGGAAACAGTGGTGCTAGTGCTGGTAGATGAGTTGGGCGATGTATATAACTTGTGGTGGGGCTGGTGCTTGTGTGTGCTAGGAAATCTGCTAGTTATATACAATTTTTGGTATTGTTGGCTTGTTGATGTGAGCTTGACAACACACCATTTGCATGTAGTGAGTTTGCTACTTGTGTGTCACCCCTCACTTGGTACAAGTTACCAAGTTTAGGTGCATTACCCCTTGTGCAAGTCTTGGGCTGGCATAGATAATCATCACTGATCCTATTCTTTTTGCTTGCCAAGTGAGTTCCTTCTCCTCCTAGAGCTAGCTATACCTGCTTCCTCCTTATTCAATGTTTGGCATTTATTTTGAGTACAACCAAGTGTTATTTCTGATTGGTTGCTTGCCTTTTAGTCACTGATATTATTTTTGGGCTTAGAAAGATTATATTTGAGATTGGCTTAATATTCTTGGTGAGATCAAGGTCTTATTGACCAATTATGTCAACATAGACCATTTGCTTCTGTTTGTGAATTTTCTTTAATTAACCTGACTAAGATTGGAGGGTTTAAACTTTTCCTATTTTTGCCTAATGATGTATATGGTCATATCATGATATAGTGGCTTTAGCTGACATTGTCGCTCTTGCTTGCCTACTGTTGTCTTCTATTGAATATTTTGTACTTGTCCATGTTGCCTCTTTGTCCAATATGCAAGCATGATCAAATCTGATACGATCCTATGTCGCTCTTGATTGCCTACTGTTGCCTTTTATTGAATATTTTGCTCTTGTCCCTGTTGCCTCTTTGTCCAATATGCAAGCATGATCAACTCTCTTATGATCCTAAACCCAAAGGTTGCCTTCTTGGAATAAAAACCCTTTGATCTAACTTTGTGGATTCCAAGAGTTCTTCTTGAAATTTCATGAGTTGGGTCAAACAACAATACATCTTCACCCTTGTGGTGAAGCAAACATTTTAATCCTCACCAACCATTCCTTTGTATTTGGTTACTCTTATTTCAGTTTTGAACAAAACCGGGAGAAGAATAAGAAGATTGGGAAGTTGAAGATAAGAAGATCATTCTTTTATACCAAACTTTTTTAGTTTCTACAGTTAGAACTCATTCTCATGACATATGATTTTAACAACTCTAGTTTCCTTATTATAGTTTGGAAATAACCAAGTATACATATAACTAAACATTAAGATACACCAATAATTGTTATTTGAGGCATATACTGCAAACAAAGTGATGTTAGTTGTTTTGTTTTACGAAATTGCCTCTTAAAAAACTTTGATCAAAACGAATTCTTGTACATCAGAGAAACATAAAAAGAAACAAAATTGCATGTCTTCACATAATAATTTGTAACACTAAGATGAATTGAAAATGAATGTACGTGTTTTTCTACAGGTTAGTTTCTTTAAATATCATGACAAAGAGCTCTGAGGCTAGTAGAGGTTTCTAGAATACATGATCGACTATTTTAGGCATGGGTAAATACTCCATCCGTTTCAAATTAATTGACTTGCTATTCACAACATGTGGACGTATCTATACATGTAACATGTCTAGATACATCCATATTTGGTGTATAGGGAGTCAATTAAACTGGAACGGAGGGAGTAGAATAGATAATAATCGGTGTACTAAATATACAATATATCTCGGAGGGTTTTGTTCTCGATTTTTGCATTGCTAATTTACAAAAAAGAAATAGAAGTAGAAAAATGATTCACCATGTAATAAGAAAAACCCCGGTCACATCTTTGTTTTTCTTTTCTTGGGATTTTATAATCGTGTTGAGGAAGACATACTATCTGGTCCTACGTTTTTTCCCCCTCTCCATGGAGGTTTTGGAAATTTGTACTACTAACTACGACATAATTGAGAGTGGTACCGTACATCCCAATGTGATCGAAGGCCACCAGTCCACAACGCTCTATGTACGGAGCGTCGGCTTCCGGCTTCTAGTACATGCAATGCAAGCATGGTAGCGATGGTGGTTAGCTGTCTGCAAGCACATGCTCAGAGCTGTAATCGCCGGCTTCTATTAAAGGGCTAATCGCTGGTGTAAAACAGAGTCGTCCTTCTGTCTGCAAGGGACCTGTGGGAGTGTGTAGCTGCCATGTGACAGACAGGGTGATGTTGCCGGGCCACTTCGTCGGACGGTGGAGATGGAATGTTCGTGGAAAGGCCGGATGCGAGAGCTCTCTGCGTACATGCTCGTGCTTGTCTTTGGACCAGTGCTTTATTGGATTATTAAGATCCGCTGCGACCATTACATTTTAAAGCTTCAAGACTGAAAGAGGATAGTATGATGTGGAATATTGATTGTTATTGATATTGACTAGGTTGTTTATATAGAGTACAAGTTCTAGAGGCTAAGAAACCTAATAGAGAGGTAGGTTCAGATTACAATACTAAACTATCAAATATAGCCAATCCGTAATATATTCTAACACCCCCGCTGTCGGATCAGTAGTGACGCGAACAGTTGAAGCGTCGCGGATGGTCAGACTAAGCATAAGCCGAAGGCGCGAACTAGAGAGGGACCCAACAAGGAGGCGAGGTGGTAAGACTTTATGCCGATATCGATTTAGCCGAGGTGTGGGTGTTGTATTCGTGGTCGATGATGCTGTGCGCGATGTAGTCGTTGTTGTGACAATTGTTGAAGTTGATATTGTGGTCGATGCTATCGTTTGAGTCTAGGGAAGTCGCCTTAGTAATTGCAGAAGGCGGCTGCAACGGTACATGCCAGACTCGGGGAGCGGGTCAGGGACGAAGTCACGCGTTGGTGTCCGAATGACGGACATGCGAAGATAGGGACCATCACGAACCATCTGAGTTAGAGTCGAAGGGAGTAGTAAAGAAGGCCTCCGTAAACAGTCGGTGCGAAAAGCGGCATCCCGATGGCGGTATTGTCCGCCGTTGACGCCAGAGTAGATGAAGTGGTCGCAAGAAGTAAATTGAGCACGAACGCATGCAAATAGAGACTATAACTCCGGCGGTGAAGTCGTGATGGACGAAGACAACGAGGTGGTTGTCCCTGGAGATTGATTTTCGGCTCGACCTGGATGGAAATTGATTTTCGGCTCGACCTGGAAGGCCCGTGACGCTCACAGATTGCGACTCCTCTCAACTGTGGTGCTCTACCTGGATGTGATGACCCTGCTGCAACTGAACAAATCAGGCTCGTTTCTACCGGGACAGAAATTGGACATGGAGATGAACGAAAATTCCTTTCGGCATCGCGCAATCAGTCTTCAGTGTCGGATTAAACTCCCACCGAAGACGGAGAGATTGGAGGATTCACAAACATTTTCATCACCAGCTACCAAGCACAAGATTGAGACTAGAAGAAAAGGAGAGACCAATAGTCCAACGCAATAACCGATTTCTATCACCAGTGGGGCACGGCGAGAATGGACGGTACTAGCTGGCTTAGCATCATGCCATTAACACGGTAACACTCTCGCCAGCCAACGCTACCACTGTGACTTGAGTACTTTTTTCTTGCGATGATTGAGTACTTCCGCATATGCAAGCGTCCAACATATAAGGAGTACTATTTTTTCACAAAAATGGCCGTTTAAAGAAACTTCATCCAAATCAAACCCATTCTAAAAACTATTTGCAAAACTAACCCCTCGTTTGGCGCCAAAAAGGATGAAACCGAGCCTGTTCCGTTAGGCGCCGAGCGCTTATAAAAAAAATGGCGCCGAACTAGTCATATATTCACGTCCGCTCCCTAAGTTGGCATGCAAAGCTAGCTATAGGAGATAGATTGATTGATTCCAAGTTTCCAACTCCCATACATGGACCAGGTAGAGCTAGCTAGCTGTAGGCTAGATCGATTCTCTCGGCAGCTCATGCGAATACTGACACGCTATAATTTTCTCTAAAATTATATTATACGTGGATCTAAAACCTTTTAAACGAATGTTTTTCATCTATGATTAAACCAATGCATTTGTTACTTTAAAAGGACTAAAAAACACCTGCATCCCGACCTCCTGACCTCCATGTCGCCTCACGTGTGGCAATCTTCCTCGCCGCATCGGGAGCCTAAGCGTGGTGGCATTAAGGGTGTTGGCGTAGGCTATCCAGTTGGCGCCACATGTGGTTTGCGTCTCATCGTCGGGCGAAAGGCTTGCTCTGGTTGCCGGTGCGCCTAGGACCTGCTGGTGGAAAACACAGATCCCTCATGGGATCGGGCGAGGGTGTCGCTTTTTTTTTTCAAATTGTTGAATAATTATGTTATACCATTTTTAGAAGTGTCATATAGTTGTGTTATGCTGCATAGAAATCCGGCACCACTTGTCAGATACGTTGTTAAGGGCCATAGGACATCTATTTAGGCTAACTGCAACATAATTCTAAAAAAGGGCTAGTTGCAACATATCACCCAAAATTTGGGGTTAGCCACAAAAATTGCTTTGATCCTGTGCAAGTTTGTTACCAATAAATTGTTCTATGTGCAATTTTCTCTATATACAATCATCATGGATTGGTGTGGCGAGCACGAAAAAGTTCTCTCCAAGTAGGCTAATATAACTATATTCACACCTTTTTGTAAACTACCAAATTTTATGTTGAAATACTTATAGGATCGAAAATTATAGAAAGGTGATAGTGGTGATTTTATCAATCTCGCTACTAAGTCTATAGTAATCTATGTGTAAGTTCATTTGTACGTGTTTTGTGCCAGATTTTCCTTGGAGGAAATCGACCAACCTGATTTGTTGTCCTGATAGTGGAAAGGTCTATGTGTCATACTTAGTATGTGCATAGTATAAAAAAAATACGTGTTTGTACTCCCTTCGTTTTAAATTAAATTAGATGACTTATATATTTCTAAATGTGTATGTATCTATACTTGTAACATGTGCAGATATATCCATATGTGGTCAAATGGAAGTTATCTAATTTGAAACAAAGGGAGTATACGTGAAAAGAAAAAACCAAGGCAGAAACAGTCGTGCATGTTTATTCCTGGAAGTGGAGCATGTTGATCGGACGAAGCTAACTAGTACTGTCGTCGTATGGAACAACAGATGACTAGGGGTAGGTTTAAGTTAGGGCCGATGGACGCTAGAGGATTTGGGAGAGGGATAGCGCGCTAAGAAGCACACACGAACAAACAGACGAACACAAGGATTTACCCTGCTTCGGGCTCTCGTGAGGAGATAAAACCCCTACTGCAGCATCTAGCCTATTGATGTATTCTCCTCTCTGTATAGGTTTTATACAAGTGCTCCTCGAGCTGCACGGAGCTAACCATGGAGAGGTGCTCCAGGAAGAAGAAGAAGTACAGGGGGAAATGAGCCCAAGGGGCCTCTGGGCGTCCGCGCGCCTCTGGAGAGCACTCCCCCTGGTGCTCCTTATAAAGGGGAGCCCAGGGGACAAGAAGTGGACAAGGAGACATAGTGCACTGTACACTATTCACTGTAGTTGACATGACCACTGGGGTCTTGTCAACACTGTACACGCATCATGGAGCTGTACTATAGTCACATCCATGCCTCTGTAGCCACGCTGGCTACGCGTCATTGTCTTTGTCTTCTAGCATCTGTCTCCAGGATCTTCTAGCTTTAGCCTCTAGGCTGGCAGAGCATCTGGTACCCGACGAGGAAACTGGACATGGTATTGGTCGAAGGAGCATCGGGCGTTGCAGTCTCGATCGAGGCGTTGGAGACGTCGGTCCGTCCCGAAGCTGGAGACGAAGGAGTACCTGGCCTCGGTCCAAACCGAGGTAGCGATGGAGGCTGCGTACTGGCGTCGGTTGATGAAGGAAACCTCTGCCTGCTAACTGAACTCAGTCCAGATCGAAGTAACGGGGCGGCGGCCCGCTCCGAGATAAAGCCAGCTCGGCCCATTCCGGGATGAGTACCTCGGTCCGTCCATGCTCTGGCGCTGCCTCGGTCCGGCTGTGCTCTGGCGCTGCCCCGGCCCAGGCCCAACCGAGACTGGAGAAACCTCTGCCCATCCGAGTCTGGAGGCGAGTGGGCCGTCCCAGCCGGGTTAGTGAATGCCAGTCCAGCCGAGGCTGGAGCGCTCGCTCGTTGGAGAGATCGGTCCACCGAGGCCACAGAGGCCTGTCCGAGCTCTGGAGTGGCCTGCCGAGGCTGGTTGGTCTGGGTAACTTGGCACAAACCGAGATAGCCACCTCGGTCTGCCGGGAAGGCTGCAGTTGACCCAATCCGAGGTTAGGACACCTCGGTTTAACCGAGTTAAATGCAATGTCGGCCCAGTTTCAGCTTATACCGGTCCAAAGTCGGTCCAGTCTGTTTTTTCCTCCTTTTCCTTTATCTTTTACTCACTACATCCTGCTTTTATCTCTTTTATTACCTCAGTTAACCCAACCACTTTGGGGTACCGGGGATTACATCCCCGACATTAGTCCCCGAGGCTGCGGGGGACTCGCAGAGTCGCGCGCAGTCTGACAAAATCAAACATCCAACACCAAAAAAACTCCCTATACACGGCATCCTGCCAGCATGGGCATCACTATATGTCGGTTCTTAGCCATCACGGGCATTACCGAAGGCGTATGTCTGCACGGACATATCTCATATGTCCCGGAGCATATGTCTGTATGGACATATCTCAAATGTCTCGGAGCATATGTCGGCCTCTCTGGGCATATCTCATATGTCTCGGTACCTCGGCCTCTCTATAGGCATATCTCATATGTCTCGGTACCTCGGCCTTTCCATAGGCATATCTCATATGTCTCGGTACCTCGGCCTTTCCATAGGCATATTTCATACGTCGGTTTTTAGCCACTCTGGGCATTTACCGACATAGATGTCTCCAGCCACTACTGGTTTGACATAAACATATCTCGAATGCCGGTTTTAGCCACTCTGGGCATTTACCGACATAGATGTCTCCAGCCACTGCTGGTTTGACATAAACATATTGCCTCTGGCAAACCAACACAAACGGTGATTTAGAGATATTGCACGATGCCACGATATATTGGCAAACCGAAATAAACGGCGATCTAGGGATATTTGCATGATGCCATGATACTCTGGCAAACCGACATAAACGACGATCTGGGGATATTTGCATGACGCCATGATACTTTGGCAAACCGAAATAAACGACGATCTGGGGATATTTGCATGACGCCATGATACTTTGGCAAACCGAAATAAGCGGTGATCTGGAGAATACCGACAATGCCATGATATCCTGGGTGATTCCCGATAACCAATATAACCATAATCTTGAAGACGAATATTGTCTCGGTAAAACCGATGCCACCTTTCAACGTTAGTACAGGCATATATGTATACTGAATATTAAACGGGACAACAACTTCATTTAACAGACAAACTTAAGTCTAGCAGCAAAACTATGCACCAGGACACAGACTCGAACTCAACCGAGTCCCCGAGTCACTTTACAGATCTAGGAGAAGAAGCAGAACTGACTGACCAGCCAGTCCCGGGTCAAGACATCTTGGTCCCGGGGGAACAACAACTAAGCAAGACAGAAAAGAAGGGGCAGTCCCCGAGTACTGTTTGAGATGACTTAAAAGCGGAATGCAGACATATAAATGATACTCACGAGGCAATGTTGTTGGAGAAGTCGAGGAAGACGCTGCTGCTGGCCTGGATATCAATATGCTGGCGTGAGTCACCAATATCTCGGCCCGGACCACCTTTATGTCGGATTTGACCACCATATGTCGGATTCCTGCCTTATCTCGGATTTCCCAAGCTTAACTCGGATTTCCAAGCCTTAACTCGGATTTCCCAACCTCATCTCGGATTTCCAAGCCTTAACTCGGATCTCCCAACCTTATCTCGGATTTACCAGCATACCAACATATCTCGGATTTCCAGCATACCAGCATATGTCGGATTTCCAGCATACCAGCATATGTCGGAGTTACCAGCATACCAGCATATGTCGGAGTTACCAGCATATCAGCATATGTCGGAGTTACCAGCATATCAGCATATGTCGGATTTCAGGATACCTCGGATTTCAGGATACCTCGGATTTCCAGGACACCTCGGATTTCCAGGACACCTCGGATGAACAGTGTCGGCAGGACATGTATATGTCGGATGAACAGTGTCGGATGAACAGTGTCGGCAGAACATGGATATGTCGGATTTCCAGTGTCGGCAAGACATTGATATGTTGGATGAACAGTGTTGCCAGGACAAGGATATGTCGGATTTCCAGGATATACCAGATGAACAGTGTCGGATGAACAGTGTTTCCAGGACATGTATATGTCGGTTTTGGCTATGTCAACCTAGATTTGACCAAGCCAACTCGGGAATGATGTCGGAGTCGAGTCCCCGAGTCATTTTTCTCACCCGGGATCTGCCGATGATGTCCGTTGGTGGAGGCAGCGCTAGCCTCTGCTCACAGCGGCAAGCTAGAGCGCGGGGGACAATGGCGATGTCGAGTCCCCGCGTTGATGACGAAGGTCCCGTCCGAATTGATCCAGCAAGCGCCACTGTCAGCCCCACGGTGGGCGCCAACTGTCGTCGTATGGAACAACAGATGCCTAGGGGTAGGCTTAAGTTGGGGCCGATGGACGCTAGAGGATTCGGGAGAGGGATAGCGCGCTAAGAAGCACACACGAACACAAGGATTTACCCTGCTTCGGGGCTCTCGTGAGGAGATAAAACCCCTACTGCAGCATCTAGCCTATTGGTGTATTCTCCTCTCTATATAGGTTTTATACAAGTGCTCCTCGAGCTGCACGGAGCTAACCATGGAGAGGTGCTCCAGGAAGAAGAAGAAGAAGAAGAAGAAGAAGAAGAAGTACAGGGGGAAATGAGCCCAAGGGGCCTCTGGGCGTCCGCGCGCCTCTGGAGAGCACTCCCCCTGGTGCTCCTTATAAAGGGGAGCCCAGGGGACAAGAAGTGGACAAGGAGACATAGTGCACTGTACACTATTCACTGTAGCTGACATGACCACTGGGGTCTTGTCAACACTGTACACGCATCATGGAGCTGTACTATAGTCACATCCATGCCTCTGTAGCCACGCTGGCTACGCGTCATTGTCTTTGTCTTCTAGCATCTGTCTCCAGGATCTTCTAGCTTTAGCCTCTAGGCTGGCAGAGCATCTGGTACCCGACGAGGAAACTGGACATGGTATTGGTCGAAGGAGCATCGGGCGTTGCAGTCTCGGTCGAGGCGTTGGAGACGTCGGTCCGTCCCGAAGCTGGAGACGAAGGAGTACCTGGCCTCGGTCCAAACCGAGGTAGCGATGGAGGCTGCGTACTGGCGTCGGTTGATGAAGGAAACCTCTGCCTGCTAACTGAACTCGGTCCAGATCGAAGTAACGGGGCGGCGGCCCGCTCTGAGATAAAGCCAGCTCGGCCCATTCCGGGATGAGTACCTCGGTCCGTCCATGCTCTGGCGCTGCCTCGGTCCGGCTGTGCTCTGGCGCTGCCCCGGCCCAGGCCCAACCGAGACTGGAGAAACCTCTGCCCATCCGAGTCTGGAGGCGAGTGGGCCGGCCCAGCCGGGTTAGTGAATGCCAGTCCAGCCGAGGCTGGAGCGCTCGCTCGTTGGAGAGATCGGTCCACCGAGGCCACAGAGGCCCGTCCGAGCTCTAGAGTGGCCTGCCGAGGCTGGTTGGTCTGGGTAACTTGGCACAAACCGAGATAGCCACCTCGGTCTGCCGGGAAGGCTGCAGTTGACCCAATCCGAGGTTAGGACACCTCGGTTTAACCGAGTTAAATGCAATGTCGGCCCAGTTTCAGCTTATACCGGTCCAAAGTCGGTCCAGTCTGTTTTTTCCTCCTTTTCCTTTATCTTTTACTCACTACATCCTGCTTTTATCTCTTTTATTACCTCAGTTAACCCAACCACTTTGGGGTACCGGGGATTACATCCCGACAAGTACTACGTAGCCAAGTAGCAAAGACGAACAAGCTAAGCTCATAAACCTAGTGGTGCAGCATGTCGCCAACTACACATGAGCCGAATTGCTATACATCGGCTCCAATTGCCGTGGTGCCGAGTTGTAGGGGCAGATTTGATATTAGTTTTCAGAAAAGGCCATATTTCGATTTAGTTCTATAGAAGGGCCAGATTAGGAGAGAAGCGTTTTGCCTCCCAGGTGCATATGCTCCTGTTATATGTTTCAAAATTAAAAAGATATGAAAATTATTCGAAAAAATCTGAAATTAATTGGGCACACACATATACAAGTTTTGAACATTCGTGCAAAATTTCGGAAGAAAATAACGTTTTCTGTGGTCTGCGAAAAAAAGACAAAATTTGTGGCCGAAATGAGATTTAAAATTACATTTTCTGAAGAACGGATTTTGCCTTTTTTTTTAAACAGACCACAGAAAGTATCATTTCCTTCCGTAGTTTTGCACGAATGTTAAGAACTTATATATGCTTGTGCCCAATTTTTTCAGATTTTTTCGATACGTTTTTATATTTTTAAATTTTGAAAAAATAACAGGAGCATATGCACCCGGAAGACAAAGTGAATTTCTGAGGGGGAAAATACTAACATATCGAACCACACACAACATGACACCACAAGCAAAAGTTCTGGAACGTGACAAAAATCGTCTCGTTCGAATTGGACGCCATAGAAGACGATATGTACTGTTCAGCTTTATCTTAAAACCATTTGGGATGTGAAATACTGGTGGATAATTTTTATGGTAAGCTCAACTTGAGAAGCCGGTGAAACTTGGTAAAGTGAGACATACACATGAATCGAGTAAAGAACTGACAGGTGCGCTCAAAAACGCACGGACGGCATGCTATGTCTTTGGATCCACGCAAAAGTTAGCATATCAAGATTGGTTTACCAGATATGTACAATTCCTAAACTCAAAAACTTGTAAGAGGATTCGAGGCTGGGGCTGCAACATTATAGCACAGGCACGCAAAGGGCCTGACTGACAAAACTAACACTGTTGTTCACTAGATGTATAAGACACAAAGTATATTCTAAGCTAGGATGGCGGTTTGAAGCCTAAAATTTCATGTAAGGTAACATGAATCAGTCTAAAGTTGGTCACTCCATTTCCCGCTTTATTAGTGTACAAGTTAGAACACAATACTAACAGTTTTAAAAAGATATTTGCTGTCCCTAACAATCAAACCAAATAAAAAAAACAATCAAACCAAATCAATCAGTTTCCTGATATACAAAAAAAAAGGAGAAGCAGTATAGCTTCACATTTTAATGTAAAAAAAGTCAAGCATGGAAAATACATGTTATATTTCATCGAATTAAGCAATACATGCAAATAAAATTGCAGTGGCAGTATTGTGAGTTAGAATTCCCTTAGCACATAGAGATGCTAGTACATGCATATAAACTGGGTTCAACTATATAATTTTCAACAACTGTAACACAAGACATACCCTTCTTCCTTTGTTTTGTGAGTTAGAATTCAAGGGGGGTAGACAATTCCAGTCTACATGATTTTGAGGTAGACATTCCTAGTAAACAATATACAATAATGCGCTGTTCATCCCTCCAATATTTTGTTTGGCCTTTTTTGCCTAATTATAGCTCACACACATTACACATGGAACGTTACTGATTACTCCTATAATAGTGAGGTCACCCAACAAGATATTAGTGTCAGTGTCAGTGCATAGCCGGAAATTTCAATAATAATAATTTCATACAAGGTACATATGCATCAAAATTGTCATTCACAATACTTCTGACGTTGATGAAAATGTATGATAGGAAGTTCAAATTATGGAATACTACTTCTCATGATCATGATAAATATATCAACAAGTTAAGCAAGTCGGATAAAATACACAATACAAAAAATGTGGTCTTAAAGATCCTTGTAGACGAGGTAATCAAGCAAAAAAGTAGTGCCATAATCAAACCATTCAAAAACTTACGGAAAAGCCTAGTGGAACTGACGCCGGTGTCATATTAGGAATGAAATTTACATCAGTGTCAAATAGGAACTAAACTTTTCTAGGGCCAAATAGGGAATGAGATTTTTAAATTGTGTCAATAAGGAATTCTCTCTATAACTAATGATATTACGGCGTAGGGACGGTTCATACAATTGGTAGGCCGAGGGCGACTTAAGAGAACTATCATTATTTTATACCAAACTTTTTTAGTTTCAACAATTAGAACTCATTCTCACGACTTATGATTTTAACCACTATGCAACTAAACATTAAGATACACTAAAAATATATTATTTGAGGCACTAAATTTGAGGCATATACACAAAGTGGTGTTAGTTGTTTCGTCTTACGAGAATTGGCTCTTAAAAACTTTGATTAAACCGAATTTTTCTTCATAAGAGAATTATTAAAAGGAACAAAATTGCATGTCTTCACATATTTGTTTGTAACACTCATACGAATTAAAAATGAATGTATGTTCTTGTGTCTTGGCTAGTTTCTTTAAATATCATCACAGAGAGCTTTGTGGCAAGTAGAGGTTTCCATAATACATGACTGACTATTCTAGGCATAAGTAAATAGAATAGATAATTATCGTTGTACTAAATATACAATATATCTCGGAGGGTTGCGTTGTCGATTGTTGCATTGATAATTTACAAAAATTTAAGTAAAAGGATTCACCATCTAATAAGAAAAAAACCTGGTCACATATCTTCTTTGCGTGCGTGCGCGTGTGTGTTTTAGAGGGGTGGGGTGTGTGTAATTGTGTTTTTTAAAGAAAGGCAAAAGATTTGCCTTAATTCATTGAGTAAGGAGTTTTAGGACAAAGGTCTTAAGGTTACAAACACACACGAATTACTCTCCCGGAAACAAAATACCCAAATGTTTAGCACCCGCAAGGACCCAAGAGAGAGCTTCAATCTTGATCCGGTCAAAGATGATGGAGGTCAAGGTGCTAATGTTTTGGAACACCTGTCGGTTCCGTTCATTCCAAATCTCCCAAGAGACCAACATGACGAGCGAGGCAGTGGCCTTTTTCCGACCGTAGTGGGCAATGAAAAGATGCTCCCACCATGAAGGCACATCGACGAAGGCGGACCAATCCGACGGGGTGAAGTCTTCGAGCCCTAGCCACACTTTGACTATCCCCAAGTCCGCACGGTGTAGCGGCAAGTGAAGAGGAGGTGACGCGTTGTTTCGTTTTCCCGGCGGCATAGAGGGCAAATTCTACCATTGGGCCATCCCCTTCGCTGCAAGCGATCCGCCGTCCACACCCTATTTTGTATAATAAGCCACGAGAAGAACTTGTGCTTGGAAGGGGCCCAACTCTTCCACACGAGGGAGTCCATCTTTGAACGAATGGTGCCGGCGAATTGAGTCGTGTACGCCGAGGAGCAAGTGTAGGCACCCCAAGTGGTGCGCTTCCAAATGTTCGAATCCGGGGTATCATCAGTGAGTTGAAGTTGAGAGGTGAAATGCCAAAGTCTCGTGAACTCCTCGATATGGTGGAGGGAGAGGCCATCGGAAGTAATTGTGTTTATGAAGACATACTGATCTGTTCCTAAGTTTTCTTCCCGTCTCCACGGAGGTTTTGGAAATTTGTACGAACTACGAAATATTTGAGAGTGGTTTCGTACATCGCAACGTGGTTGAAGGCCACGACAACGCCCTACGTACGGAGCGTCGGCTTCCGGCTTCTAGTACATGGATGCATGGTAGCGATAGTGGTTAGCTGTCTTCGAACGCATGCTGAGAGCTGTAGTGAAGGGCTAATCGGTGGAGTAAAACAGAGTCGTCCTTGTCTGCTCTGCCCGGCCGGCACCTCTGCGAGCGTACCCGCCATGTGACAGGGTGATTTTGCCAGGCCACTCCGACGTACGGACGTTGAAAATGGAGGCCGGATGCAAGAGCTCTCTGCATACTACACGCTCGTGCTCGTCTTGGACGTGCTTTACTAGATCTGCTGCGACCATTACATTGAGTACAACTGTACAAGTATTTGCCACCCCTGGGCGACCCATCCAGGATATCCACGTGGAGTTCGCTAGGCGGGCAGGCGCGTGTCGACAAGGATTCTTTGGGTGACTTTTCTTGGGTTCTGGCTGTGATGCACAGACTGCGACTCCTCTCAACGGGATGTGTGTGGTGAAGACTCAAGAGACGGTACTTGCCTACCTGGAATGGAAATGAACGAAATTCAAAACTCCCACTGAAGAACGAGAGATTGGAGGATTTGCAAACATTTTCATCACCAGCTAGCTGCCAGGCAGTGAGGCAGAAGGTTCAGACCATGAAAAGGCCGATGCAATTAACAGGTTTCCACCAGCGGTGGGGCATAATGCGATGTTCATCCCTCCAAATATATTGTTTGGCCATTTTGCCTAAATATAGCCCAAACACATTGCACATGCAACGTCACTGATTACTCCTATAGTACGGAGACTAGCCAACAAGATATTAGTGTCACGTTAGTGCAGTGGCAGAGAGCAGCCAGAATTCCAATTGATATTTCAAACAAGGTAAATATGTATCAAAATGGGTCATTCACAGATCTTCTGACGTTGATGAGAAAATATGATAGGAAGTTCAAATTACGGAATACCACTATTAATTATCGTGCAAAATATATCAACAACTGAAGCAAGTCGGATAAAGTACACAATACCAAAATCTTGATCACATGAGAATAAGCACCTTCATAAGACTATACAGACAACATGGTCTTAAGGAATAAGGATATTTTTAGAGGAGGTAATCAAGCAATAAAGTAGTCCCGGACATCATATCCATGCAAATTAGCTACTTATTAAACAAGTCAAATAAAACACACCATATCAAAATCTGGATCATATGGGAATAAGCAGCTTTATAGAAAGACTATACAAACAACATGGTATTAAGGATCCTTGTAAAGAAGCTAATAAAGAGAGAGAAAAGTAGCACATACATAATATCCATCCAAATTAGCTGTCTAACTAATAAAATAGGTGGCAAGGCCGGGCTTCTAATTTTTTTGTTCGATACGCTGCGGGGCTCCGTGGGGTTCGGGTATGGGGACTAATGGAACACCCCACACCCCGCTCTACCCGATGAGGGGCAAATGTTTAGCGTGAAGGTCCCCATGGGGACAAATAACATATCACTCCCGACCCCTAATGGAGGAAAACACCGTCGGGTTTCGGGTAAACGGTCCCCATTTCCATCTAGGCTAGACGCACCCTTCTTTTATACCAAATTTTTTTAGTTTCTACAGTCAGAATCTCACAACATATGATCTTAACCACTATGATTTCTTTATTAGAGTTTGGAAAATTAACCAAGTATACATGAAACTAAACATGATCTTAAGGAATAAGGATCTTTTTAGAGGAGGTAATTAAGCAATAAAGTAGTCCCGGACATCATATCCATGCAAATTAGCTACTTATTAAACAAGTCGAATAAAACACACCATATCAAAATCTGGATCATATGAGAATAAACAACTTTATAGAAAGACTATACAAACAACATGGTCTTAAGGATCGTTGTAAAAAAGCTAATAAAGAGAAAAAAGTAGCACATACATAGTATCCATCCAAATTAGCTATCTAACTAATAAAATAGGTGGCAAGGGCTTCTAATTTTTTGTTCGATACGCTGCGGGGCTCCGTGGGGTTCGGGTATGGGGACTAATGGAACAACCCCCCACCCTGCTCTACCCGATCGGGGGCAAATATTTTGCGTGAAGGTCCCCATGGGGACAAATAACATACCACACCCGAACCCTAATATAGGAAAACCCGTCAAGTTTCAGGTAAACGGTCCCCACTTCCATTCCTAGGCTAGACGCACCCTTCTTTTATACTAACTTTTTTAGTTTCTACAGTTAGAATCTCACAACATATGATCTTAACCACTATGGTTTCTTTATTATAGTTTGGAAAATTAACCAAGTATACATGAAGCTAAACATTAAGATACACCAATAATTGGTATCTGAGTCATTAAATTTGAGGCATATATTACAAACAAAGTGGTATTGGTTGTTTCGTTTTACGAGGCCCCTCGTAAAAACTTTGATTAAACTGAATTCTTCTACATCAGAGAAACATAAAAAGGAATGAAATTGCATGTCTTCACATATTAATTTTTGACCCTAAGATGAATTTAAAATGTATGTACGTGTTTGTGTCTAGGTTAGTTTCTTTAAATATCATGACGAAGAACTCTGAGGCTAGTAGAGGTTTCTAGAATATATGATCGACTGTTTCAGGCATAAGTAAATAGAATAGATAATATATTAATATTCGGTGTAGTAAATAAACAATGTATCTCAGAGGGTTTGTTCCTCGATTGTTGCATTTGTAATTTACAAAAAAAGGTAGAAAAAGGATGCCTCATCTAATAATAAGAAAAGTCCGTCTTATTTTTCCGGGCGGGGGGGGGGGGGGGGGGGGGGGGGGAATATAATTGTTTGCAGGTCCTTGTTATCTTCACTTTTCCATGGAGCTTTTAGAAATTTGTAAGAACTACGAATGATTGAGAGTACTGTTACCCTATATCCCAATGTAACCAACGACAACGCATCTATCGTACGGAGAGGGCAACTTCGGGCATCGCACCAACGGGATGGTCGTTACCTCTCTACGTGTGAATGGGGCGGGGCTAGCTTGCGCGCGTGGTCTTCGGGTGGAGGAAGACCACCGCGCCCGCCGCCAACGCCGGCCGAACCACCTGTGACCACCACCTGCGGCCGGCGGTGCTTCCGCGACCGCCCCGCCGCCCCGTCCTGCTCGAAGCACGGCTTCCGCCCAGACCATCCCTCTAAGCCCCCTCCCCCCCCACCGGAGCTCGTCGTCGGCGAACACTGTAACAGCCCACTTTTGGTAAAGCAAATTATGGATAAAATTTTCACTTTTGCATATCATGCATGCATCATGTCATCATTTGTTCAATTGCTCATGTTGAAACCAAGATTGGGACAACAAATTAAAACAAAAGGGAAACCAAAAGCAATACTTGTTTTCAAACAAGTTACACACCAATGAGTTGGTTGTGATAAAACCAACTCAACTAAACTTCTATTTTTGTCAAGGAAGTTCCTAGAGCTCAAAACAATATTTCGCAATTGCCCTAAAATATTAAAGGAGCAACATTTTGAAATTTAGCAAAATGCCATAAACAAACCCTATAAACAAAATTGGTTCAAAACATTTTATTTTGTGAAACCAAAATTAGGGGAGCTTCATATAAAGGTGGGGAGGCTACCCAAATTTTGCTATATTTTTCTAAAATGTTTTGGTGCCTAAATAAAATCAGGAAATGTTGCTGGTTTTAAAATTAAAAGAGAAAAGGACTTGTTTGCGATGGCAGAAAAGGTTCCAGGGGGTTTTCGCATTTTCGTCATCTTCCTCGTCGCTGTAGCGACCGAGGCTGCCGTGCTCCCGCCGGACCACCTCGCCGAGCTCCTCCTGCCCGCGCTGCGCCGGGGCCCCTCTGCCTCCACGCAGGAAGACAAGCACCCCGGGCCCCCTCTGCTCCCCATCCCTCACTCGCTCACCGCTTCCTCGTCCCCATCTTCCTCTCCCCGAGCTCCCGAAGCCGCGCCATGGCCGCCGCCTAGGGCCGAGGCTGCGGTCCACGCCGAGCACCGCCGTGTGGGGCAAAAGCTCCGCCTTGGAGTCCTCCCTCGCCTAGCCGAACGAATCGATCCGGACGCCGCGAATCGACGCCGCCGACCTCGTCTTCCCCGCGGCCATCCCAGCTCCGCCGCCCAATTTTCCGTCGCCACCGAGCCGTTCCCGACCTCTCCACGTGCTTGAGGGTGCGTACCTGGTCCATGCTGGCCTTCTCCTCCTTCCCTCCCGCGCTAGCACCTCACGATGGTCCACACCGTGCCGCCGCACGTCGCCGTCGCCGTTGCGTCGCACGGCCGGCCGTAGAACCGGCCTAAACTGGCCTAGAGGCTGGTTCCCACGGGCCCCTAACCGGCCGTGGGATCGGCCCAGCTGGGCTGCAGGCCGTTTCTTTCTGCCGCCTAGCCGGCCTTTTAGCCGGCCCAGACCGGGCTGAGGGCCGGAAGCCTCGGGAGCCAGGCCGGCCTGCAAACCGGCCCAGGTGGGCTGAAGGCCGGTTTGGCTGATTTTTCTTCAGTGCTTCTTTTTCCTTTTTTCCCTCAATAGCGCATGTTCCCGCTACTCTCTCGCGACGTAGGGACATCGACTCCGATGATTCCTACTAGTTCATCTCTCCCTTTCGAGTCGAGTAAATAAAATATTTATCGTTGGAATTAAAATAATTAAAAGTAAATGTTTAAAAAGAGGAATTATAAAATTAATAACTTTTGATCGGGGCCTCCGAAAAATGTGTTCCTTATATCGAAATGCTCAGAAAAATGTGCACTGATCCTTTGCATCACTTGCATGCATGTTTACATGAACTTATAGCACAGGAAAACATTAAAAAAAATGTAGAGCTATATTTTCTCTCTTGTTAAATAATTATCTTCGCACCTCATATGAATTAGTAGCTCTTACTAATAAATTCAGTGCATTACAAATGTCATGCCATCATGTGTTTGTGCATTGCATTTGTTAAAACATGTGTGGTGATTGATTGCTTCCCGTTGTTATGTTTCGATAGATCAAGCAGCCGGGGTTACTCCACAATACCCCGAGGATCCGTACTACCAGTACCTTGAACAAGGCAAGCGTAATCCCCCCTCTGAGCATGTCTTATCCTATTTTCCGCAAATATTTTCTCCACTATAATATTGCATGCGGTTCCAAATGTCAATTTGCTTGGATTAGAGTATCCTATAGTTGCATTAAGATTCCGATGCCAATTACCTGTTTCCCTCCTATTATCCATAGGATTGTATTGTTGGCCTGAAATACTTAACTATGCAATGTTGATGCTTAGCCATGCTTAGTTAAATGCTTAGCCGTCCGATGGATACTTCATGTTGGAAACAGGTGTTGAAGTGTTCAGATGATGGTGGAGAATTGTGGTGACAGGTAATAAATGCTTAAAGGTGGGGATGAGAGGCCACTTGGTATGGTGGTGTTTTGTCTCACTCTCGCCGCCTAGGTGCGAGTTCTTTACCTCTTGAACCAAGAATGAGCGCGCTTCCTTTCGGTGGGGTATATGGAGCCCTCGTCGACCGACTAACTTGGCGGGACTAGCCAGGGTCCTCTAGTTTGAGCTTCCATTTGCGCGTGCGTTGAGATGGTGGCCAAGACTGAGATGAGGATGGTGGTGTTAGGAAAATGAGTGGCCACGGGGCAGGGTGTTGGATCCGCTGTCCGTCCTCACTGATGATCCTGGGTTAGTCTTTAACAAGGTAAAGGTTGTAACCGTTCCCACTCAGCCGGCTTTCCCCGGAAGAGAGCTACGTGTAGGCAATGAGCCGGGCGGTACCGAAGGTAAACACAGTGCACCCCTGCAGGGTTAAATCTTTTCGAAAAGCCGTGTCCACGGTTACGGACAACTTGGGAAAGGACGATAAGATCATAGAATAACTTAACGGAATGATTAAAAACTGGGTACTAAGGTACCACTCAAGAATGCAAGGTGAGCTTCCTCGAGGGTGATTCGGGGAGGTGCCTTTGTAGAACAGGTACATGTTGATGATGGTTGATGATGAGAAAGGTGATCAAGAAAAGAGTACTTCTTACCCCTTTTGAAAATACTCTGATAGTCGATGCCATTGAGTTATGTTTTCATAAATAAAATCAGCTTTATGCAAAACAGCCATAAAACTTGAAAGCCTCATCGAGCTAAAGCTCTATATAATCTTGCGAGTTCGTCGAACTCAACGTCGTTTGTTTTGTTTCAGAGGAGGACTTCACCGACCTCGAAGGTGGGTTCTTTGTGGACGTCGACGAGTAGTCTGGGGTTCCCAGGTGGCAGCTTGGGACATCCCGGAACAGCTGGCGCTGGATGTTTATCTGTAGGCCTCTTAGGCCATAATTTGGATCTTGTTGTTTAGAACAACCTAATTCGCTTCCGCATGTTGTAATGTTGGGTCTGTGACCTCTGGTTGTAATTTGCTATCTTTCTCTATTATAAGAGTTGAACTATATGATTTGTGTCGTAGAGTCTGTGATGTGCCAGTTGTTCCACAAGTCTTGATCTCTCTATTATACATTGAGGGTTGTGCCTGTGTTAAGGCATCAATCGGGGTGTTGCGTTGCCGATGATCCATTCCGAGCAACGCCTGCCAAAGGTTTTGGCCGGGGATTGGTAAACCCGTAACCTCCGGTTGTATCGCTTAACCGGTGACACACAGCATCACTGTATACAGTCGGGTCGGGGCGCCACAAGTTGGTATCAGAGCAGTACTGCCTGTAGGAAACCCTTCTACTGGTCGACGTTGAGTCTAGTGTTTGTGAAAATATTTTTAACCTAAAAATGAGTTGTGAAAACCATCTTAGGATTCTTTTTACTCCTTATCTGGTTACCCTCTAATCTCGGAGCAATCTTACCTCGATTTGAGTTAAAGGTTTTACTCTCTGTCTGTTATAAAATGATTAGAAACGGGGTGGGTTCGACCTTTAGTGTTATGTGTCCAGTTGCTCCCGCTGCGTTGCAATCCCAAATCAACTCAGATGTTTCTGTTACCCGAGTAACATGATCCTCTTTTTGGGTTTTAACCCAAGGACTTGAACATAAGGTCCCGGATTGTGCCAACTAGAGTGTGTTAATTATGGTTCTTAACATTGCACTCTCGCTAGTAGCACATGATGCTGATCTTTGACCCAAGTTCTATCTTGTTGATTCCTTGTTATTGTTACAATGTATTATCGTCCCTAGTCTGTGTACTTGAGTAGACGCTAATGCTATTGTTCGACCATTCGGAGAAAGATACTAACTGTGTCATTGTCAAATCTCCAGAATGGCTCGAGGAGGCCGTGGAGGCCGTGGAGGTCGCGGTAACCACACAATGATGAGGATGATCTGCCGCCACCACCCTCGATGGCTCAGGTCTTGATGGCCATTGAGGAGAACCGTGGGCGCAATGAGCGCTTGCTTGAGCAGTTGGTGCAGCAGAATGCACGGAGGAACGAGTGCAACACTCTCACTGAGTTCCTGCGCTCGCAGCCACCCACTTTGCTGATGCTAAGGAGCCACTGGAAGCTGATGATTGGCTTCGTGCTTGGAGCGCAAGTTCTCCGCGCTGCATGTCCCAGTGGCTGAGCAAGTCAACTTTGCCACCTACCTCTTGGTTGGTGCAGCTGGCTGTTGGTGGGAAAGCCATGTGGCTTTGTTTCCAGCCAACCATGTCTTCACTGGGCTGATTTCCGCACTGCCTTCCGTGCGGAGTACATTCCCCAGCCGATCATGGATTTGAAGAGGAGGGAGTTCCTGGATTTGCAACAGGGACGGATGGACCTCCGCACTTATGGTCGTGAGTTCAACCATCTCTCTCGTTACGCCCCAAGGGACGTGACCAATGATGCTGACAAGCAAGAGCTGTTCCGCAAGGGTCTTACGCCGCAGCTCCGCTATGAGCTATTGCCCTTCAGGTTCCAGACCTACCAGGAGCTGTTCAACCAGGCTTTACTTGAGCAAGGAAGAAAGGAACTTGAGGCTTCCAAGAGGCCCGCACACGGGGACCACCAGAGTTCCTCGGGTTCTGAGAGCAAGAAGCGCAGGGTGTTTGTTCCCTACAGCGCTGTGCCGCGTGCTCCATTCATGCCGAGAGCCGCGGGATACAGGCCACCACCTCCGCGCCCCACTACTTCGACACTTGGGGTAGGCGGGAGTGGGTACCGTCCTATGCTACCTGCTCCACCTGGACTCACTTGCTACACCTGTGGCCAGGCTGGCCACTACTCCAGGGAGTGCCCCCAGAAGGCACCTCTCGCGATAACTCCTGCACGAGCCCCTGCCACTCCAGCTGGCAAGGCTGGACCTATTGTGCGTGGTCGCCTGAACCACGTCTCTGCTGAAGAAGCTGAAGAGGACCCCGGCGTTCTATGGGTGAGTTACGAATCAACAACAATCTTGCTACAGTTTTGTTTGATTCTGGAGCATCGCATTCATTCATATCCATAGCTTTTGCAAAAGACCACAAAATACCGTTTGAGAAAATGAGCGTCCCTTGGTGATCGCCACTCCTGGCTCCAAATGGCAAACCGATGGGGTTACTCCTGAGTCAGATTACTATCGGTTACTACTCTTTTCCTTTCGCTTTGGTAGCTCTGAGGTCAAGTGGCATTGATGTCATACTGGGCATGAACTGGCTAGCCAAATACCGGGCTAATCTCGACTGTGCTGCCAAGACCGTCACCGTGACCAATTCTTCCGGTGACAGTGTGAAGTATTGGTCTGCACTATCAAGACCTCCGTCCTCATCATACCCAACTCACCGAGATCCTCCTTTGCTTTATGGAAGGCGAATCCCCTCCTGAAATCCAGGACATACACGTGGTGTGTGACTTCCCGGATGTGTTCCCGGAAGAATTGCCTGGCATGCCTCCTGACCGAAGTGTGGAGTTTGTCATAGATCTACTTCCCGGTACGCTCCAATTTCCAAGAAGCCCTACCGTATGCCGGTGGAAGAGTTGGCTCTGTTGAAAGAGCAAATTGATCAGCTGTTAGCGAAGGATTTCATCCAGCCTAGCAGTTCACCTTGGGGTTGTCCGGTACTCTTTGTCAAGAAGAGGGATTCTACCGTGCCTCGTCTAGTCTCTGACTATCGACCGTTGAATGCGGTGACAATCAAGAACAAGTATCCTATTCCTCGCATCAATGATCTGTTGGATCAGTTAGCTGGTGCAACGGTATTCTCCAAGATGGATCTGAGGTCAGGCTACCATCAGATAAAATCAGAAAGGAGGATATTCCAAAGACGGCATTTGTTACTCGTTATGGCTCATATGAGTATACCGTCATGTCCTTTGGTCTCACAATGCTCCAGCTACTTTCATGAGGCTCATGAACTCCATCTTCATGGATTATCTTGACAAGTTTGTCGTCATTTACATTGATGACATCCTTTTATTCCAAAACCGATGAAGAGCATGGAACATCTTCGTTGGTTCTGACACGACTTCGAGAACACCGCCTCTATGCCAAGTTCTCCAAGTGTGAGTTTTGGTTGGATAATCTGTCTTCCTTGGTCATGTGATATCCGCTAATGGTGTGGCTGTCATTCCGACAAGATTCAGTCCATTTGGATTGGAAAACTCCAATGTCAGTCAAGGACATCGTAGCTTTCTCGGATTGGCAGGTTACTACCGCCGATTCATCGAAGGTTTCTCCAAGATAGCCAAGGCCTGACTGACCTTCTCAAGAAGGATAAAAAGTTGTATGGACGGCCGAAGCTGAAGAGAGCTTCAAAACACTGAAAGCCAAACTCACGTCCGCTCCTGTGCTTGTCCTGCCGGACACAAGCAAGGATTTCGTCGTCTTCTGTGACGCCTCTCTGCAAGGCTTGGGCTGTGTGCTAATGCAAGATGGCCATGTGGTGGCATATGCTTCTCGCCAACTTAAGCCGCATGAGCACAACTACCCAACTCATGATCTAGAACTTGCCGCTGTGGTCTATGCTTTGAAGCAATGGAGACCATACCTGTTTGGTAACCGTTGCGAGATCTTCTCGGATCACAAGAGTCTGAAGTACCTCTTCACCCAGCCGGATTTAAATCTCAGGCAAAGGCGTTGGTTGGAGTTAATCAAGGACTATGATGTGAGTCTGAACTATCAACCCGGCAAAGCAAACGTCGTGGCTGACGCGCTAAGTCGGAAGTCCTATTGCAACAATCTGATGATTGAAAGGCCCAACCTGCTCTTCATGAAGAGTTTGCCCGTTTGAACCTGGAAATTGTTCCCTCCGGCTACCTTGCAAATCTGGAGATCAAATCTACTCTTGTAGACCAGATTAAGGATGCTCAGAAGCTGGATGAGGGTATTCTGAAATCAAAAGAACATTGCTAGTGGCAAGGCCAAATGTTTCTCGGAAGATGAATCCGGAGTTGTTTATTTTGGTGACCGCTGGTAGTGCCAAAGAACCGGAATTTGAGGGAGCTCATCCAAGAAGCTCATGAATCACCTCTCTCTATTCATCCCGGTAGTACCAAATGTACCAAGACCTTCGACCACAATTCTGGTGGACTCGTATGAAACGAGAAATTGCCAAGTATGTTGCTGAATGCGACACATGTCGACGGGTAAAGGCTGAACATCAAAGCCTGCCGGCACTCTTCGCCCTATTGCAGTCCCGAGTGGAAATGGGATGAAATTGGTATGGACTTCATCACCGGGTTTCCCGATCTCAAAAGGGCAACAATGCAATCTGGGTAATCATTGATCGTCTTTCCAAGGTTGCTCACTTCCTACCAGTCCGTGATGATATACGGGCAAGTCAACTTGCTGACTTTATATGGCTCGTATTGTTCCATTGCATGGGGTCCCTCTGAGGATCATATCGGACCGTGGAAGTATCTTTGTATCCAATTTGGCAGAGTTTCCAAACTGCTATGGGGTCCCGTCTCAACTTCAGTACCGCCTACCATCCTCAAACTGATGGTCAGACCGAAAGAGTGAACCAAGTGTTGGAAGACATGCTTAGGGCATGTGTAATCTCTTTTGGCAAGGGTTGGGAAAAGTATCTCCCTTTCGCGGAGTTCTCCTACAACAATAGCTATCAAGCTAGTCTGGGCATGGCTCCATTCGAGGTTCTCTATGGAAGAAAATGCCGCACTCCTCTAAATTGGTCCGAGACCGGAGAGAGAGCACTCTTTGGTCCGGATGTGATCAATGAAGCTGAGGAGAAGGTTAGAATCATAAGAGAGAATCTGAAGATTGCTCAGTCTAGGCAGAAGAGCTACTATGATAAGCACCATCAGGAAATTCACTATGAAATTGGTGATAAAGCTTATCTCCGCGTCTCTCCCCTTCGTGGCGTTCGCCGCTTCGGTATCAAAGGGAAATTGGCCCTCGCTATGTTGGCCCTTTCACCGTTCTGGCCAAGCGAGGAGATCTTTCTTATAATTGGAGTTACCGGTCAAATTCCCAAATGTACATGATGTGTTTCATGTCTCCCAACTTCGCCGGTGTTTCAAAGATCCTATCCATGGGGTCAATCATGAAGAGCTAGATCTCCAGGAAGATCTCACTTATCGCGAGCATCCTATCCGTGTCCTGGATGAAGCCGAAAGAAGACCCGTAACAAGACTACCAAGTTCTCAAAGTTCATGGTCTCACCATTCCGAGAGGAAGCAACTTGGGAACGAGAGTCTAGTCTTCGTGAGGAGTATCCCGACTTCTTTTCGCAATCTTAGAATCTCGGGACGAGATTCCTGTAAGGGGGGTAGAATTGTAACAGCCCACTTTTGGTAAAGCAAATTATGGATAAAATTTTCACTTTTGCATAACATGCATGCATCATGTCATCATTTGTTCAATTGCTCATGTTGAAACCAAGATTGGGACAACAAATTAAAACAAAAGGGAAACCAAAAGCAATACTTGTTTTCAAACAAGTTACACTCCAATGAGTTGGTTGTGATAAAACCAACTCAACTAAACTTCTATTTTTGTCAAGGAAGTTCCTAGAGCTCAAAACAATATTTCGCAATTGCCCTAAAATATTAAAGGAGCAACATTTTGAAATTTAGCAAAATGCCATAAACAAACCCTATAAACAAAAGTGCTTCAAAACATTTTATTTTGTGAAACCAAAATTAGGGGAGCTTCATATAAAGGTGGGGAGGCTAGCCAAATTTTGCTATATTTTTCTAAATGTTTTGGTGCCTAAATAAAATCAGAAAATGTTGCTGGTTTTAAATTAAAAGAGAAAAGGACTTGTTTGTGATGGCAGAAAAGGTTACAGGGGGGTTTTCGCATTTTCGTCATCTTCCTCGTCGCTGTAGCGACGATGCTGCCGTGCTCCCGCCGGACCACCTCGCCGAGCTCCTCCTGCCCGCGCTGCGCTGGGGCCCCCTCTGCCTCCACGCAGGAAGACAAGCACCCCGGGCCCTCTGCTCCCCATCCCTCACTCGCTCACCGCTTCCTCGCTCCCCATCTTCCTCTCCCCGAGCTCCCGAAGCCGCGCCATGGCCGCCGCCTAGCGCCGAGGCTGCGGTCCACGCCGAGCACCGCCGTGTGGGGCAAAAGCTCTGCCTTGGAGTCCTCCCTCGCCTAGCCGAACGAATCGATCCCGGACGCCGCGAATCGACGCCGCCGACCTCGTCTTCCCCGCGGCCATCCCAGCTCCGCCGCCCGATTTTCCGTCGCCACCGAGCCGTTCCCGACCTCTCCACGTGCTTGAGGGTGAGTACCTGGTCCATGCTGGCCCTTCTCCTCCTTCCCTCCCACGCTAGCACCTCACGATGGTCAACACCGTGCCGCCGCACGTCGTCGTCGCCGTTGCGTCACACGGCCGGCCGCAGAACCGGCCTAAACTGGCCTAGAGGCTGGTTCCCACGGGCCCCTAACGGCCGTGGGATCGGCCCAAGCTGGGCTGCAGGCCGTTTCTCTCTGCCGCCTAGCCGGCCTTTTAGCCGGCCGAGACCGGGCTGAGGGCCGGAAGCCTCGGGAGCCAGGCCGGCCTGCAAACCGGCCCAGGCTGGGCTGAAGGCCGGTTTGGCTGATTTTTCTTCGGTGCTTCTCTTTCCTTTTTTCCCTCGATAGCGCATGTTCCCGCTACTCTCTCGCGACGTAGGGACATCGACTCCGATGATTCCTACTAGTTCATCTCTCCCTTTCGAGTCGAGTAAATAAAATATTTATCGTTGGAATTAAAATAATTAAAAGTAAATGTTTAAAAAGAGGAATTATAAAATTAATAACTTTTGATCGAGGCCTCCGAAAAATGTGTTCCTTATATCGAAATGCTCAGAAAAATGTGCACTGATCCTTTGCATCACTTGCATGCATGTTTACATGAACTTATAGCACAGGAAAACATTAAAAAAATGTAGAGCTATATTTTCTCTCTTGTTAAATAATTATCTTCGCACCTCATATGAATTAGTAGCTCTTACTAGAATAAATTCAGTGCATTACAAATGTCATGCCATCATGTGTTTGTGCATTGCATTTGTTAAACATGTGTGGTGATTGATTGCTTCCCCGTTGTTATGTTTCGATAGATCAAGCAGTCGGGGTTACTCCACAATACCCCGAGGATCCGTACTACCAGTACCTTGAACAAGGCAAGCGTAATCCCCCCTCTGAGCATGTCTTATCCTATTTTCCGCAAATATTTTCTCCACTATAATATTGCATGCGGTTCCAAATGTCAATTTGCTTGGATTAGAGTATCCTATAGTTGCATTAAGATTCCGATGCCAATTACCTGTTTCCCCTCCTATTATCCATAGGATTGTACTGTTGGCCTGAAATACTTAACTGTGCAATGTTGATGCTTAGCCATGCTTAGTTAAATGCTTAGCCGTCTGATGGATACTTCATATTGGAAACAGGTTGTTGAAGTGTTCAGATGATGGTGGAGAAATGGTGGTGACAGGTAATAAGATGCTTAAAGGTGGGGATGAGAGGCCACTTGGTATGGTGGTGTTTTGTCTCACTCTCGCCGCCTAGGTGCGAGTTCTTTACCTCTTGAACCAAGAATGAGCGCGCTTCCTTTCGGTGGGGTATATGGAGCCCTCGTCGACCGACTAACTTGAGCGGGACTAGCCAGGGTCCTCTAGTTTGAGCTTCCATTTGCGTGTGCGTGAAGATGGTGGCCAAGACTGAGATGAGGATGGTGGTGTTAGGAAAATGAGTGGCCACGGGGCAGGGTGTTGGATCCGCTGTCCCGTCCTCACTGATGATCCTGGGTTAGTCTTTAACAAGGTAAAGGGTGTAACCGTTCCCACTCAGTCGGCTTTCCCCGGAAGAGAGCTACGTGTAGGCAATGAGCCGGGCGGTACCGAAGGTAAACACAGTGCACCCCTGCAGGGTTAAATCTTTTCGAAAAGCCGTGTCCACGGTTACGGACAACTTGGGAAAGGACGATAAGACCATAGAATAACTTTAACGGAATGATTAAAAACTGGGTACTAAAGGTACCACTCAAGAATGCAAGGTTAACTTCCTCGAGGGTGATTCGGGGAGGTGCCTTTGTAGAACAGGTACAATGATGATGATGGTTGATGATGAGAAAAGTGATCAAGAAAAGAGTCACTTCTTACCCCTTTTGAAAATACTCTGAATAGTCGATGCCTTTGAGTTATGTTTTCATAATAAAATCAGCTTTATGCAAAACAGCCATAAAACCTTGAAAGTCTCATCGAGCTAAAGCTCTAATATAATCTTGCGAGTTCGTCGAACTCAACGTCGTTTGCTTTGTTTCAGAGGAGGACTTCACCGACCTCGAAGGTGGGTTCTTTGTGGACGTCGACGAGTAGTCTGGGGTTCCCAGGTGGCAGCTTGGGACATCCCGGAACAGCTGGCGTTGGATGTTTATATGTAGGCCTCTTAGGCCATATTTTGGATCTTGTTGTTTAGAACAACCTAATTCGCTTCCGCATGTTGTAATGTTGGGTCCGTGACCTCTGGTTGTAATTTGCTATCTTTCTCTATTATAAGAGTTGAACTATATGCTTTGTGTCGTAGAGTCTGTGATGTGCCAGTTGTTCCACAAGTCTTGATCTCTCTATTATACATTGAGGGTTGTGCCTGTGTTAAGGCATCAATCGGGGTGTTGCGTTGCCGATGATCCATTCCGAGCAACGCCTGCCAAAGGTTTTGGCCGGGGATTGGTAAACCCGTAACCTCCGGTTGTATCGCTTAACCGGTGACACACAGCATCACTGTATAACAGTCGGGTCGGGGCGCCACAAATACCCCCACCCGTTACGTCCATCCTCGACGGTTGCCTTCTCCGCCATGGCTCCGCGCGGCATCGCCGGCGCTGTCTCTGCCTGTGATTCCCGTCGCCGTCGCTGTCTCGGGTGGGGAAAGGTAGGAGAGAAAGAAGAAAAGGGAGGAGGAAGAAGACCTCGTGGGTGGGACCCACCCACACGTTGTGCATGCACGCGAAACCGAGCAACTGCTCGCGAGCTCGTCATGTAGCAAATCCCGTGTGAACGCATACTCAGAGGCGCAATAAAGGCCTAATCGCTGAGGCTTAATTCTTAAAACCAGGCATACATGGAGCTCTTTTTGTGAGGTGTCGCTTACTAAGGATAATTTGGCCAAAAGAAATTGGATAGGGTCTAAAAGGTGCAGTTTTTGTGACTCGGAGGAGTCAATTGAGCATCTCTTTTTTAAAATGTCCATTTGCTTAGATGGTCTGGCTTATTGTCCAATTTTCTTTTTATTTACCTCCACCAACTAATATTACTAATATGTTTAGCAATTGGTTGAATGGTGTGGAGAAAAAAACATAAGCGAGAATTCGCTTTGGCGTTTCTGCTTTTTGTTGGGCCGGAACTGTCAAAATAATTTGGTTTTTAACAAGGTTGGAACTACTAATTTCTTGCAGGTTTTCTACATGGCCAGCAATTGGATTACGAATTGGGCTTACCTTCTACCTTCAGACCATTGAGATGTCATGGCTTCTGGATGCAGACGCTTGTTGATGGTCGCTCAGGATAGTATCAACCGGGTTGGGTGCCCGCATACTAGTATGATTAAATATGTCTAGATTCTTTATCACTGCTTGTTTAACTTTGTTGATTTATGTATCGACCTTATGTGATCATTGATTGTAATAAGTTATACTCTTGAACTATTTTAATAAAAAGTTGTGTGCATCAGAGGCTGGGGCTTAGCTCCTATTTCTAAAAAAATGGAGCTCTTTTTTATAAAAAATCGAAATGACATTTTTGAGTTTTCAAAATCGCGAAACAAATCACAGATGCAGATAGTGTCGAGATGCACAAGCGTGCAAAATTTTACCTTAAAATTAATTTTATTTTGGGTTGTACAAAAAAGACAAATCGAGAAAATTTCAAAATTTTGAAGTGGTGTATTGTTCACCACACAGATCCACCTATTTGTCATTTTTTTAGCCCAAAATACAGCAAATGTGGAGTTAAAATTTGCGCGATTGTAAATCTCGGCAATATCTACATTCAGAATTTTTTATCGATTTTTGGAAACTTAAAAATGTCGATTTTGATTTATTTTTTAAAAGCCACCGTGTAGGGGCTCTATTTTATAAGTTTTCGCCTAATCGCTAGATCTAAAAAAAATGGCTAAGAGCATCTCCACCGGCACTCTCAAAATACATGTCTGGCACCCTCAATGGAGCCCCAATTTGGAGTGCCAGACACATATCCGGTCAAAATTAGAGGAGTGTTCACAGCTGCACCCCCAAACAAGCCGGACAAGTGCAGGTTCATGTGGTTTTCTATGAATTTTATTTTTGTGACCGGTGTGAGCGGCCACTCGATCCACTCCCTAGATTTTCTGTGGTCATATAGCACTAACACAACGTGTGGCCATGTGTGCCTAGCCACAGAGGACCCCGTACTGGAAAGCCACTGGCACTCACGGGATTCTATGTGGCCTTATAAATAAAAAAATTAACACACTGGCATGCACACGCACAAAAAATCCTTCCAGTGGATCGCTCGCCCGCCTCGCCCTGCCCTGCGCAAGACTGAATGACATGTGGGCTACCCCTGTATGAGGGCATGTCCGAGACCTCTGCGATGATGGGGCCTTTCGGGGTGTCGGACACGATTTTGCTCGGACCGACTCTTTCGGGTGCCCAATTAGGAATCTGGATGATGTAGTCTACCCTGCCCGGGACCTCTGCGAGCGTACCCGCCATGTGACCAGGTGATGTTGCCGGGCCACTCCGACGTACGGACGGTGGAAATCAAGCGTTGCTGGAAAGGCCGGATGCAAGAGCTCTCTGCGCAGACTGGACGTGTTAACGACACACACCACTGTGGTGCTTTTTTTTTTTTTTGACAAGACCACTGTGGTGCTCTACCTAGATGACCCTGCTGTCCAGCAAATCAACAAATCAGGCTCGTCTCTACCGTGCGGTTTTGAGCACGCGATGGTGCGTCCAGAGACCGTAATTGGGATAGAAATGAACGAAAATCATTTCGTTACCGCCATGCAGTGTCAGATTAAACTCCCGCCTAAAACAGAGAGGATTGGAGAATCTGCAAACATTTTCATCAGCAGCTACTGTAGCTGCCAAGCAGAAGGTTCAGACTAGAAGAAAAGGAAGACCAACCGTCCTACGCAATAACCGGTTTCTTTCACCAGTGGGGCATGGCAAGAATGGACGGTACTAGCTGGCTAGCATCAGGTCATTAACACGTTAACAGTCTCGCCAGCCAAGCCAACGCTACCACTGTTACAAGTACTTCCGCATCTGCAAGCGTCCAACACAACATCATCATACCAAAAGCAAAAGTCCTGGGGACGTGACAATAATCGTCCCATTCAAACACTGGTGGATAACTGGAATAAATTACTGCTATGGTATGCTCAACTTGGGAAGCCGACGCAACTTAGTAAAGTGATACATACATACACAAGAGGAATCGAGTAAAGAACTGACGGGTGTGTCTCAAAAGCCGATGGAGGACATGCTAATGTCTTTGGATCCACGCAAAAGTTGGCATATCCAGATTGGTATGCCAGATATGTACATTGCCTAAACTCAAAAGCTTGTAAGATGATCTATTTCATGGCAACAAGAAAGAAATATACAAAGAGACGAAGCAGAACAGATCTAAACCTGAGTAATGAACAAACTGCCCAAAGGAATTCATGTCTGGACTGAGCGGCAAAATTATAGCACAAGCACGCAAAGGGACCTGACTGACCAGAGTAACACTGTTGTCCACTAGATGTAAGATACGGAGTAGTATATTCTAAGCTAGGATGGAGGTCTAAATCCTAAAACAAAAAATGTAAGGACGCACATGAATCAGTCTAGAGTTGGCCATTCTCTATTTTCCGCTTTCGTAGCTAACAAAATTAGAAAACAATACTAACAGTTTAACTAGATATTTGCTGTCCCTAACAATCGAACTAAATCAATCAGTTTCCTGCTATGTTCAGAAGTCAAAAGAAAGAAGAATTAATATAGCTTCACATTTCAATGCCAAAAAAGAAAGTCAAGCATGGAAAATACATGTTATATATCATCAAAGTAAGCAATATTTGCGCAATGACAGTATTGATATCTACAGTACACCGTTAGCACATAGAGATGCTAGTACATGCATATAAACTGGGCCTCGACTATATAATTCAAAACTTATAACACAAGACATATCCTTCTTCCTTTGTTTTGTGTGCTAGAATACAAAGTCTTAGACAATCTGCTAGCCAAGCATTCCTAGAAGACCTTAACCTTAACAAAGCCTTTTGTCCCAAACAAGTTGGGGTAGGCTAGATATGAAACCCTGTCACGAGGACTTCTCAGGAGGTCACCCATCCTGGTACTACTCTCGCCAAATGGGTTTCATATCCATGGGACTGGCTAGTTTTTACGTTGGCTCGCCAAGCCTATCACAACCCTTAGATATGAAACCTTTCATGAGGACTTTCCAGGAGGTCACCCACCCTAGTACTACTCTCGTGGGTTTCATATCCATGGGACTGGCTAGTTTTTACGTTGGCTCGCCAAGCCTATCACAACCCTCCTCCTTTATCCGGGCTTGGGACCGGCTATGCCTAGAAGACATAGGCGGAGTTAAGCATTCCTAGAAGACAACCACAAAAATGCGCTGTTCATCCCTCCAACATATTGTTGGCCATTTTGCCTAATTATAGCCCAAACACGTTGCACATGCAACGTTACTGGCTGCATATTTACCATGTAAGTTGCTCAATGTATCTCAACTATCCTGCACCTCAAGGGCGCTAAGCCATATAAGGATTTCAAGGTAGAAAAATAAACATCTTTACAACATTGTTTTGTCTCTCAATTATAAAAAACCTTCGTCTGTTTTCATTCGTATGATCAAATGAAGAATAAATGAGATGGTACAGCATTTTGGACGGGCATCATTATTTTCGAATAAAACAGGTCACATAAACATACGAGGGAGCTGGGAAGGCAGTAGAGCATGAGGCAGGGTCTCCCAGGTGGAGAACTGGAGATAAGGAGATAAAATCCTTGAAGATCAAATTTAGTACTTCCTCCATTCACTAATGTAAAGCATTTTAGCTTTTTGTTGATTCAAATGTATCTAGACTTATTTTGTACATATATTCACTCATTTTAGTATGTATGTAGTCCAAATTGAAATGATGGGTCCAATGCCTTACATTAGTGAATGGAGGGAGTAGGAAAAGTCATGTTAGGGCTTCTCATTTGTTTGGAGTTAAACTCGAACTGTGAATTTGATTACATCGACTTGAATCGGGATAACTACATATACATATCCAGTAGTTGGCCCTTTAAAAGGTTTTTTGTCATTTCAGCAAGCATGAATAAACCAGTCTTCACATAGTGTGAGTATGATTCATCACATGCTGGGGACCAGCCCAAGCGTGTGCACGAGTGAGCTCACCGTACCGTGCTGACTTTGATAAGCTACTTGAGATAAAACAATTCAATCACTATCTCTATGAACAAAAAACAAATATAACAACATTAGATACGGTGCAAAGTTATCCTTTTCGAGTCCTGACTTATCTTAATTTTCCAACACCTTACAAATAGCACTATATTAAGGCAACAACAATGCTACCAAGCATAAGGTGGGATCATTCATCCTTCACAGGATCATCAAAATTCAAGTGTGTGTGATACCTATTTTTCTTGAGAGTTAGACACAAGATTCATCACAATTCACATAATGTTTCGAGCAACATTTTAATTCACTCATATCGATTCTACTTTTTTTTCTATCAAAGCAATATAGACCCAGCTTAGAGCATGTGCTGGACTCAACCCATATCTACTAACCTAGATTTAATTTGGTTTCTTTATAACCAAGTGCCAATAACAATTATAGTTACTTAAGTGACACATTGCACATTACATTGTTAGTCTGTTATACTAATTTACCACTGAATCGTGTACCAAAATGATATGCTTAAGATCATAATCAATGCAGAAGGTGATCAAGAAGAGAGTACGCCATAACAACAAGCAAACATGCAACAGCCAACCCCCTAAAGGCAAGAGCACTTATAAGTTCTAGGAAGAAGCTACGTTTGAGGCTATTAAGTGGTGATATATTGAACATTGCAACATGATATTCTGGGAAGAGTGAGACAAGAGTCATCAACCCTAAGTATGTTTGCGAAAAATGTGGTACTATCAGACGAGAGGATGAGGCGAGGCAGATGATATAAAGCCGAAGCATTACAAAATGTTTAGGGCATCACAAATCATTTCGAAATGTTTAGGGCATTCGCCATCATCAGATAAATTTCACAACGAAACAGAAATAAAATTACAGTGCTTAGCCCGAGTTTGCCATCCATAACAGGTTCATACATCTTATTGGCAGACAAAAACATAAGCAACCTAGGTTTCGAGGAGACCTGGGGCGGGGCGCGCGGATCACTCGGCCAGGGCGTCGGCGGACGCGGCCGCGGCGAGCTCCTGCTGCTGGAGGCGCTCGAGCGCCTTGTGGTGCGCCCAGGTCTCGATGGTGAGATCGGGCTTGGCGTTGAGGCCGACGCCGAGGATGACGACGGTGAGGAAGGAGGTGAGGTAGCAGGGGAGCTCCCAGTCCTCCCACTTGCGCGACTCCCCCGGCGGCGGCGGCGTGCGGTTCATCGGGTACCCCTTGGGCCGCACCTCGTGCCCCGGGGTCGTCCACCGCCCGGCGCCGTCGCCGTGCCCGCCGCGGACGCGCGACGCCGCACGCAGCCGCTCCCGCAGCATGCCTCCCGCCGCCGACGAGATCGCCCGCATCGAGCTCGGTTGGTGCGTGTGCGCGAGGTGGAGGATTGGAGATCGGAGAGGAGAGAGGTCGCCGATTTGGGGGCTGCTCTGCAGAGACGATGCTGGGGGTGTGGACGTCGCAGCCAGTGAGTGAGTTAAGTGGGCCGAATTTGGTCAGTGAACTGGGCTAAGATTTAACTTGAGCGGGTGATCTTATTGGGCTAGACGTTCGAACGATCGAATTTTACAAGAAAATTTCCCTCAAATTTTAAAATAAAAATGAACTACCATAAGAATTCTAATTTTATAAGTTTTTGTGCTCCCGAGCACCATTGCTCCTGGTGCTTTTAAAAAATCAAAAAAAATATTTATAAGTTTCCAAAAAATCTGAAAAAAAATCGGGATGTTGCTAATGATGTATATTATACAAACGTGCAGAAGATCAACTTCAAATACAGTGTATTCGGAGCTACACAAAAATGACAAAATCTAATAAATTTTGAGATTTGAAAATAAGCATACTTAGATCCACAATTTTGTCATTTTTGTGTAGACCAAAATACAAAGTATTTGAAGTTTATTTTTGGCACGTTTGTAGAATACACCAATGGCTACATTTGAGATTTTTCTCAGAATTTTTTGAAACACGTAAAATTTTTTTTCGATTTTTTTAATACGGCAGGATCACTGGTGCCCGGGAGCACAAAATCTCTACTCGCCAAAACACAACTTCATTAATCAGGCAACATGTCCGGATTACAGTCTGAGGCCATGGCCAATTCCACCCGAACTGGGAAAGAATTGTTCCAGATACAGTTCTGACTTCTTTTGGCGAGGTTACATTTCCATTGCGGTAACACAGCAGCGTAACTGCGTAAGAAATGAAGTCCTGGAGCATGCTCCTGTGGCTAGACAACATGGGATCCGCCTTGTTGAATTTCATATCCTAATCACTATGATAGTTTTCTCTAAAAAGGTGAGATGTGAACATGCGTCAAACAGTTCTATTTTCATGACTTACCTAGCTGTGCTATTTTCCTACATCTTGGCTTGTTCATTTAGATACTTCTACTGCTGTACTTTTGCAAATCTCCAATGAATTAAATAAACAAGATTATATTTAAAATGATGACTCTGGTATCAAAACGGTGGACAAGACACAAACTCTTCATCAGCTCTTTCGAGCTCCCACAACATACCAGACTTCCATTACTCATCCACTTCAGTGGAAATCTGCAGTTAAACAAATGATGCTAACTGTACCCCGGTTCTTCAGATATACACTTATAGGGTACCATGAAATGTGCAGCTTCTTCGCTGGATCTTAACCATTACTGGAATCATCAAGTCTGGGTCCAAGATCAAAGCAACAAAGGGCTTTAACTTAACTCACATGACTCTCTATAGGCTTAATTTCAGAGCTCAGAACACGGATATGGCAGGGACTCTCAGAAGAAAATGTTGTTTAATCTTTTATTGAAACATTTCACAAAAAGAATCACAACTTATTAATCGTGTGAATTCTTACAAATACTGTTCGGGTTCAGTATGTCTGCTATTGAACATCCACCGACTGCCAGTCGTGGAATGAAAGCCCATCGACAGTCGATGGGCGGAAAAGGAGCGGATTAACATCCCACCCTTTCAGGCTTCCTCGCGCCCATCTCATCCTGACATTGTCAACCTCCAGGCCAGAGATGTGCTCCAGCATCATTCCACCGGTCCTGTGCTTCACCATCTTCTGGCATCCAGGCCTGTAATCATACAGGCCCCCAGTATAGTTTGTCCATCTCTTGTAGGTCAGCTCGACGTTCTTGAACTTCAGGTTGCGAAGCAGGCCGTGCCTCGATCCAGCAAGGAAAACCCCGTTTTCTGATACCGATGAGATGTTGATGAAACTCACATCTGAAATGGTGCCTTCTTTGGAATCAGCGTGCCTTGGACAGGTAGTGATGTAGATCGGTTCAGCTCTCCCCCACCATGAAGGATGGTAGTACCTGGTGCGCATTTTGATGTTTGAAAACACCACATCACTAACGTTCCCTGCAAAATATGAAACTCCATATCAGGGGATGCTTAAAGGAATCGACTACTTACGGCAATAGCTGAATGTACAAGGTAGGATCACTGCTAGTCTGTTAAGTAAAATTTATTAGGCAAAGTGAAACTACAAAATGGGGTTGCCTCACAAAATGCACCCCTGAATTTTTTTCAAAACTCTGCCCCTTCCACAAGGCCAAGAAGTTGTAAGCAAACAATAGCTTTTCTGAATAAGATGTTCAGTTATATCACCTAATAGTACGATGGTCCGGTGACTATTGAAAGCAAAAATCATTACCTCCGTCACGGATCTGCATTCCAAGTCCTCGATGCGAATCAGCTATAGTTATGTTGTCAAAGAGCAACCTCTCAAAGTTGAAATAGCTTGCGCTTCCAAATTTGATAGCACAAGATTTAGTCCGGATCCAGCAGTTTGTCACTGTCAAGTTGTAAACAGGCCCTGTGCTAGACTTGGGGCAGATCGCATCATCTCCGGTGTCTATGTGGCAATCAGTGATGATCGTGTTGTTTGAATCCTCAATGTCCATCCCGTCATTGTTAGGTGTGTCAAAATCTCCGTATATTGAGACATTGCGGATCACCGAGTTGTCACACCTGACAAGATGGAGGCTGCAGAGAACGCAAGCATGTCAACAATCAAGTAACAACTGGCATAATACTGCTAATCCTTCCTAAATACTCTACTGGGCCCTCTAACAAGTTAACGGTCAATAACGGCAATTTATTTCATATGTGTGTACTTAATTAATTTCTTGTTTCATTAGAGTTCAGATTCAGACTGAAAGAAATAGTCAAGTCAGTAAATACTTCAATAAGAATGCAGAGAATGGAGCAACTATTTGTCTCTAGTGGACCCTCTAACAAGTAAACAACCAACAATAGCAACTGATAGCAAATGGTGTGTACATGATTCATTTCTAGTATCATTAGAGTTCATGCTTTAGTGACTGAATTAGACAAGCCAGTACATTTACATGACTATACTACATTTGTTCAATCAGTGGTTTTGCCAGTGGCACTATGTTCTGTTTTCTGTGAGTAGGATCAGCACGAAGTGAGGGATGAAGAAGTGCTCACCACCAGTAGGCCGCCTGGTTGAGGGTGATGTCGTGTATCCTGACGTCCTTGGAGTCGATGAAGCCGACGAGCCGTGGCCGGCACTCGTCGCCCTCGCAGTCCCCCGTGGTGTTCCAGCTGACCATGATGTTCTTCTGCGCGTTGGGCGTGATGACGAAGGCGCCGCCCTGGCCGTTGATCTCGCCGCCGCCGGTGACGCCCGCGCCGGTGGTGTTCTCGGCCAGCACGACGTACCAGCGGCGCGACTCAGGCGGGTAGTCTCGCTGCCTGGTCCCGCCCAGCAGCCGCGCGCCGGGGACCACCTCGAGCACGACGCCCGAGCGGAGGTGCACGGTCGCCGTCAGGTAGTCCCCGGGCGCCGGGAGGAGGACGCGGCCGCCCCCCGCCGCCCCGCAGGCGTTGACGGCGGCCTGGATGGCCGCCGTGTCGTAGCGCGACCCGTCGCCGGCCGCGCCGTAGTCGGCGACGGAGAAGACGCGGGTGGGCGCGGACCCCGCGGCGGCCTGGGCCGGCGGCAGCAGGAGCAGCACGAGGAGGAGGGGCGCGGCCGCGAGCAGGAGGAGAGGGGACGCCGCCATTGCGTCGTTGACTCCAGGAATGGCCCGACGTCCGAGCAAGGGACGATAGGAGTGTTGTACTGGTACTGGTAGCATGGAGTGGGGAATAATCGCACGCGAGCTGCTCGGTTTGTGCAGTTGGATCGGAGGCCATGTCGCCGTCGGGACAGGAAAGGATGAAGATGATGTGGTGTGAGCTGCGAGAAAGGGGTTTGTTCCTATCGGGGAGTTTGACTAGTGAGCAAGGCGGGTATTTTGTTTCTATAAAATACAAATCTAATTAAATCATATCCACGGCACCCCAGACCCCCAATTAATGTATCCAGCATTCGTTGGGTATATTATCTTTTAAAAATCTAAATAATAAATCATCTCCATCGGTGCCGGTGGTGAAGGTCAATTTTTTACGTAGCGTGATCTTAGAAACACGATGTAACGACTGAAATAGTGCAAAGATATTAACAATATATATGATTCAGAATCACTTGGTACAATAAAAATACAAACATATTTGAATATAAATATAACCTAAAACCATACCAATGGCAAATCTCTACCTTTTTGAGAATCTTCGTAAATTTCTCGATAAAGACTTTTGAACATCTCTTGTTCGATTTATCACATCATAAGGTTCTCAATAAGCCAACGCTTACATCTTTTTGCACAACTCAGTCATGATAATTCTTGTCGCTCAAAAGCCTAGAGGCTAGGTGTCGTGAGCCCTCAACATTCATAGGGCCAGCGGTCGAGCAAGGCGAGTCCATGTGGCTTGCATGTGTGTCCGTATGGTTTTTGGGTTCGCTTTCTCTCCGTATAACGGATCAACTTTTATTTCTAATCAATGGACATGCTAAGATTCAAAAATACTTGGTGCAAAGTGCATTTTATTCTTTGAAAGATACATAATGCTAGAAACAAAGTGCATACATTTTATACACCTAGGTGTACTAGTAATTTACATTACCTTGAGTATTTTATTCCCAGAACGAGTGAATAAACATCCTTTTTTTTGCAAAAAAAGAAGCTTGATCCTTTCAAAGATAAAAGCCACGCAGCATATGACAAGAAAAGATGCATATTCCGACTTCAGCAAAGTCTCAACATTGAAAAGCTACGAAATAAGCGGAAATCCACTTCGGGTAGTAGGTGCAGATGCACCCACTACCCAAAAAACAATTTTGAAAATGTCAAAAAATTCAAAGTAGAAATTTCGCATATATGTCAAGACATTTTATGTTAGCACACAAAGTTACGTGAAGAAAAAATATTTTTTGTGACCTGTGCAAAAAAGACAAATCCGGACGCACCAAAATGTTTTTATACGAGTCATTTTTTTTGTCTTTTTTTCACAGGTCACAAAAAATGTTTTTTCACCACGCCATTTTTTGTGCTAACACATAATGTTCTAATGCACATCCGAATTTTTTTCTGTAATTTTTTGACATGTTGAGAAAAAACTATTTTTTTTTACATAATAGGTGCAGATGCACCTATGAGCCAAATCGCCGCCTCCCGAAATAAGAAAGTTGTACAGCAATTCCCAGAGAACTCATGACTAAAAGAGCTTGGATGATGAGTCAGCGTAGGTTCTTCTAACTTGTGATGACTTGAAGGAGTGTATTGATGTGTACACGCCATAAGGTGCTAAATCAGGTAGGATCTCGGTGAGTCCACACACCATTGTGCTATGCCTTGATCTAGCCGCCTGACAAACACTTTTCAAAAACACAGTCTATATATTCTCCAACTTAGTCAGGGTGCAACAATGCGGAAGAACAGGTGGTGTGCGCGCCCTATCCAATTCTCACATAGGACCCCAATCCAGTTCTCTTTTAGGACGGAGATATTTAACCAGTTTTAGACCATATGACATAAGAAAAGATAACTTGTCAAGAATACAGATATAAGTTGTCTGTAACTCTTCTATCTCCAGGTCAAATATGGTGGCCGCAACACACGGACAAGAGCAGTAACCTGGCCATATCAAGAATAGTATTGCAGAATCGCTTAAATACGGTACCTTTACTGATGATCCAGTGGCGCTGGTAGTAAGAATCATGGTCCTTTTTCCTATTGGCACTGACTCTTTTTAGCAGCAGCTTGAAGACCTTTCTTTTCTTTTCCTGGAATCAGGCATGGAGAGGGAACTAACCAGCAGGAAAGGGGATCACAGCTGATTGCACCGGTGCAGAAACTATGGGCCGCCAGAGACATTTTTGGATTATGAACGTCAGTAACGTCAACATCAATGACCACCCCGGAGCACTCCTTGGATATCAAGTGCACAACATAACAGTTGCGTTGCAAGCTCAGCCTGGGTACAGCCGTGCTAAGCACATAGTTCAGGTTCAATTCTTCCATGGCACCCAAGTCAATGTCTCTCAGATACTGCATGCTGAAAAGGTGCGTCGAACGCTCACATCTCTCCTCCGACGAAATATCCTTGGTCCAGAAAGAGACCCTATAGCCATACCCCCAGCTAACCATATTCTCTACGTGGACGAACCTCATTTCGTTTCCATGGTACCCAGAGATGTCCCGGAATGAGCAGGCAGTATCTATTAGCGACGTTTTGTTCCTGATCATGGCCTTGGGCAAGGGCACATACCTAATCTCTCGCGTCGACATTGGGCAAAACAGATTGTTGCACAGGAGGATGCCACAACTCAGGTCGACCCAGCACACAGAGCCGCCTTCAAGCGTGATTACCTTGCAAGACACATGGCTCCACACCGACTTCCAAAGCTCTTCCTCTTCCGTCGGAGGCTGCAGCTTCACGGGCTGTATCGTCCAAGTCCATGTCTGGGAGGAGAACAGGTGGACGTCATAGTGGTACTCATCAGATTGGTGAGATAAACGAAGCCGCAGGGCCACTATGTTGAAGCGCATGTAGCCATCGGAGAAAATGGCGAAATATCCCCCACCGACGTCGAGTAAGGAGTCTGGCCAGCCAGGGATCAAGCAGAGCGCCGGCCGCCGTCCCGCGCTGGCTGCGCAGTACACAAAGTGCTCGTGCACAAAGTCGTCCATGCGTCTGATGACGGGATTACAGACGGACAGCTGGAGGAGGGCGACATCCCTGTGCGTCGCAAGGACGTGGTGGGTGTCGATCTCGAGGATGTTTTTGTCGGGGGCGCCATCTTCGAGTCCGGGAAAGTGCAAAACGAACTCGGAGGGCTCCGGTGGGTCGGCGGGGCGGAAGGAAACCCGACGGTGCGGCCGAGGTGGGTCATGGCAGATGTTGTGGTGGCGTTACCTATTTTGTCGATGGACGCCTCATGCTTGAGGACGATGAAGGCTGGAGAGTCGGCGGCAACTAGATTGCACGACAGTCGACATGTCGATGTCTAGATCTGTTGTAGACGGAGAGGGCCGGGGCGTCGTCGAGGTCGTGGTTCTTGATGAAGTAGAAGGACGGCGTTGGTTGGAGGTCAGCGGTCGGGGGCTTTGAGCGCTATACCGCTAGAGTATGTCACGCGCGCCGGGCGAGTGGTGGAGGGGTTGTTAGGGTCTGCGCTGTTGATAAACCTGCTGCTGTCAAAGTTCAGGTTTAGGTTTATGTATTATTACTCCTATTTTAGTCAGTTTCGTTATCTCATTAATTGGTTTTAGCATCTTCTTAGCCCGGCCCAGCAATAACTTGAAGCAAATTTGGCCTACAGGACGAATAACAAATCTCCTTTGCGTCTTCGTCGCCGCCGTCCTGCTCGATTTCTCCAGACCATCTGGTCGCGCTCAGCCGCCCCCTCACCGTAGACGTGCAAAACTCCCGCACTTGCCTGTTGGTGCTCGTCGCAGCCGTCTCAGCCTCTCAGGTATCATTCGCCAAGCGCATCCGTCCGGTTTTTGTGCAAGATTTGTGTAATTCGCACATATTCCACAGTACATCACCAGTCAATATAGTTCTTCACCTATTTTTATCTTTCTTTTCATCGCTTTCTGTTGTCGGATTCTCAGTTGTTCATACCGCTCCAAAGAAATAATATGCGCTTTCTTTCTCAGGGAATCTGATCAGACCGAGAGGATTCAATTATTAGGTTTGGAGAGAGATGCATCGTCGGTTTCTGAATCTGGTGATGCACGACAACATCCGTAGCATCTGTTCTCTGCACCGCGTGGACCTCCGGCACCTATTCTACGAAACGGCAGAAATCGCAGAGCAAGCGGCAGCGGCAAACGCGAAGCAGAACAAGCCGCTAAGAGCTCTACCAATGATGAACCGTAAGCCGCTGTTCATTTTCAAACCACATAATTTCTTCACTCAGCTGAGGGAGAGCTCGATCATGATGGTCGACTCCTTCGGTCGTACAACAATATTCGACATTGACTTCAACCTCGTATTAACTGTGGACTCTATGAGACATGGCAAGGGGCCCAATTGCGTCTGCATCTCCACAACCCACCCCAATCCCTTTAATTCCTTTGATTCCACTTGCCTTTCTGTATTGGATCTGGTTCCGGGAAGCAGTGCCAAGTCCACCTTTGATGTTCTGAGGTACGTCGGGAGTGATGACTCCTCCAAACCCCTGGTGTCTTCCCATTTCAGCATGAACTGGTTCTGGAATTCTCTGCCCGTGCCGCCATTCGTGTATGACCCTGCATACAGACGATCCACCAAGATGTGTTCTTCCATGGTGCTTGGAAGATCAACCATATGTGTGTCATCCATGGAAGAGGGCGTCGGCACCTACACCTTTGACATGGTTAGCGAGAAGTGGTCACCGGCTGGGAGCTGGGTGCTGCCATTTTGTGGCAATGCAGAGTATGTTCCTGAGCTCAAGCTTTGGTTCGCCCTCTCAGCTAGCAGGCCCCACGGCCTGTGTGCTTTGGCCCTTCCTGGCATTGGGTCTGAGTTGCCACCTGAACTGCAGTGTACTTGGGATTATCTCGACCTGACTGAGCACAGTCTACCATACAAGCGCCACCTGTTGAACATGGGTTCATGTAGGTTTTGCATCGTCTCGTTCGTCAAGACCTTGATATCCACCGGTGGGGATGATATTATCAAAGATGAATCAGTTGTCTTCACTGGCGTGGAGGTGCACCGCTGCAACGGTCGTCAGGGTCCTGTCCGGATGATTAATCACAGGTCTAAGCGTTACAGCTTTGGAAAATATAGAATCCATTGCGTCCTGTGATTCTTGTTGAATATCTTTTAGATGGCACATGGGTGTTGATATTTTAGTGTCTTCTTTTGAATGCATGGTGTTCTATTCATTACTCCAAGTCGCTCCATGTACAATTACAAAATAAAACTGCACTAACATTTGTACTTTATAAGTGTGAACTTTTTTTTTGATGATATCAGGCGAGCGAAAGTTGCAACAACGAGTACGACGAACATATTTTCTGCACTTTCTCAATCCTCTGAACAATTAAAATTGTAAGCATGGTTTATTCCATATGGTTTCAGTCGAACATCAATCTACCGATCGATTGGCTGAGGTTTGACTGGCTAGTAACCGGTAGCATTAGCCAACAGCGCTTGCGCCTGCGTCTCATACTTGAATCCTTGGTTCCTGGAATGGTCTGCAGCCCAGACAAAGATGCCGTAGAGCTTGCCCTGCGACTGCAGAGTCCGGCAAGCGCTCAGCGCGGTGTCGACCGGCACCGAGGTGTTGGTGGCCGCCGTGGTGAAGCTGGCCAGGATGTTGGCTCCCGGGTAGTTGAGGATCTGCTCGTCGAAGAGGCTCACGTAGCGCTCCACGGTGGTGCTCGCGCTGTAGGCGTAGAACTGGAAGTTGACGTAGTCGATGGCGTCCCCGTGCGCCGCCCACAACGTCCGGTAGTACCGCTGCACGTCGGCGTTGCCGTACGGCGCGATGGACGCGAAGCTGATCACGCCGCTGCTCTTGAGCTCCGCCACCAGGCGACCGGCGCACTCGGCGAAGGTGGCCGGGTCGACCTGGAACTGCTCGTAGTCGATGTCGATGCCGTCCAGGCCGTACTGCCGGATGATGCCGGTCAGCGAGTCGACCGCGTTTTTTACCCAGGTGTCGACGCCGCAGGTCAGGTTGAAGAACACGGGGCTGCCGCTCACCGTTGCGCCGCCGAGGCTGACGGCCACGCGGACATTCGGGTTGCGCCGCTTGACCTCGGCGACCGCGGCCGCGGTGAGCACCGAGTCCTGCCAGAAGACGCTGAACCGGCCGTTGGTCGGAGACGGGGGCTCCGTCGCGGTGGTGTAGTCGATGACGAACGCGAGGACGTAGTCGAACCGGACGCGCGGGTCCACCGGCACGTCCGCAAAACTGACGCCGTTGTAGATGGCGCCGATGTAGTCGCGGAAGAGATTGGAGTTTCCTGCCGCGGTGGCCATTGTTGGAGCGTGGAGATGGAGGGCGAGGAGAGCAGGGAGAAGAGCGAATGAGATAAGCTTTGAGGAGCCCATTGGTGGTTTGGTTTGTTTCTGCTGAGGAGGCGAAACTGTTTGTTGGTTGCAGCTGCAGACGCCAGTATTTATAAATTCTAATGTGTTCTGGGACTGGCAAATGTCAATTGCAGATTTTTTTTTTCCAAGATTGGACTTGTTCTGCTTCCAAGGTTTGAAGGTAGGAGATCAGGTCAATGTGGATCAGCTGATTTCGATCGGAGGAAGCTGAAATGTGCTCCTCAACAGCAGATCATTTTTTAAGTCAATACCTAACTCTTGATTTGCCATGTAGGTTTAGTCAGTGTCATGTAACAGATGAGTTGAACTTATGATATTCTAGATATTCCATATGTGTACTCTTGTTTTTCTAGACCATGATTCTATATGTGTACTATTCTTGTCTTGATGTTGCAACTAGCCCGCAAAAGAGGCTTTCTAAGTCCAAAGCAATTCATGCAATGGCTTAAAAATATATGGCAAACGGTCCAAAAATTGACTTTCCTAGTGCAAACAAACTAATTGTGCTATGGCAATTATTCAGTTCTTCCAGAAGATCCAACACATGAAGGCCGGCAGGATTGCACACAATCCAACAACCTATGGTTGACTGCAAAGGACAACTACATTGCTATCTGCTAACGGCAATTTTTTTTTTCACAAATTGTTGGCTACTATAGCGACAGGGGGAAAACAGATTAATAGTAGGGCTTCCTTGAGTTGAACGCAAAGGATTTTCGGAAGATATTTCGTGCGTGTTGGATTCATATGATCGCATATTATAGATTCTTTTCTTATGACACATTTGCACTAAATTTCGTAGAAAACTTATCTCCCACACAACTAACACTTTGTTTTTCCTGGGAAAACCCATACGATGTGTGTGCATAAGCCAAATGTTCTTTTGATCATGTAGATTCATGATTGTAATTATCTGTTTTCTTCATTCCCACAGTTTTAAGAATTTGTACATACTCTAGTAAATAGATGACATGCGTAGAAAACACTTTTTTCTTTCGAAAATGGGATACCCCGGCCTCTGCTTTTACGGATGCACACAACTTTTTATTGCACACATATTAGAAAACATGCCATTAAAATTTACGACATTGATACTGACGTATATATGGAATCTAAATATATTTCGGATCTGAATGTAGTATCAGTAGATTGTTCAAGCTTTCGTGGGAGTTCGACAATGAGAAGATTGAGGGACGAAAACTGTCACTGCAATGTTGGATTGATGGTTTAGATAAAAGTGACTAGGAAAAGACAACTGTATTATATTGCAAGAACATATCAGTTAACGTCGACGATCAACTTCCCACACTATGATCTCTATACTACTTTATATGCGACGATCAACTTCCCCCACTATGATCACTATACTACTTTATATGGTCGTGATATCGAGTAGAGATTTCTTGTTCCCGGGCTCCAGTGATCCCTCTAGTTAAAAAATAAATAAATAAACATATTTATAAGTTTCAAAAAAAATTGGAAAAAATCCTACATGTTGTCAATGATATATCCCACAAACATGCAAAATCGAGGTATGAAATATTTTATATTTTGTTCTATACAAAAATGACAAATCAGTGGATCTAAATGTACATACTTTCAAATCTCCAAAATATACAAGATTTGTTATTTTTATGTAGCCCAGAATATAAGGTATTTCACATCCAAATTTTACACGTGTGTGGGATACATCATTAGTAACATGCATGAATTTGTTCAGATTTTTTAAAAAACTTAAAATTATGATTTTTGAATTTTTTAACCAGAGGGAGCACTAGGAGCACTGGTGATCGGGAGTAAAAAGTGTTTTCCGCATGATATCAGCCAATTTCTTGTTTTCAACTAGTTGAGGGGGTCAAAGTTGCATGCTAGCTAGAGATTATGTCTATGTAAAAGACTTTTCACTAAACTTGATTGCCGCTTCTACAAACGGACACATACACGATTAGGTCAAGACGAAAAAAGTTGACGGGGCCGGCTTGCTATGTGCCGATTGACGTTGGAGACAAAAAAAAATATAAAAAGAAGATGAAGTAGGTCCTCAAGTCCGAGAGCTAGGCCGGCCACTGCATAATGTATTCAGTTTCAAGGCTACCAACTTTGACCAAAACAAAGAGGTGATTCCGGTTCCCCGCAAGTAGACCCAGCCGTGAAAACTGATGTTACTTATTCAGTTAGCGATATTCAGCTCAGAAAAAAAAAACATTAGAAAATTGAACAATATACGGTGTGTTAGTACTAGAAATGAATTGAAAAATGGAAACCTGAGCCCTACATTTTACAAGCAAAAAGTCTGAACCCATGTAAGTATTAGAAGTATATAGATTATAAAAGGGCTACACACAATTTCACTCAAGTCTTAGTGTATGAGTCTAGCACACATCAGGCTTGACCACAGAGCATGGGCAGAACAAACAAGAACGCTGTAATTGAGTAACTCAAGTGCTCCTGAATACGTGCAGCTCATGTCCTCGTGCTCACAACTGAACTTCGACGTCAGAGAGCGGCCTGGAGCTAGACTGCCAGAGCTAGAGAACGACGTTTCCCGCCGTGTCACCGCTGGAGCGTAGGTTGCCGTCGGAACGGAGCGAAGGAACTCGTCGGAGCGGGGCGAATGAGCCTGTCGGAGTTGGGGCTGAGGCGCATGCCAGCGGCTCTTTTATTTGGTGTCCCTATGTAAAAAAATCGACAATAAAAAACACGTGACGTAGATTCCAACCAAATCTCCTCCGCCGCCGCCTTTATGTCTTTCTTCCAGATTTCACAAAACCATCTGTCCGTGTCTCCGCCGCCATCCCTCTGCCTTTCTTCCCGATTTCTCCAGGCGATCTGGTACTGCTCTACGGCTCTATACCTCAACGTTTCCCAGGGCAACAAACTAGATCCTCGTCTGGTAGATCAACAGCTCCAGCCTCCAGGTATCATCCAGCGAAAGCCTCGATCACTACGGCCGCCAGGACATATACGGACGATTCTACATTATTTTCCTGAAGCTGAAGGTGTGTATTTTTCTATCGATCTCAACTTCCAATTGATGTTTCGCTGGAATTAATCCGATAACTCAGCCTAACATTCTTTTCTTTCTTTCGAGAGTGATCAGGCGACGGTATGATGAGCCGTAGGTATTTGAATCTGGTACTGCACAACTTCATCACTCGTACGTTTTCGGTGTGCCGCATCGATCTCTGCAAGCACCTCTTCTACGGAAGCTCGGAACTCGCACGAGTCGCCGGCGAGAAGAAGACTAAACGAGGGGGAGTGATAGTAGATGACTGGAAGAAGTTGCCTCCGCCAGCGATCAACTTCCAGCCAACGCCCGGTCCCTTATGCCCGCGTATGTTCCGCTTGTTCCGCCTGCACAACTTCATCACTCACCAGATCGTGCCACGTGGCCGCTGTATGCCGACAGCAATTTTCCGTCGGCATAGCTTCAGACGGCGTCTGACGGACGTGATGTACCTTTTTTTTGCCGACGGCCAAGCATTGCCGACAGCTAAAAGAAAACCGTCGGCATACGTGATATATGCCGACGGCAAGTATATGCCGACGGCTTTTCCGTTGTATGCCGAGGGAGCAAAAGACGACGGCAAAGGCCGTCGGCATACACATTTTGCCGTCGGCATATTATATGCCGACGACATTTGTGCCTTTGCAGACGGCATTTGGCTGTAGGCATATAGAGTTATTCCTGTAGTGCGTCGACCACCGTTGTGAGACCGCGCTCTACAATTTTGACATGAAGTTCGTCCAATCCATCCCTCGCCCAACTCATGCAAGGAATGGACTGCCATTTCCCTCCCCATAACCCGAGCCGATCCAGATGACCCCATGAAGAAGCGCCAATCTCTCTACGTCTTGGACCTGTCTCCTTGCCGCGACGACGAAAATCGATCGCTGCTTTGAGGTCCTCACGTACCGCAAGAAGCGGTGGCGCTGGGATCTTCTGCCACCGCCGCCTTTTTTTAGTGGTCCAGAAAATGGCCCTGGCATGTATTGTTATGCTCCTGGCTTGTATTCTTATGCGGTGGTTGACCCCTCCACCATATGCATATCATCCTCGGAAGACGAGAGCTTAGGCACCCACACCTTTGACACAGTGAGACGTAGATGGAGACGAGGTGCTGCCCTTCTTTGGCAAGGCTGAGTATGTCCCCGAGCTCAACCTCTGGTTTGGCCTCTCGGCCCGCAACCCCACATCCAGCTTATGTGCTTTAGACCTCTCTGCCATGGACCCTGCGCACCCACCATCTCCGCAGCATACGTTGGAGTATCTCCACCTGCCTGCTGAGAACCAGGTGTGGTCGCCAACCCAGGTGCACCTGGTGAACCTTGGATCAGGCAAGTTCTGTGTTGCCACCTTCTTCGGGACCGTGCTGCGCAATTGTCCGTACTCTTCAGATATGTTCTATCCGGACGAGTACTCTTCAGATGAGGACACCGATGGGAAGGAGTATGTTGTCTTCACTGGCCTGGAGGTTAAGCGCAGCGATGATGGTCTCCAGTTGATCAAGCACATGTCCAACGGTTACACCGTTGGTTGCCACAACATTGAGTGTGTGCTGTGAAACAAGTTGTTCGTCGTCTGGCTGGTGCTCCTTGGAACCGTACTACTCCTATATCACTGGTTGCTTCTAGGCGCAGCAATTCTTATGGCAATCATTATATCTTGCATACAGGACCAGTATGAACAGGCCACTGAGTATGAGTCTACTCGGGTGAATCATTGATGTTCTTGCTTTACATTCTTCCTATTAATCCATTTATGTATATCTGGTTAACCGTAAGTTACGCCTATTTAATTGTAAGGTATCAAACTCTTTTAACTGTAAGGAGTTCCTTATTATGTCAATCACAATAATATCTATTACTATTATTATAGTTATTATTATAAATCATGAGCGATGAATTATTAACATTTTTCACATTAACTGAATTGCTAATTTTGTAAGGCAGTTGTTTGTTTGTTGATATGATTGATTTTATAGCTTTCTTTCATTTAAAATCCGCCCCGCACTAATGAGGGGGAGAAATCGGACACCTCTCCCACCAGAGTGCGGTGGGATCGTCATACTGGACTAGCACATGTTGTTGCGGAGAAGAATTCGTATCCGAAGCTCCATCTCATCCCACTTTAAAAATAAAAAAGATGTGTGCATCACTCTGATGCAGAGGCTGGGGCTATGCTCCCATTTCAAAAAAAAACTCATCCACACCAAGCTTGCCACGGTGCCGCTAAAAAAACTTTGGCGAGGGATCATATCTACTCACAGCAGCTTCCAACGAAGCCTACCGAAGGTCCCTCGACCTCCCCACGGAGGTGTGGACCTTTTATGAGTGGACTGGATGATGCTAATTTGTACGGTACCTACCTGACGCATACTAGGTACCATCTATTTTCAATATTTGATGTTAATTTTTGTTTCGAGCATTGTAGAGCATTATGTGTTATCATATCGTTAAGATCCTTGTATAGCTATAAGAAAAATAGGAAAATGTGTGGATGACGCGGTAGAGCTAAAATTTCTATTTCTTATCCCATCTTATTTGTTGTGCCCACTACTATCACACCGACAAAAAGAAGTTTTTCAAAATTGAAATTATTGAAAAACTATTTGAGGTCAATAATGTCTCAATAGAGTTTAAATCGTTTGTCAACACTATGCATCAAGAAGAAACTATGGAAGACCTTGACATCGACCCCATCATAAGTGATTTTGCATCAAGAAATGTTAGAAGAAATTTTATTAGACGGAAGGCTCGAGCAGAGCCCAGCTTTAAATTAATAAAGCCATCCGGCCAAGGTCCAAACAACACACATGAAACACAAACAGTGGTCACAAGGGACCCAATGTAGCACTAGGTAGCACGCAGGCTACATAAATGTACTCTCACCCAAGAGAGTCGATAACAAGAGACAGACAACAACACCACTGAAAGGATTGATAAATCAAACATGGCGGTCCCTAGTAGTGTTGTGAAGCTCGCGGATGCGGCGAATCGCAAGCTCCACCGCGCCCGGTCCTGTCTCCTAGCCACTGGCTTCCACACCTACATATACATAGCGAGTTTGTAAAGACAGTCAGCCGGCTGGGAGGGGAGCACCCCTTCCATCGCTAATTTGTTCCTTATGTTCCACAGAGTTCACAACAGGGAGGCACAGCAAATCCATAACACTCTACGGTCCTGACCCCTATAGCCCTGGAGAAGTCTAAACATCTCTGCGAAACACGAGGGGTTCCAAGTGCAGAGCAACGGTTCCCTAACTGCGCTCCAAAGGAACTTGGCTAAAGCGCAACCAAAAAGATGTGGTTTGTGTCCTCGAACTGCCCGCACAAAGCGCAAAGGCCATTCGAAGGACCTCTCCTCCGGACGATGTTGTCACAGGAAGGCAACCGCTTTCGGGCTAGTTGCCAGAGGAAAACCCTAATCTTGAGAGGAATAGCGATACCCCAAATCTCTCGGAAATGCTTCCGAGGCGTACCTAGACACAGTTTGCTATACAGGGATTTCACTGAGAATTTCCGAGACGGTTCAAGGTGCCAAGAAAAGGAATCCTGGCCCTCAGACAGCTGTGTGTCCCCGACAATCCTCAGTAGCTCCTGCCATTCCGCGATCTCGGGTTGCCCAAGCCCCAATCCCCAGACGGGAAGGCTCCGGCAATGGAGATCCCCGGCTGAGTGGCTATAAGGAAGAGGTTGGGGAAGCGGGACCTGAGCGGCCCCGTCCCTACCCACCAATCGAGCCAAAATCTCGTCGAACGACCGTTATTGACCCCGTGCTTGGCCCCCAAACCAATGAGGTCCTTAACTTTCTGGAGAGAGTTCCAGAATTGGGAACCCGGGCCATGTGAGTCGACCAACAGGTCTTTGTGTCGCAGGTACTTACTGCGAATGATGTCGGCCCAGAGCCCTGCTCACCGCACATCAGCTTCCAAACCCACTTCACCATAAGGCAAATGTTCATGAGTCTGGAGTCCATAATCCCAAGGCCCCATATGGCCTTCGGTTGGCAAACCGCCGACCACCGAACCTAGTGGTACTTGCGCTTTTTCCCCCCTTTAGAAGAAATTTTCAAAGTAATATGTATAAATTTTTCTTTTGAGTACTTTTAAGTATATAACATATATTTTACATGTATATTCAAATTATGGTGTCTCTATATTTCTTTCTTGCGGGTAGATGTCTATATCAAGGGGCACAAATTTTAGTTTCGCCCCGGGCCCCTAAAATCTCAGGACCGGATGGTCGACTCCTTCGGTCGTACAATAATATTCGACATTGACTTCAACCTCGTCTTAACCGTGGACTCTATGAGACATGGCAAGGCCCAACTGCGTCGCCGTCTCGGTACCCCACCCCAATCTCTTTAATTCCTTTAATTCCACGTGCCTCTTTGTCTTGGATATGGTTCCCGGCAGCATTGCCAAGTCCACCTTTGATGTTCTGAGGTACGTCGGGAGTGATGACTCCTCCAAACCCTGGTGTCTTCCCATTTCAGCATGATCTGGTTCTGGAATTCTCTGCCCGTGCCGCCATTCGTGTATGACCCTGCATACAGACGATCCACCAAGATGAGTTCTTCCATGGTGCTTGGAAGATCAACCATCTGTGTGTCATCCATGGAAGAGGGCGTCGGTACCTACACCTTTGACATGGTTAGCGAGAAGTGGTCGCCGGCTGGGAGCTGGGTGCTGCCATTCTGTGGCAATGCAGAGTATGTCCCTGAGCTTAAGCTTTGGTTCGCCCTCTCTGCTAGTGCTAGCAACCCGCACGGACTGTGTGCTCTGGACCTTCCTACCATTGGGTCTGATCAGTTGCCACCTGAACTGCAGTGTACTTGGGATTATCTCGACCTGACTGAGCACAGTCCACCATACAAGCGCCACCTGTTGACTATGGGCTCTGGTAGGTTTTGCATCGTCTCCTTCTTCAAGACCTTGATATCCACCGGTGGGGATGATATCATCAAAGATGATTCAGCTGTCTTCACTGCCGTGGAGGTGCGCCGCTGCAACGGTGGTCAGGGTCCTGTCCGGATGATTAATCACAGATCTAAGCGTCACTGCTTTGGAAAATATAGAATCCATTGCGTCCTGTGAACCTTTTGTCGAATATCTGTTAGATGGCACATAGATATTGATATTTTAGTGTCTTCTTTTGAATGCATGGTCTTCTATTCATTACTCCAAGTCGCTCCATGTACAATTACAAAATGAAAACTGCATAAACATTTTAGTGAGGCTTAGTACTTCAGAAGTGTGCATTTTTTTATGGATTATTTCAGGCAACCGAGAATTTGCAACAATCTCGTATGACGAACATATTTTCCGCGTTGCTCCTCTTTTTTAAAGCTAAGGTGTAAGGACAGCTTTAAAAAGAAAGAAAAGCACCGACAAGGTACTTACAGCAGAACAACACTTGCTCCTCTGAACAATTAAATTCGGAAGCTTGGTTTATTGCAGATGAGTAGATGACCAGATGGTTTCACTCGAAATCAATCTACCCGGGTGGCTGAGGTTTGACTAGTATTCTAGTAACCGGTAGCATTAGCCAACAGCGCTTGCGCCTGCGTCTCATACTTGAATCCTTGGTTCCTGGAATGGTCTGCAGCCCAGACAAAGATGCCGTAGAGCTTGCCCTGGGACTGCAGGGTCCGGCAAGCGCTCAGCGCGGTGTCGACCGGCACCGAGGTGTTGGTGGCCGCCGTGGTGAAGCTGGCCAGGATGTTGGCTCCCGGGTAGTTGAAGATCTGCTCGTCGAAGAGGCTCACGTAGCGCTCCGCGGTGGTGCTCGCGCCGTAGGCGTAGAACTGGAAGTTGACGTAGTCGATGGCGTCCCCGTGCGCCGTCCACAACGTCCGGTAGTACCGCTGCACGTCGGCGTCGCCGTACGGCGCGATGGACGCGAAGCTGATCACGCCGCTGCTCTTGAGCTCCGCCACCAGGCGGCCGGCGCACTCGGCGAAGGTGGCCGGATCGACCTGGAACTGCTCGTAGTCGATGTCGATGCCATCCATGCCGTACTGCCGGATGATGCCGGTCAGCGACTCCACAGCATTTCGTACCCAGGTGTCGACGCCGCAGGTCACGTTGAAGAACACGGGGCTGCCGCTCACCGTGGCGCCGCCGAGGCTGACGGCCACGCGGACGTTCGGGTTACGCCGCTTAACCTTGGTGATCGCGGCCGTGGTAAGCACGGTGTCCTGCCAGAAGACGTTGAACCGTCCGTTGGTAGGAGACGGGGGCTCCGTCGCGGTGGTGTAGTCGATGACGAACGCGAGGACGTAGTCGAACCGGACGCGCGGGTCCACCGGCACGTCCGCGAACCTGACGCCCTTGTACATGGCGCCGATGTAGTCGCGGAAGAGGTTGGAGTTTCCTGCCGCGGTGGCCATTGTTGGAGCGTGGAGATGGAGGGCGAGGAGAGCCGCAGGGAGAAGGGCGACTGAAATAAGCTTTGAAGAGCCCATTGGTGGTCTGGTTTGTTTCTACAGAGGAGGCGCAACTGCTTGTTGGTTGCAGCTGCAAACGCCAGTATTTATAAATTCTAATGTGTTTTTGGGACTGGCAAATGTCTATTGCAGATTTTTGCCAAGATTGGACTTGTTCTGCTTCCAAAGGTTTGAAGGTAGGAGATCAGGTCAATGTGGATCAGCTTTGTATCGGAGGAAGCTGAAATGTGCTCCAGAAGCATATCTTTTTTTTAAGTCAATACCTAACTCTTGATTTGTCATGTAGGTTTAGTCAATGCCATGTAAACAGATTAGTTGAGCTTATAATATTCTATATGTGTATCTTGTTTTTTCTAGACCATGATTATATATGTGTACTACTCCGGAGGCGCCCCCGAGCCGCCGCCAGAGTTCTCCCCCCGTTCGGCCTCTCCCCCCGCCGCCGCCAGCGGTCGCCGCCGGGCGTTGCCCGTGCGGGGACGGCGAGGATCCATCTCCATGGCGGCGGTGAGGATCTTCCCCATCGTTGCGGCGGTGGATCTGGTCTTCTTTGGCGGCGTCGTCCTCTGGGCGCGGCGCGGGAGGACGGGAATCGGCGCCTTGCGGATGGGACTCCGTGGCTGCGGCAACCTCGCTCCAGGATGGGGGCGGGCCTATGGAGCGGCGGTGAAGTGGCTGGCGGTGCGGCGGAGATCTACCACGGCGGCGCGTTGACCGGCGGCGGGGGCTCCTCCTTGCTGCGTGGTTCGGCCGGATGCGGCGGAAGATCGCCCCTGTTCTGCCGTCTTCTTCCTCATCTCCGGTGGGGTCGGAACGGCGGATTCAACAGGGTGCCGGCGGGTGGCGAGGGGGCTACTAACTTGGCTTGAATAAAGGTGGTGGTCCTCAGGTTCCAAATCGCGAGAAGACGAAGATCTGCTTGACGCCGGTATCTTGATCTGGCAAGAGTGTCGAGTTTCGGAAGGCTCCGCCGGTGATCTTTCATGGGATAATTCCTAGAGATTGCTGGATTGGAGGGATTCGGTCGCGCCGGAGGGAGCGGCGTGAAGCTCTGCTTCTGTGCCATCATGGGCAAATCCATGGTGTAGTCAGAGGCGGGAATGTCATGAAAGCTGAGATTAAAGGACTAGCAAAAGGCGATTGGAGGCTTTGAGACGATGAGGAACTTGCTTGGAGTTGCAGGAGGCGGAGCAGCGGCATGTTAGTGGGGGCAACATCACATGTGAAGTTCAAAGTCCTACCTTTCAGGGTGAAAATCCAAGGTCTGGCCTTAATTGGTTGTGCCTGGCAATGGTCTTGCTGAAGACATTGTTTTGAGAGCGGGACTATCTTCAGGGTGAAAACCCAAGGTCTGGCCTTAATTGGTTGTGCTTGGCACTGTTCTTCTTGAATGCGTTGCTTTTGAAGAATTGGACATCAGGTGGTGTCTTGGTGGTGGTTGTGCGGCTGCTGCAAGGACTGTAACTCTGTAGCGGGACTTTTCTTTTTATTTCTTCTTCTTATTGTCTTTCGGCTGTGTGCATCCGTAATAGTTTTGGTTATTGCGTTGTTGCAGAGCCTGGGTGTAATTTGTATCTCCGCGATATTAATAAACACTCTTTATCTAAAAATATGTGTACTACTCTTGTCTTGATGTTGCAACTAGATAGCAAAAGAAGCTTTATAAGTCCGAAGCAAATCATGCAATGGCTTATAAATATATGGCAAACGGTCCACAAAAATGACTTTCATAGTGCATAAAAATTAATTGTGCTATGGCAATTATTCAGTTCTTCCAGAAGATCCAACCACATGAAGGCCGGCAGGACTACACACAATCCAACAAGTCAACAACCTATGGTTGACTGCAAAGGACAATTACATTGCTATCTGCTAACGGCAACAAAATTATTCTTTTTTCACAATTGTTGGCCATGGTGACAGGAGAAAATGGGATTTTTTCCCCTGAAAAAGCTTATTAAAAAGAATCAGATGCATTATTTCCCCTGTTTCTAGGAAATACAACGAAAAAAATAGGGCTAGCGTTTCTTCTGAGCCAGGATCAAACTCAGATCTATGATTGGGCCGTAGGGCTTCCTTGAGTCTGACGCAAATGATTTTCAGAAGATATTTGGAGGAACCCAATCTCTAGTGGGTGTTTGATTCATTGCTTTGTGCCGATTATTGACGTCGGAGACGCAAAAAAGAAAAGAAAAAAGAAGATGAAGTAGGTCCTGAAGTTTGAGAGCTAGGCCGGCCCGTCCATAGATATATTCAGTTTGGAGGTTACCAACTCTGACCAAAACAAAGAGGTGATTACGGTTGCCCCGCTAGTAAATCCAACTGTGAAAACTAATGCTAGTTATGTTGCGGTTGTCGTCATCAGCTGATGGTGCTGGCTGGCATTAGCTGTGAGATGACACTGTACCTAATTTCCTTGGGATTTCAAAGCACAAGGCCGGGTGGTGAGTGGTTGCTTACATCACGTAAACCTAGTTCATCAGAACATGATATGCTAGCATGCATGTGCTTCACAGTGCTTGTCTGGTCAATTGCATGAGTGATGTAACCAAGAAACTCTTATCAATATGATTTTTGAATTTTTAATAAGAAGCTCACTGGAGCCCGGAAGTAAAAAATCTCCACTCCTAATAAGATTATTTTACATAAGAGGCGTTTGGATATTGGAGAAAACAATTGGATGAATCAAGGTTCAAACGATTGGGGATGTTCTTGCCGGAGCTGCCACTCCCCAAGCCGCGGGCCGTCACTGATTCCAGCCACCATCGATGGGTTCCCCAACCCCCCACCGCCGCTCTGCCCCAGCCGTTCTCCCTCCCCGCTTCCCGACACATCTAGCTCTGCTCGGTGGTGCTAAGTTCTTGGTAGCCATGCCGGATTTTAATTAGCGCATGGAATGCTCCGTAGAATTTTACGGACCTCTGGACCAGGAAACTCAAAATAGGCTTTCGCCCCGCTATATTAATATAGCAACCACACTGATACAAGGAACGAACCAAAGAGAAGCTAGGGTAAAGAGAATGCTGGGGCAACAACACAGACATGCCCAAAAAATAAAAGAAATGAAGCCTAAGGCGAAGTGACAAAACGAAGATGACCCGCCACCGGTGCGCCTCTCCGTCTTCGTCCCACCACGTTCCAGGCACCCCGAAGCGCCCCGTGCCAAGCAGCCCCTTCAGCAAGGGAAGCACCGTCGACACGGCGCTGCTACCCGGACCAGAGGTTCTAGGGTTTCCCCCGGCACGCCGAGTACAGTGGGCAAGGGATTCCCACGACGCCCTCCAGGAAGGAATGGTGCCACCCGCCGTCAAGGATAGACTAGCTGACAGGGATTTCTCCCGACCCCTATCCACAAAAACACCTTGGCGCAAGGGAGCACCACCACCCAGCATCGCCATCCACCAACCTGCGCCACCCCGATCTTGAGTCATCATCATCTATCACTTCGTGATACCAGCGAGCGGCCTTAAAGGCGGCAGCACACGACATCGTCGGGACGATAAACAGCAGCCGGGAGGTACCCACCTCCACCGCCGAGAGGCAGTCATCGACCAGACAGAACAGCGGGGGCACACCAGTCCCCAGCGGGGTCCGGCGGAGCCCAGATGGACTCGTAAAGCCCCGGTCGCCCTGCTGCAATAGGCAGGCCGCAACGCCGCCCTCCGGACCAGGAAACGAGCAAGAAAAACACACGACTCACAAAACTAACTACGAACCAAGAAGACTTTCAGAAATAATTATGGGAGTATAATTACGCACCGGTTTTGCCCAGCAAAACGATTAACCGAGCGGGGCTTAATTAGATTTAGCTCCTTGCCGGCCCGACCCAGCTACAAATGTGACGCAACGGGGCCTCCATCCGCCTGTCCGTGTCTCCGCCGCCATCCCTCTGCCTTTCTTCTCGATTTCTCCAGGCGATCTGGTAGTGGTACTGCTCTACGGCTCTACCTCAACGTTTCCCAGGGCAACAAACTAGATCCTCGTTTGGTAGATCAGCAGCTCCAGGTATTATCCAGCAAGAGCCTCACTAGTACCGCCAGGCCATATACGTGGCAGGACGATTCTACTGCATTTTCCTGAAGGTGTGTATTTTTCTATCTATCACAACTTCTGATCGATGTTTTGCTAGTAGAATTAATCAGATAAATTCAGCCTAACATTCTTTTTCTTTGTTTCGAGAGTGATCAGGCGACGGTATGATGAGCCGTAGGTATTTGAATCTGGTATTGCACGACTTCACGACTTACATGAATCCGGTGTGCCGCATCGATCTCCGCAAGCACCTCTTCTACGGAAGCTCGGAAATCGCACGAGTCGCCAGTGAGAAGAAGACTAAACGAGGAGTGATAGTAGATGGCTGGAAGAAGTTGCCTCCGCCTGCGATCAATTTCCAACCAACGCCGAGTTCCATAAACTCGAGGGTCACGAATTTCTTCTCTCTACTGGAGGTGAGGGTAACATCCTTTACGCCGACCCCCGATGTAAGACCGCGCTCTACAATTTTGACATGAAGTTCGTCCAATCCATCCCCTCACCCAATTCAAGCAAGGAATGTACTGCCATTTCCCTCCCCATAACCCGAGCCGATCCCACGGACCCCATGAAGAAACGTCAATCCCTCTACGTCTTGGACCTGTCTCCCTGCCGCGATGACGAAATCCATTGCTGCTTTGAGGTCCTCACGTACCGCAAGAAGCGGTGGCGCTGGGATCTTTTGCCACGGCCGCCCTTTTTTCGTGATCCAGAAGCAGCCCCTGACTTGTATTCTTATGCGGTGGTTGACCCTGCCACCATATGCATATCATCCTTGGAACAAGAAGGCATAGGTACCTACACCTTTGATACAGTAAGACGTAAATGGAGACGACTTGCGGACTGGGTACTGCCCTTCTTTGGCAAGGCTGAGTATGTCCCCGAGCTCAACCTCTGGTTTGGCCTCTCGGCTTGCAACCCCTCCTCCAGCTTATGTGCTCTAGACCTCTCTGCCATGGACCCTGCACACCCACCATCTCCGCAGCATACGTTGGAGTATCTCCACGTGCCTGAGAACCAGGTGTGGTCGCCAACCCAGGTGCACCTGGTGAACCTTGGATCAGGCAAGTTCTGTGTTGCCACCTTCTTCGGGACCGTGCTGCGCAATCGTCCGTACTCTTCAGATATGTTCTATCCGGACTACTACTCTTCGGATGAGGACACCGATGGGAAGGAGTATGTTGTCTTCACTGGCCTGGAGGTTAAGCGCAGCGATGATGGTGATGGTTCTCTCCAGCTGATCAAGCACATGTCCAAGGGTTACACCGTTGGTTGCCACAACATTGAGTGTGTGTTGTGAAACAATTTGTTCGTCTGGCTGGTGCTCCTTGGAATCGTATTATATCACTGATTGCTTCTAGGATCATGACTTCTTAGGGCAAACATTACATCTTACGGTGCCAGTATGAGTCTACTGGGTGAATGTGAATCATCTCTGTTCCTGCTTTAGATTCTTCCTGTTACTGTTAGTCCGTCTATGTATCTTTGGTTTATTGTAAATTATGCCTGGTTAATGTACGGTATCTAACTCTTGTAAACTGTAAGAAGTTCTTATGTCAATCGCTATAATATTTTACTACTATTAGTATTATAGTTGTTATGAATCATGAGCGATGAATTATTACTTAAGAACAATTGAATTACTAACTTCTAAGGCAGTTGTTTGTTTGTTGAGATGATTGGTTTTATAGCTTTCTTTCATTTAAAATATGTTCCACACTAATCACGTGGAGAAATCGGACGCCTCACCCATACAATCGAGTGAAATGGGATCGTCAAACGGGACTAGCACATGCCACCACGGAGAAGAATTCCCTCCCAAGTTGGCACGGCGCCACTAAAGAAACTTCGGACCCTCCCGAGGCCCCCTGACTTCAAACCACCACCACCACCACCCCCCCCCCCCCCCCCCCCCCCCACACACACAGCAGTCGACTGGATGATATGAACCGATGTAATGGCACTAGCGGTGTCCTCCGAACAGCCTTGCCCAATTGCCATCTGTGTCACACAAGATTCAGGAGCGCCGCCAAGACAAGTGTTATCTACATCTTGCCTCCAGGTTTTGCATGATGTTTGTTATGTTTTTACTGTTCACATAAACCTATCAGATTGGCGAGGCGCGCTGAAGCGGAGCTCTAGGGTTGGCAACGATTTTTCATCTCGTGGGTTGCAGGCTACACATGATCGAAAACCTATACACCACCACTCATTGCAGCAGCACGACGCCTCGTACCTTGCACCCCTGTGGCATTTGGGCCTGGCACAATTTCGCCCTGGCAGTTTGTTACACCTTTCTTTTTTGAGTTTCGGATTTTTCTTTGTCTATGCTTTCTTTCCTTTCTTTTATATTTCCTTTTTGTTTTTTCCCTTTTTCAGTTCTTATGTTCTTTTTTCTCTATTTTCACTTTTTTTCTTTTCTTTTTCCCCTATATATATTTAAAATGTTCACATTGTAAAAACGGTTCATGGTTCAAAAAAAAAGTGCATTGATCACAAAAATTTCAATGTGCTCGAAAAATATTCACATGATTAAACAAAAATCACTAGATTTAAAAAAGTTCATCAATTCAAGAAAATGTTCATTAGGTTTTAAAAAATGTTCACGCTCTCGAAAAAAGGACGTTTTTGGGTTCCAAAAAACACATTCGTGGATTCGAACGGGTTTGAAGGATGTTCATATGGTTCAAACAATATGCATGGCTTTGAAAAACGTTCATTTGTCTGAAACAAAGGTTAACTTTTTTTTCAAAATTTGTACATATATTTAAAAATGAAATGGTTGTGTTTAGAAAAAAATAACTAAAACAAAACTGGTTTCTGAAAAATTGGCTTAAAACAAAAAATAAAAATAAATGAACGAATAGTTTTTAATATTTATAATATTAAACAAAAAAGGAAAACAAGAAAAAATATGTAAAATAGTAGAAAGAGAAAACAAAAATATCCGATGAGCCGTGCGTGCCGCGCCGATATGGGCGGCATCTCCACACACGAGTCCGAGGCGTTCTCTCCGGGGCCGTATATCTATACTACTATTAAAAGAGCAAACACCTTCGGGATACATTAAATTTGTGCCGTTCAATAACCCGATCAACGATCTAGATCGCTCCAATGTTTGACAACTCAACACATCTCTTCGTTTCGTTTTAATTACAGCCAATTGCCACCGCTAAAAAGAAACACCAAACGGTTCGTTAATTACATCTCCGCCGGCCAGCCCCAGCGAGCTCCACGCGCCGCCGCCACCCACGCATCTCCGCCGGCCATGGCGGACATGGTGGCGAGCGCGCGCAGATCCTATGCATCCGCATCGTGGCGACCCGCGTCGGAGGAAGCAGCCGTGGAGCTGGGCCTGGAGGAGATGCGTGTGCGGCGGGCGGGCGACTCCAGGCAGGCGGAGGTGATGCTAATCTGGGTGGTGGCGGCGAGATTCCTGGCGGCGGCTGATGGGCGTTCGATCCGGAGGCGTTCGGGTGACGGAGACGGGCGTGGTGGAATACGGCCGGAATCGCGGCCCCGCGGCTGCGCCCGCCACCAGCGAATCTGAAACGTCATGTAGCTCACGAATCAGTTTATACGATTACTAGCTAGCTGAACCATTTGATTTTGGCAACTTACTTTGCAATTTTTGTTTTGACCAATCTTGTTGTCGTTTAGCTTTTCTTATTTGTACAATTCATTTAGCAACTTGATGAACCATTTGATGAACAATTTATATTGTGATATAATAATTAAGTACTATTTAAGATTTTTTTGTTTTAATTCATTTTAGATCAACTATCACTGCTCGCCTCGCCCTTTGACTGTCGCTTAGTGCATGCTGCTTCTCATGGTCCTTTCATTGTTTCTTTGTTATTTTTTGGATCGTCGAATGTAGTTTTAAGAGAAAGGATAGTATCTTGGCAAACATCGCAAATCATTGGTTGATGACAAAGAAGGCACCTATTTCTACGACGAGAAACAATTAGCGAAAATTGTCAAGACACTTCGTACAAAAGGTACGAATGCTCAAAATGAAGTGCAGATTGTCCATCAGCCCCATGTCAACTCATTAGTAAAGAACTTCTTGTGGACTTCGTTATTTGTGAAATGACATGGTCACATGATTTTGTACTTTGATTTATGCAAAGATATACCTAAGACTTTGGACAAATATGCAGTACTAACGAACCACATACATGTATGAGTTGCACAATCTCTTGGGATGCTTGTCGATATTCATATCATTCTCTAGATGAGGCAATGCACTTGTGGACTTTGTTATTTGTGAAATGACATGGTCACATGATTTTGTACGTTGATTTATGCAAAGATATACCTAACACTTTGGACAAATATGCAATACTAACGAACCACATACATGTATGAGTTGCACAACATTTTGGGATGCTTGTCGATATTGATATCATTCTCTAGATGAGGCAATGCACGCTAAGAAAACGTACACGTCAACTAGTCTTGAAAAAATAAAACAAACGGCCCATTCGTCATGAGCCCGTCGAGAACCCAGCGCCTTCCTCTCCGGTCTCGGCAGGCCCTCATCTTCTCCTTCGGCTCCATCCGGCGCAGCTGCGTGCGCGAAACGACCAATCCCCTCCGCGGAACCTGAGCTTCTTCCGCTTCCACCAAACCTTCCTCTTCTACCCACGTTCCCGCCCCGTTCGCGGCCTGGTCTCTTCTCCAGAGTCCAGACTATTTCCTGCGGCGTATATCGTCCCTGTCGGATTTGCTCGATCTGAATACCGAAGTCTCAAGGTACCAATCTCTCATTCCTTCTGATGTTTAATTAAGATTTTTCGTCTGTAATTTTGTTCCGCATGAGAAATATAGCAGATGCATTGCCACCTGTTAATCTCAAGCATAGATTGCTCATGGCCTCCACTGTTAGCGTTTATACTAGCCAGGTGTTATGGACTTTTGAGTACAGAAAAGTACAGTGTGTCTACTAGCCAGGTGATGTTGTTTGTCGTAAAATTACCATATGGATGAGCCTGCAGGGATTCTTGGTAGCATGGGGCTCGCTTTTCTGGTAACTGGTTGCTGCTCGTGCTTGATGTGGTCATGGTTTGGGAGGGGAATTCCGTTGTAGCATCTTCTGGGAAGTCCACACGGATAATGTTTATCTGTAGCATATTTTGGCAAATGTGTGCTCAATATGTTCGAGCTTGTAAGTCGATATATTCAGATAGGGTCCTTTCTTCCTCTTGTTTTGTCAAAGCTCAAAACGAGTGATAACTTGCTAAAGGTTGATGTGGTCATCAGCTTCTATGCTCGTAATTTTCCGTTTGAATAATCATTTATACTAAAATGTTCATTCCTTAGTTGTATCATCTGTAGCAGTTCTGAAGCATAGGTTATTCTTGTTAGAATGATGCTACTGTCACATGATGGATATCATGGCCGTCAGGCCTAGGATCATCAACTTCGGTGTGTTGTCTTACTTGTATGGGAGACGAAACAATGGTCTAATGTTCCACTAATTCTTATTTCTCATTCTCCAACCATGTTTTCAGTTTATAGTTGGTGCTACTGGAAGCAGATGCTGCTTTACACGCCGGCTATATATTTGCAACGTTGTAGTCACAGCATGTATTTTCAGCCTATTCAGTTGCAAGGAGGTTTGTCACAGAGCATGGCATTATGGAAGTATTCTTGTTCACAAGCTGTCAGTTATCACACAAATATGGCTTTAGTTAGTTTTCCTTGTAAGAAGAAAACATCATCTCGTCTGCAAAATACGACATGCTTTGCCTGCTTGGAGTGGCGCTCTCAATGTGGATTATCTGTGAGAACTCATATCCAAAATGTAAAGCTCGATATGACCTCAAATCACAAGTTTTCTAGTGTTAGCTGGAATTCGAGAAGCTTAGCACCGAAAATAGGAGGTACATGCACTGGACTGGGCTTAAGTTTTGCAATTTCTGGGATGGCAAATGCTGAGGGTCCTGTGGATCCACACGCTTTCGAATCATCCACTAGTTATGCTCATGGGAAGAAAGTTTACACAGAGTACTCTGTCACTGGTGAGTTCATGGACGTCGCACATAACATCGTCTGGACACTTAGTGATTATTTCACATGTGACCCACAGGCATTCCTGGAGATGGGAGATGCTTGTTCCGTTCTGTGGCTCATGGTGCATGCATTAGGTCAGGGAAACCCATACCTGATGAGGTTCTTCAGAGAAAACTGGCTGATGAGTTAAGAACTTTGGTATGTTTATAATGTTCATAGTTTGATGAATAGTGTTCTAAAGACAAAAGGAAATTCATCTTGTGGTTAGTCCTGACTTTTCATATGAACTCTCAATTGTTAGGTTGCTGATGAATTCATCACGAGACAGGCAGAGACTGAATGGTTAGTTCATCTTCATGGTGTTATTCTTCATAACATAATGCTGAGCTTTTGTTTATCCGTTGTTATAATAACAATTTGCAGGTTTATCGAGGGGAACTTTGATACATATGTCTCTCAGATTAGGAAGTCACATGTGTGGGGAGGTGAGCCAGAATTGCTCATGGCTTCACATGTTCTTCAGTGAGTAATTGAACTACTTTCTCCTGAGATAAGCATTTACTACATGATAGCCCTGATCCCTGAATATATCCCTACAGTTTGCTAGTCAGTTAAAATTTACACTGGTGCAGTATCCTAGTGCAGCAATTGCACTGTCTGGCCATATACGTATAGAACTTAGAACTTCTGGATTAATGCATTTAGCATTAATGCGTCATCTGGTTTCAATTCAGAGCCTTAACCTGCACTTTCTGGGTAGTGTCCCTGTTGACCTTGCTTCTTCTTGGATTTCGTTGTGTCTGCACTCTAGGATGTTGTCTCTGTGATTTCAATTTTTCACCCGAAAACAGAGGACGGAGCTGTATCACTCTGTTATAGGAAAACAAATAATGGAAAATTATTCAGCAGTCATGTCAGCTAGAATCTATTAATATGGTTTGAAATAGACCTAGGACAATTGCCGTTTGCAGTTTGGATTTTAAATTTTTGCCCTTCTTTGCGACATTGAGGCACCAAAGTAGTAAGAATACCGTTGCTGTGTTGTCAGGATGCCGATCACCGTTTACATGCGTGAAGAAGCAGCTGGTGGTCTGATAGCGATCGCCGAGTATGGCCAAGAGTACGGGAAAGAAGACCCTATCCAAGTTCTTTATCATGGATGTGGCCATTATGATGCGCTGCAGATACCAGGAGACACCCATCCCAGGTCAAGATTGTGAAACATCTCGAGCTCAGAAATCACGTTGTAAGCTTTTTGGGCTATGTATTCTCTTCTTCCCAAATACATTTATTCTCAGATTATAGTCTGATGCATTGAGCTTCACCTATCCGAACGATTTATCTTTACTCCGGCAGTGATCTTCTTGGCAGCCAGCAGCGTTGGACGGCTACGGGCTGCAAAAAATCCGGATCACAGGTGCGCCTCTCCCGTTGCACCTGGGTCCAGCGGATCTCAACAACCAACGACCGCTTCCTCCGCTGCATGCTAACGTCCAGATGTAACCTCTATAAATACGCGTGTACACATCGCGATCATCGGATCAAGTAGATTTGCACAATTCTAATTTCGGATCAGAGTAAATCTTTCCTCCCTAATAACGACCGCCATGGATACGAGGAGTACGAGGAGGACTTCGACGTGCGCGAGGAGTTCCGCAACGCCGAGCAGGGGGACATGTCCGTCGACGACTACTGCTGGCGCCTGAAGGCGCTGGCCGACGCCCTCGCCGGGCTCGGCGAGCCGGTGGACGACCGCGTGCTGACGCTGCAGTTTCTCAGCGGGCTGAGCCCCAGGTTCCGGGTCATGGGCGCCGCGCTGCTCGCTGATGTGTCGTTCCCCAGTTTTGTGCAGGCTTCCTCTTGGCTGCGCCTTCAGGAGTACAAGCAGTGCCAGGCCGCGCAATGAGGACTCCGCTCGTCGCCGACGAGACAATGACAACGCCGATCGTGGCGGTGGTGGCAGCCCTCATGCCGATCGAGCTTGATCAGGGCGCGCTGGAATTTCTCTGTCTCTCCTCTGATGTACTCCCTAAGTCTGGAATTAGTTGTCGTTGAAATGGGTGTATCTAGACGCGTCGTGAGTGGTCAATCAAGTATAGTTGCACAATTCGACGAGCAGTGTAGCTGTGTTGATCAATCCGGCATGCACACCGTGCGCTCGGATGAGTGTGACACTGGTTTCAAAGTAAGAACAGAGATGCTCAAGAGTTAACTGAACCCATTTGCGTGTCTGCAGCTCTCGACGTATTAACGAAGATCAACTCGGTTCACGGCCTCCAGGTTGGATGCGCCGGATCCAAGTCCTGAAGCGACCAAACGAGTTCCTATTAGGGAGCCTGCTGGAACAGATCGCCTGCATAGCAATCAGAGATTTGATCCATTCTCTCAGTTAGTTGCTGCATCTTGCGCAAAGGTGTATTCCGTTTGAGTTGATGCCTTTTTTCTTCTCTGCAAAATTTGTCCCGGGAATCACACGTGCATTTGTACCGGGTGGAACAGATTATACAAAACATAGGTAATAAGAGTATATTGTGAAATACTGAACCTAGTTTTGGTAATACATACTTATCATACTTTGATTTTAAATATGGTGTTTTAATTTAGGCATTATAAACATTACATTACATAATATGTCTTAGCTATATTTTGAAAGGATTGGGAGTGAATATATCAAACTCATAAATTTTCTACATAGGTTTTTATTTAGTGTCCATTTAGTATAAATGTTATACTCCTGTTACTGTTACTGTTAACCAAGTAGCCATGATCTATGATTTACTCACAAATATATAGTTCAAGGATTGAAATATTTTGGTATGGGCTATTTGAAGGATAAGATTGAACTATTCTATTTTAGATCCAACTTAATTAATGTTGGGTAGATTCCTTAGTGGTCTTTTGTAATTTTTTCGAAAGTAGCCTCAATCGCCTGACTCAAAGTTAAACTTCCTCTTAATTATTAGAGCTCAACTTCTTGAGTGATGAACGACTGATGGCGTCCTCAGTCCTCACTAATTTGGTCATCCCTTTGGTACACAAGGTCGGTAGGGGTATGATTCGCATGCGCCGCCGTTACAAGATAAATGTAAAGAGGTAAGCTAAATGTTTCGCCCACGGTACGATTTTCATACACCACAGTTACAAGATAAATGTAAAAAAGGTCAGGTAAATGTTTTGCCACGCAAGAATCAATGCCCTTGCTTCATCTTCGATTATCAAGATTACAAGCTTAGACGTGTGGGGAAGCGCCGACATTGTTGGGATTGCTCGTACATACAACATCTATTCAAGGCACACGCAATGTCTCCTAACCGGTGGAAATTCCAAGAATTTGAAGCTTATCCCCAAGAAAGAACAATATGACGTGATCTAGGTAGCGAGAGGAATAGATGTCTTGCTAGAATCATGTTCTGTTATTGGCTGCACAAAGTACCTTCCACTACGACTTTATGAGACACAAAAATTGCATCTGCTATCACGATTTTACGGATTATTCTCACTGGAATATATCACAGAACGTTGCTAAGTAAACGTCCAGCTAGATATACACGGACCACTTAGTGTAATAATTGTAGAGATATTCTTGCGTTCTGTACGAGTCAAAATCGGAAATTCACTTTGGCACCCGGTGCATATGCACCTGGTATTTGAAAAACATATTTCAAAATGTCGAAAAAATCTGAAATAAAATTTTGCGGATACGTCTTCACATTCTATGTGTTCACAAAGTTGTTTCACCGAAAATTGATATATTTTGTGCCCTGTGTAAAAAAGACAAAAACAAGTCCCGTGAAAAGGCTTATTTTAGCACCAAATTTTGTCTTTTTTACACAAGACACAAAAAATGTCGGTTTTTCGTGAAATGACTTTCTGAACACATAGCATGTTAAGATATATACGCGAACATTTTTTTTCAATTTTTTTGAACTTTCAAAATACATCTAAAATGCATTTTAAATAAAGAGTGCATATACACCCGGGAGCCAAAACACCTCAAAATATGATATTCTTGGAGTAGTATGCATTATTGCAGGTATTTCCACCGGTGGGAATAACGGGAACACATAGATTCCAAAAAAATGGTCAAAAGTTCTTGCATGGCTGCACGCATTCCACAATTATTTGTAGTAATCTGTCTGCACCAGGACGCATCCCACAATTATTTGTAGTAATCTGCAGACGGAGTAACGGTATTATACTATTCTCGCAGAAAACTACGGAGAATTTCTTGTTTGCGATCTTCACTTCATCCATGCATGATCCACACGCAGCTAGCATCTGTTTCAAAAGAAAAAGATTGATCCATGCAGCATTGCGAGGTCGTTCTCGCTGATCAAAGGTACCTTATGCCCTCCAAGAAATCCTTATCACTATCGGTAATTATGCCATGCAGATACACACATACAAACACACACAATATGGGGAGCTTGTTACGTTCCTGGGCTCTTCAGGAATAGCATCCTCGGATATGGTTCGTCACTTTAATCTGCAGCACACGGTTCTTGATGTGCCTATTCTCGAGAATTGATTCACGGGAAACAAACTTTGGATGCATTAATTCTCGTTAATTATGTAAGGAAGATCAGTTTACGGATATAGAGGTAACTTCTTCCACATTTCTCACTTTGCATCATGGCTGTATGTATGTGAAATGTTGGTACTCCCTTGGTATCACGAAAACTTATCGTTTTGGACATGTCCCCAGTCAAAATATTAAAACTTTGACAATGATATAATTTTAATTATTTGGATTGAAAAACAGAAAATCAGTGTAGATTCGTCTCAAAATGTGATTCTTGGAACTTATAATTCTCTTGGTTTTTTATACACCTACTATAATATAAGTTTGTGTTCTAAGTTACGTCTTGAAACCGTGTTAATGTCCATAACAACAAAAAGGTATGCAGTATACATGAAGTAAGGTTTCAGAAATAAAAAGGAAAATGTCAACGTCCCCCTCTCCTAAACCCTAACCTATTGCTTTTTCTCACCTTTTCTCTTAAGAGTTTTACCCCTAAGTTAACGTGCCACAAAGAACTTTCACCCCTCTATATTGTTTCTGTACCAAAAAATGCTTTTTTATTTAAGATATCTAAAGTTCATGTATATAGATTGTGGCGTAATTTTATGACCGTAGTTTTTTTTGTTCCAGTTACATCCCATACAAAAAAGTAACTCATACTCGACACACTACACCATGGACCAAATTTGGGGGCAAAAAGCAGCCGGCAAAGATCCACTTAAGAAGGCAGTTTAACAGCCGGGAAAAATAAACTGCCGGTAAAGATTGGTCAGGGCACACTCTATCTGCCGGCAAAAATGGAGATCTACCGGCTATCAACTGCCGGTAATAATAAATATAAATCGGGCAGCTGAGTTGCCGGCACAAGTGATTCCCGGCAGATAACACATGTGGCTGCGCGTAGCGAAAATATTCGCGGGGTGTGCAGACTTAGCGCGCGTAGCGAAAAAATTTCAGAGGCAGCGCGCGGGGTGGGTCAAAGCTAAGCGCACGCCTGACACCCCACGCCACCGCCCTCCCCCTCTCCATCTAGATTCCTCTCTCAGTCTCGCCCTCGACACCACGCCGCCGCTCCCATCCTCTCTCCTCCGGGAGCACCGCCGCGTCCAATCTCAACTCTCGCGCGCCCCACCCTGAGCCTCACGAGGAGCCGCTCGTGCGCCGGCCGGTGTTGGAGCCGTCGGCTGACTCGACCCGTTGCGTCAGAGCAAGGGACGGATGCGACAACGCGGGAGGGAGCTGTTTCACTGCCCCGAAATGTGACCTTTACCGGCAGATAACGTGCCCCCACATTTGGTCCATGGTGTAGTGACAGTGTTTGTAACTTTGTATATATCACAAATGTTGTTAATATTATGAAACCAAAACCTACATGCATATAGTTTATGCAGTTACTTATCTGTGTATTTCGTTTGAGATATGTTTTACTGGTAGGCATGACTGTGTCTTCTTTGAAACCGGTCAAAGGGGTTACCAATGTTTTGCGAGGTTACTTGCATTGAGCCCAAAACATGTTTCGGGAGAAATAGTGAGACAAGCCAAATAGCCAATAGTTTACTGAACAAACCTAGAGTTTTGAAAATGGCAAGATAATGTAAAACGAATGTATACTGCAATTAGTTGAAAAGTGAAAATATATAACACAAATTTACAAGTATGTTTCGTCAACAAAATCCATGGGTACGCGTCTAGTCGAATAAATTTGAATCGTTGGCGGAGAATTTGACCATGATCTACCATGTCAGACAAGGCTATGATATCGATTAACTGGAATTGATAAGTATTAACATGCTAGGTCTGCCTCCAATTAAGCTCAATACCCAATACTGATGCGAAACACCCATGAAAAAAGAAGAATTGGTTACAACATATTCCCGTGTCATCCAAATTGCAAGGTCCCTCCTGATGAAGGCCCCCATGGATGACTAGTGGCCACCGTTAGCACCCACCCGGCCGTGCTAAACAAACAAACCCAATACTCCGAGAGCATCCTCTAATATTCCACCTTTTCTTAGGGCGTCTCCAATGCTTATTTCTAACTTGGGTCATAAGCTGGGTCCCACAGTATGTGCTATAGCAAACTGAATTTCTCACAATGCTTAAGTACCGGATGGGCTTTAAGCTGGAGCCCACCTGACAGATTTCTTTTATTTTTCGCCCAACCGCCAGCTCTTCGTTGCACGAAGTCAATCCCCAAATCCCTCCGCTCTCTCGACTAAATCGGCGACGACCTCGTCGTCGTGGCCCTCTGATTCAGCCCCTCCACGCTCACCGCTGGGCGAGGCGGCCCTCGTCGTGACCGCTGGTCTCGGCCGCCTCCGCGCTGGCCGCTACGCATGGCAGGCCTCGTCGCGGCCGTCTCCCGCTGGTCGGTGGGCGTGGCAGCCTTCATCGAGTCTTGCTAGCCTATGTCTTCCTTCCATTCAACCTCAAGCATCCGATGGGAGCAGCACGTGCTTGAATTTGATTTTTCTTTGATTCGTTTCTTACAGATGCTAATTTTTTCTCTCACCGTGAGTGCTAGTATCTTTTTTCCGCTTAAGAGGGTCTGAAATTGGATAGATCAGCTCTTGTTAGCATGCATAATGTTGTCCTTTTTTTGCAAATTTGGATCGTGTTCTTCTCTCTTGTCTCCATGGCGAGTAGGCAGGTCAGCTTTGGCCAGCAGGTCAGATCTGGACCATGGGCGACAACCTCCACCGGCAGTCCGGCAGCGCGCCCTTTTCCTCCGTGAGCACAGGGGTTCGTCGCCGGCAACTTTTCTCCTCCACGGCGAGGTGCTGGTGGCGGATGTGCCCGTGCCCTACCGTCCTGGAGCTCGCGGGAGAGAAACGGCCATGCGCCTCTGCTGCGACCTGCGAAGAGCGGAGAGAGAAAGAATTGTTTTTTTTCCCCTTGTGGCTCGGTCATACCGGTGTGGTCGACCACAAGAATTTTTCTCTCAAGACCGACGCACACAATGCTTATTTCAGCCTATGGGCGACCTCAAGACCTTAAGACCGAGCCTTATTTCCACATTGGAGACGCCCTTAGCACTTTATGCCGTTAACAACAAAAGCTTGGTGCTTCTTTTTCTGTCTGTGTGTTGGATCAAGCAAACAAAAACCAACTTTTTCTCCACGGATAACGGGAACAGTGAAGCACACGCTTGGCACAAAGCAGGAGGATCGCGCCCATGTGGAGCCACATGGTTCATCACGAGATCGTCTGGCCGAAAAGCATGGGATTTTACGTTTCCCCCTTTGATTCCTTGCGTCGACGGGATCGGAATATGAGCTTCGATCTGCCCACCGGATCGAGGAAGATGCAGCAGCTACCTGCTGAGTGTTTCATCATATGGTGATTAATAATTAAGCTACATCAATGACTGATTGGGTAGTTTAAGATCCAGGCTGGCCTTGGTAAGTTCAGTTAGCCTGATTAGTGAGCTCCCGAAAGCGTGGAATCGAAGAATTTGAAGGGAAATTTTACATCGACGAAGTAACATGGTAATAACACTGATCTGTTCTAGCACAAAACATAAGGACAGTGCTCTCTGCAGGAAATCAGATTTCGTCAACTTGTTTGCCCAAACTTAGTACTTTCTGATCAGCGAGACATGTTCGGAGATCGGCTTAGTGGTAAAATACCACTGTGATCTTTTGGGGGCATATTATTAATATCAGGTGTCAGTGCAGCCGGAAGACGATAGGCTGCCTAGATCCTGCAAGATCGCCCTGCAGTCTCTGCCTTGCTTGCACGCCCGTGAATGAACTTTTCGCTTTTTTATAGGTTGTTTCATTTGGTTAGCGGATCTGTTTATGTGTGCGGTTTCGCGAGTTTGTGGCGGCTCGTGAGTCCACGTAGTCGACTGGCTGCGGGCTGGGCCGGACTAAGAGCATCTCCAACAGCAGCGCTAAATACGCCGCGCGCCCAAGAAACCGCCGATATGGCGCGCGCGCACCCGTTTCGGCGTCTCCAGCAGCCGCGGTAAAACTCCGCGCGCGGTAAAAAGGGGCCAGCGCGCTGGCCCGAGCGGTACTCCCTGCGCTGAATTTGGGACGGCCGAGCCAGCGCGCGGTGCGAAAGGGAAATTGCGCGCGAGAGAGCAACCGCCGCCCGGAAAATTCCCCACCGCTCCCGCCGTCGCCCTCGCTTCGCGTAGCGCGCGGTGCCGCCGGCGGAATTCCGGCGATGGAAGGCAACTCGAGCGTTCCTCCGACCCCGCCCTACGTGCGCGACCCCTCTCCCGTCGGCGCCGCCGCAAACCCTAGCGCGAGCGTGACCAACCCCGCCGACGGCACCACACCAAATCCCGGCGTGGGGCTCGCGCGCGGCCTTTTCACGGCGCCACGGCCGAACTCCGTCGGAGCCGTCGCGCAGGCGCCCGGTGCGCAGCGGCGGAACATCCTCACCAAGCGCCCGATTGCGGCGGCGACGGCGGCGGCAGCCAAGAAGATGAAGAAGGTGGGCGGCGCCGCTGCGGCGCCAGCGAACAAGAGGAAGGCGACGCCAGCGCCATTGATGACCCCGCCTCCGCCACCGCCACCCGTAGCGCCGGCACCCGCGCTGGAGCCGGAGGATGCAAATAGGGTGCTTGACGAAATGCCCATGAGGTACTTTTCTCCATCTTGCTTGATAATTCGCTTGATTCGTCCCCTTAACTTGACTAGGTTCAACTTATTTGCAGTTTGAATGATGATGCACCTCCGATGGGCATGGGAGCACCTCCGATGGGCATGGGAGGCATGGGTGCATCTCCAAACATCTTCGGAGCATATGGTGGGATGGGCACCATGGGAGGACCGCCGCTTAACTTGGGTGCAACCATGGGTACAGGCAATGCTACCATGATGTCTCCTATGCCTTCGGATGGTGCATGTGGAAATAGTGCAAGCACCGTCCCCGTCAATGATGAAGATGGGGTTGGACAAGGTGAAGAGAAGGAGGAGGATGAAGAGGAGGACGAAGAGGAGGAGGAAGAAATTGGAGAGAAATAAGCACTTTGGATTTGCTATGTTGCTATTTTGCTATGTTGCTATGAAATTTGCTATGTTGCTATTTTTGTAAATTATGCACTTTGGTGAATTTGTGCTATAAATTATGCACTTTGGTGAATTTGTGCTATGAATTTGCTATTTTGCTACTTTGCTATCTTGCTATGGCGCTGCTCGCGCGCGCTGCATTTTAGCGCGACTGCTGAACCGCGACAGCGCCGCGCTACATTATAGCGCGGCTGCTAAAGCAAAACTGGCGACGCGCGCGACAAATCGCAATTCTGGCGCCGCAAAAAAAATATAGCGCGCCGGCGCGTAGCGCTGCTGTTGGAGATGCTCTAAGTGGCTCACACTGTCACACAGTGGACCGTCAACGGGCCGAAAAAACCAAAATGAATAATTCAGGTTCTTGTGTTCCAAAAATGCATTATTTCACAACAATTAATGTTGCTCCCTTTCTCAAAACCTTAGCCACCAGCAATGCTCCCCTCCACCTCCAACCGCCACTCCGGCACCGAAACGGTGGAGGGGAGAGATTCGCATCTCTTATTTCGTGTAGTAGGATTTATTTAGTTTGGTTTGTGTGTCATGGCTATGTCGCTAAACGTGATGACGGTGTTTCTTGAACAAAAATCTACTCGATGCAATTTTGTCTATGTGGCACTTGGTTCAACGTTGTTAAGAAGCTTGTGAGATTTTGTCCCTGTCTGTCTTAATGGACGGCGTGCTGATTTTTTTGCCTCGGTGCGTTTCTCTCTCCGACCATGATCAGAGGATTTCAGTAGCGCAGTGCTCCTCCGAGCTACTTACTGGCGCGAGACATGGTGTGACGAAGGGGGTAGACTCTCATCCCTCATTCGATGTTGTAAAGATTTCGTTAATTTAGTTCGTGTACCACGACAATGTCGCTAAAATGGCAATGATAGTTTTGTTGAACATAAATCACATGTTCCAATTCCCTCTAGGTGGCGCTTGGTTCAACGTTGTTGAGAAGCTCATGACATTTTGTGAATGTTTTTTATCCTCTGCAACTCAAGTACTTTAGTGGTTTAGTTTCTTGAAGTTGTTTATCATGGTCGAGAGCAATGGCCGCCGCGGGACGACAAAGAGTTTGGCTTCGCCTTTGATGAAAATTTGAGAGCCCAGTCTTGACTATATTTTACCCTTTGTTTGTGTTTTTCATATCACTGGGTTAGTTGAAAATGTTAACCCATCATATATTATCTTTATCTAATATAAGCTTGATTTGATTTCAAAAAATTATGTTTGTCGGCTGTAGCTAAAAAAAAGTCTTATGGCTAGTTCGAGTTGATGGAAATAAGTAGGATTTTGATGGATGCGCATTCGACTGCTCGAGCCACCTATTTTCAGCTAAAAACTACACATGCATTTTGGGACAGAGCTCTAAATTAAGTGATTAACCAGTGATGAAAGGGAAATAAAAAAGGGAGCGGTGGCCATGGCCGGCGGCGTAGATACGGAGACCACAAACTCGATCAAAGCAGTACCCTCTCCACGACGGCACTCCACTTCCTTCCCTCCTTGGTTTCCAGTAACTTCCGCATTATAAATACGGCCGAGCTTCTCACTCCCGAATGCTAAACTGCTATATGGGGCCCCAGTCAAAATCACCCTCGCCTTTTGCGCCATTAAAATACTCTAGCCAGAAGAACTCCCGGAAGCGAAGCAAAGCAAACCAGTAGCCCATACCTTCTTCCTCCCCGGTACGTTTCCCACGACCGGAGGATTTTCAGTGCTCCGAGCTACGTACTCGCTACGTGTGGAAATTAGGGAGTCGGAGGCGGGTGATGTACGGCGCGCAGCTGTCCAAGGACCTGAACCTGTCAATCCAGCAGCAGCAGCAGCCGGTTACTGGTGTGCGCACGCCGCCGCAGATGAGCTCTCCCGGCTTGCTGCGGTACAGGTCGGCGCCGAGCACTCTGCTCGGCGACGTGTGCGGGGACTTTCTCCCGGCCACCGGCGCCGTTGATGGGCACCGTCCCGGGGAGAGCCCGGACCACGCAGCCGACACCGTCTTCGCCCGCTTCCTCGCCGCCCCGCCCCGCCCTGCCGCGGCGCCGGGCAGCCACTTTTCGACTGACAACGCCGCCTCCATGGCCTCACCCTCACAGCAGCAGCAGCAGCTGATGTATCAGTCGCAGCAGCAGATGGCGGCCATGGAGGGCCTGTTCCGCACCAACAGCTCCGGAGGCCCGGACCCCGCCGCCGGCGCCGGTGGCGGCAACAACGGCCTGCTCCGGCAGAGCAGCTCCCCCGCCGGGTTCCTCAATCATCTGAACATGGACAACGGTAGGTAACATAGACTTTTCTCCAGTAATTCGAGCTTAACTTTCTTGGTTCTGGCGCGCGCTCTGCGCAGCAATCATGAGCTGCTCGACTAGATACATAGACTGATAGAGTAGCAGCCGCTTTCCCATTTCTGGAACTTTCTCGTCGTGCAGTTAATGGGACACTGTTGTCACCCGTAGGATACGGGAATATGCTGAGAGCGGGCATGGGCGGCGGCGCCGGCAGCGAGTACAGGAACGGCGACGCGCGGCTCAAGGGGCAGCTGAGCTTCTCGTCGCGGCAGGGGTCGGTGATGTCGCAGATCTCGGAGATGGTCAGCGAGGAGCTCGGCGGCGGCAGCGAGGACGAGGACGAGGCCGGCAGCAACAGCGCCGCGCGCGGCTACGGCCACGGCGGCATCCCCGGGTACCCGGCGATGGCCAGCGGGTGGGACGAGCCGTCCCCGCCTCTGCCGCTGTCCGATGGCCTGTCCCCTGGAACCACGAAGCGCCCCAAGAACGGCGCGTCGCGGCAGTTCAGCCTGCCGGCCAGCGGCAAGCCGTCGCCCGAGATGGCGGCCATCGAGAAGTTCCTCCAGTTCCAGGACGCCGTGCCGTGCAAGATCCGCGCCAAGCGCGGCTGCGCCACCCACCCCCGCAGCATCGCCGAACGGGTCCGTAGTCCGTACCGCACCATTTTCCATGAGCTGAGCTCGAAAGTGCCCGTGCCGCTACGGCAGCTTCGATCTCGCCGATCGCCACTGACGTCGTCGTGCCGTGTACGCAGGTGCGGAGGACGAAGATCAGCGAGCGGATACGGAAGCTGCAGGAGCTCGTCCCCAACATGGAAAAGGTAAATTTACCCAGCCGGCCGTACGAACGCCATGCCCATACATGCACGGCTCTGCGATCGATCTACTCCATTAGTAGTAAAATCGTTGGACCTTTGCATGATTCCACATTTGGTTTGCGCGCCATGTAAGGACCACGCCGTGCACGCCGGCCGGTTCCATGGCTAGCCCGGAGTAGCCATTACTGGTGTACTACAGTAACTGACTGCTTACTAATTTGGTGCCTATCGCTGCAGCAAACGAACACTTCCGACATGTTGGATCTGGCTGTCGACTACATCAAGGAGCTCCAGATGCAGGTCAAGGTATGCATGCTCACGCCATCGAATCCCTCATGCCTTGGTGCTACATTTTGCGTTCGAAAGCGTAGTGGATAAGTGGTGATAGTGAGATGGATCGACGAGGTAATCTCGTTGCGTGCGAGCTCGCTCACCGGAAATGTTGAAATCGGCTAGATCTGCCCTGTGGACGAGGGCAGGGGGCAACTTTAATTAGGCATATATCCAAATCACACATGTTCTGTATGATGATCCAAATCACAATTGATGTTTTTTTTCTGCCGGCCATGCATTTTGAAATTCCTCTAACTGGCCACGAACTAATTATTCTCGATCGAAGTTGCTGATTAGTGTTGATCTTGTCATTGATGAAGGTGATGAACGACGGGCGGACGAGCTGCACCTGCTCGGCGAGCAGCAGAAGCGCTTCGCCGGCTGATGAAAGCTCAACGGCCGGCCGGTGCAATGCGGCCAACGCCGGAAGAGTGGAAGAAGCATCTGCACCGCCGGATCAACACTCGTAGTCGCTTTCCCTTTTGAGTTCTAGGCTCGTAGCTATTATCAGCAGCAACAGAGTGTTTACCCGTGTACGTCCGTCCGCAGAACTGAACAGAGGTACTGGACGGGCCAGTGCTGTCATCAATCAATCATCAACAGCTTGATTAACAGTCGTCAGCGGACCCCTGAAACAAGCGGACCCACATGTCAGCCACGTCTGAAAGCTTGATTTTAGTTCGATCTCCACTTTGTGGTCGTCACGCACTCGCGCTGCGGCAAAACCCTGCGAGGTTCTGTTGCCTAGGTTTGGATTGTGAAGTGTACATACCCTGCAATAAAAAATTACTAAACGACTGGCTTTTATTCTTTCAATGGACCTGTAGCAACCATATATATATATATTTAATGTTTTTCAGAACCTGTGAAAGGGGTGGTTTGGCGTCTAGAGAGTGTCCAAAACCGTGAAGAGTGGCGGACCCAGAAACTATCGGAAGGAAGCCGGGCAATCAAGCTAATTAAAGACATCGGAATTTTAGACAAAAGCACTATAGAAAATCATCAAATGCAAGCTTTGCGTCGTCGGCAAGCCTAGGATCATTATTATTTTCACGCCATCCACTTTGCGCCGGAACGAACTAAATTTCATACGGAACCCTCGTAAAATACAAGATTGGGTTTGAAATAGTTGGTCATAAAAATTCTCACGTGCCTTTGATCTTATCATGGAGCACAACTATCATGGCCTTTATCAAATCCTTAATGTTGAGAACATACTCCTCTATTCTCTCTATTTTTTCAAGGATGTTGCTTATTACCCGTATCGGAATCATACTCATCATCGATGAGCTCTTCGAATATAAACTTATCAAAATGTGAGTATTCAAACTCACCATCTGTTGAATTAATGCCTATAAGTGAGAAAAATAATCTAGTTTCTATTGGATATTTTGTTGATCACATGACGAACGGGTTGTATGTCTGACGGAGTAATTGTACCTTGGCACGACATACAGAATGACGACCGTGTCTAGGGTCTAAGGCGAGACTACCGATTCGGAGCGACGACATAGCTAGTGTGAAATGGAGGAGTGACACTTGGGGGGGTGGGGGGGGGGGGGGGGGGGGGGGGGAGGTTGAGCTTTATTCGGAAAGATTTGGAGTGCGTATGGGTTGTATATAATGGCTAGTGTGAAATGGAGGAGTGACACTTGGGGGGGGGGGGGGGGGGGGGGGAGGTTGAGCTTTATTCGGAAAGATTTGGAGTGCGTATGGGTTGTATATAATGGGTGTCGGACAGTCCAAACAGTTGAGTTAGGTAAGAGGGGTCCGATTGGGAAGTACTTTTCTCTCCGGCCGGACGCGGGATCGATTGGTTTGGCTTTACATAACAACATGCAGGGTCGAGGGTCGGCTGTCCTCAGAAGTATAATATTGTGTTATGGAATAAGAAAGAGTATACACCCAGTACACCCTACATGATCTCTCGTAATTTTGATATTCTTTAGTGTCTTTATTTTCTTTTTTACTCCCTCCGTTCTACAATGTAAGACGTTCTAGTCTTTTTTCACATGCACACGCACACACATTATCTAGACACGTTTAAGTGCATGTGCCCATTCTTTTTAGTATGAATCTATACATGCATGTGTAACACGTAAACTTTTCGCCGTATTGTAAAATAAAAAAGAAAACATGCGGGGTCGGCTGAAGCCGAACGAATGGGCAGATCCATCGAACGAGGAGCATAATGTGGATTTTTATTTTCACGAATGTCAGCTACTCAGCCGTCACTGTCTCCTGATCATCTGTTGCTGCGATCTCATCTGCGCCTCCAACGAAAACCACGGGCGCCTGCGTGGCGCCGCCGCTGGTTGCGTGGCATGGCTGTTTCCGCCGTTACCAGCACACGTGGGCTCGTTAAAATGTACACGTCGTCGCCGATCAGCTCCTTGGCCGGGCGGGCTCGAGCCTCGGTCGTCCCGGCTATATAACGGCCGCAGATCGACGTCCACGAAACCAGGGCCCAGGGCCAGGGCCGGGCTATCCAGTCTGGGTTGGTCCGTCTGTGACGTACGCAGAAACGAGGAAAGACAAGAAGTGTGACGTCGCGATGACAGCGACGGCAGTGAACCGTGAGACCGGCAGTACCCCAATACCGGCATGTCGGCAACTCGGTGTCCCGCAGTCTCGCTGGGAAAACCGGTAATGGCTCTCATCGCTCTTTTTTCCTAATACAACTTTGCAAAAAATCCTAGTATGCCAATTGAATATCACACGAAAAGTGCAAAAAATCAATTTCAAATACTTTGTGTTTAAGCTACACAAAAACGATAAAAGGGTGAATTCGAGTATGCATATTTTCAAATCTCCAAACTTATCAGATTTTGTAACCCATTATACAAAATATTTGAATTATTTTGCAAGGTTGTGGGAGTGGGATACATCATTGTTACCTCTGAAGTTTTTTCTAGAATTGTTTGAAACTCATAAATATAATTTTTGATTTTTTTAAAATAGCAGTAGCACTGGAGCTCGGGGGCCAAATACACTTTCCGCCTGAATTCTCCCTATGTGAAAATCGATGATGATATCTCTATCTAAAATTAAAAATTCATATTTTCAAGGTTTTCAAAATCTAAAAAAAAATCCTGCATGTTGTCAACGATGTATCCCACGAACGTGAAAAATCGCATTTTCAACCTTGGGAGGCAAAGTAATTACTTTCCGGTTGCCTTAGACATAAAAATCTACCAGACTATTTAGATTTAATAAAATCAAAAAATAAGACCAATTGTGGAGATGCATACACTAATACAAATGAACCGCACTAAAAATAATTTAGAAATGCAAGTATATACATTTTCCATCATAGGATTATATACAACCATTTTGAACCATATTGATTACAGATTAATTTGTGACATGAAAACCAAATGAAGGATGTCTCACTTCGAACCGTCTATGATGACAAAAAAAACCGAAATCAAGGAGCATTCGCGGCTTCGCGCCATCGGGTGATCAGGTCCGACCCTAGGTATCGTATGTACGCACGAGCGCCCATACGTGCACACACACATCAATCACCTTCGTGCAGTGATGCCACCTCCTCCGTGTAATCACCCGGCTATGGCTTGGATGTTGGGCTTGCCTCCCCGCCGGACAAGAAGCACGGCGAGGATAATATATATTCTAGCGAGAGAAGTTCAATCAAGTAGGTGTGAGTTAAAAAAAAAAATTGCGTGTCTTAGCATAGCATATGCAATTTTCACATGGAAAATTGTATGTATGAAGTTGGAATGGATGGTTTGAAATTAGGCCTATTCCTCACAAAAAAAAAGGCCTCGGAAATCGCATGGCAAGTGGAAAGTGGAAACACAAGAATGTGGAGTGACTCAATCGTGTTGCTATCTCAAAAAGACTCAGTTTGTGCTGGGCATGTCGAAATTCCTCATCCGTCCGTCCTAGCGTCCAAACCAATGGAAGTATCTAGCCAGATACTCCCTCCGTCCCAAAATAACTGTCTTAGATTTGTCAAAAAGTGGATGTATCTAGACATGAAACAAGTATAGATACATTTACTTTTGGACAACTTTGAGACACTTATTTTGAGACGGAGGGAGTATTATTTTTTATAAGTATCTTGCTAGATTTTTTTTGTATGTATCTAGCTAGATTGATACAGTAAGTAAAACTCCCGTCACGCCAATGGCCAATCGGCCAACAAACATGCCGCATTCGACATGCACGCGCACGGTGTGCTAGTGGTTCTGGATCATTAGCAGGAGTACGTCCGGCCGGCAGAAGAAAGAGAGAAAAAAATCTCACGTGATGAAGTGAACAACAGGGACGTACCGGGAACGAAATGCACGCATCTCGATCCTCGAATTGAGTCGATCCCGGTCACGTTTGCAATCCATCCGTCACGAGTGCCGGCCATGTTACAGAGCTACGAACTCACGACAAATCCATGGCTTAAGCTGGGAGGCTGCAACTAGCCTCCCAACGTGCTGTATCAGTGAAGCCACGTACGTACTGTCCTTAACTGAAATAAAAATGCATTTTTTTTTATAGATAAAGAGCTTTATTACTTATAAAAATATTACACCCGGCCTCTGCATATTAATGCACACAGCCGCAATCCAAGTGACCAAATAAAAGAGTATGAAGCACTAGGCGAATTACAATCAAGAAATGAATAAAGTAGAACGCCAGCACTGGAGACGATCACTAACGCCTATGGAGGACCAATACGGCGATCAAGCGACCATCCATGTCGGGAAAAAATATCCCTCGCCACCTCTTCCAAACGTGCACATGCCTCCGTAAAGAGGCCTCGATGACCCTCCCGTTGTAAGGTGGACCACGAACGGAGAATACTTGTGCACCGGTAGATTACCTGCAAACGAGAAACATCTTTATTATTGAAAACCTTGTCATTTCTACTTAGCCAAAGCGACCAAATAACAGCTATCGCTCCCACCCTGATAACGGTCTTATACTTTTTATCGATCCCATGCAGCCAATTGCCAAAAACATTAGCAACAGACTTTGGTTGATATAAGTTAGACGCTATCTGGATGGATGACCATATAGAACGTGCGAAACTACACTCGAAGAATAAGTGTTTTATTGTCTCTTGTTGTGGACAAAACATACACTTCGTACTTCCATGCCAATTCCGTTTAACAAGGTTATCCTTAGTTAGAATGACACCCCTACGAAGATACCACGTAAATACTTTATTTTAAGTGGATCTTCATTTGCCATATTTTTTTATTATCATCGACTGGTACATCGGAATGTACTAACGCCCTATACATAGAATCCACGGAGAATTTTCCATTCGCACATAGATTCCAACGAAACTCATCGGGCCTTGTGTGAGTTGAACCGAAGTCAACCGTGCCAACAAGGAGTTCCAAGACGTTAGTCTCGGCCAATTAGATCTCGCCTGAACGTCACATTCGGAGGAGAGCACTGCATGACAGTGGCAATGGTATCCCTTTATGACGCACAATATTGTATAGGGCCGGATATTGATCCCGGAGGGTAGTATTACCTAACCATTTGTCCTCCCAGAATCTAATCTCCGAACCATCCTTAATATTAAATACCCCGAAGCGAAAGAAATGTTTCTTTGTCGCCATCAGTCCGGCCCAAAAGTGGGAGTCACCAGGTTTCCAGTACACCTGTGATACCGCCTTTGTACCAATGTATTTTCTCTTAAGGAGCGTTTGCCATATCCCATTTCGGTAAGCAACTTAAAAAGCCACTTACCTAGAAGGGCTGAATTCTTGACATTAAGGTCATGAATACCCAGCCCTCCCTGATCTTTGGGTCGACAAACAACATTCCATTTAGCCAGTCTATATTTCTTTTTCTCACCATCTCCTTGCCAAAAGAATCTTGATCGGAAGTAATCCAATTTATGCAAGACCCTTTTGGTATTTGGAAGAAGGATATCATATACAGTACCATGTTTGTCAGTACCGAATTAATGAGAACCAACCTCCCACCAAGAGATAGCAATTTTCCTTTCCAGCTAGATAGCCTTGCTTGAAGACGTTCCTCGACATGTCTCCATTCCGCATTAGTCAGTTTCCGATAATGTATTGGTATTCCAAGATACATTATTGGAAATTGACCTGCTCACAGCCAAATAATCGGCGTATTGAGCAGCTGCTTCTTGAGCCTCGCCGAAGCAAAACAATTCACTCTTGTGGAAATTAATTTTCAATCCCGATAATTGCTCGAATGCTGATAATATCAATTTCAGATTCGCTGCTTTATCTAGATCATGTTCCATAAAGAGGATTGTATCGTCTGCATATTGAAGGATAGATAATCCACCATCTACAAGATGAGGAACTACACCTTCAATTTGGCCATCCGTCTTTGCACGTTCAATCATGATCGTCAACATATCCGCCACTATATTAAATAGTATTGGCGATAGCGGATCACCTTGCCTTAATCCCTTTTTTGTTTGGAAGTAGCGACCGACGTCATCATTGACTTTTATCGCACACTACCCCCAGAAACAAAATTCTGGATCAAGCACACCACTCGTCTGAGAACCTTTCATTCTCAGAGTCTGTAGGAGGAACGGCCATTTGACCTTATCATAAGCCTTTTCAAAGTCGATTTTAAATATCACCCCATTTAGTTTTTTCGTATGCATCTCATGGACGGTCTCTGTAGAACCACGACCCCGTCTAGGATATTCCTCCCTTGCATAAAAGCTGTTTGGGTAGGTTTTACCACATGATCAGCCACGAATTTAACCTGATGGTCGCCACTTTTGTAAAGATTTTGAAACTAACATTCAGAAGGCATATGGGCCGATACTGTTGTATCCTTTCGGCATTCTGAATCTTAGGTAACAAAACGATTTCCCCAAAGTTAAGGCGAAATAACTCAGTTGTCCGGCATGTAAGACAGCCAAATAACTCAAGCAATCAGACTTGATGATTTCCCAAAATGCTGGTAGAACTCAGCCGGGAAACCATCAGGTCCAGGCGCCTTGTTATGCTCCATCTGAAAACTGCCTTACTAACCTCCTCTTCAGAGAAAGGAGCGGTAAGAAAGTTGTTTTCCTCCGGAGTAACTTGGGTAATATCATCCGTTCGAGACTCATCTAGAGTGAAGTTTCCTTCCTCGGGAGCCCCGAACAAACCTTTGTAGTAGTTCGTGATATATTCCTGAGCTGAGCCTGTCCTCGATCAAGCCTCATCCTGATGAAGAGAATGAATACGTTTCTTCCTATGTCTGCCATTAGCAACATTATGGAAATACTTCGTATTCGAATCCCCTTGCAGATAAATTGAGCCTTAGATCTTTGGTACCATTTGAGCTCTTCTTCCCGCAACATACGACCCACCTGCTCATTCGAGTGCCGTTTTAGGTCACTCTCATTTGCTGATAAGGGTCGTATTTCTGCTAGTTTATCAAGCTCATCGATAATGGAACAGAGGCGCTCTTTCTCTTTTTTAAGCATACCAGTTGTGTGTCGCGCCCACCCACGAAGGAATTTACGCAAATTGCGCATCTTGTTATTCCATCGTTGGATAGCACTGTCGCCCACAACCGGCTGAGACCATATCCTTTTAACCAAATCATCAAAACCATCCCGCAATAGCCAACCTAATTCGAATTTGAATTGAGGCTTAACGGGCGGTTGCAACGATCCAGTAGATAGGAGTATGGGGGCATGATCCGAGAAAGCCTCAATACGCTCTAAAGCACGACCGTTACCAATGGATATTTATCCTCCCAACGAGAGTCCATCAGAACCCGGTCCAGCTTCTCGTATGTCGGCTCAGGGAGACTATTAGCCCATGTAAATTGTCTCCCTGTCATATGAACCTCCCTTAAGGACAAGCTATCAATTACAGCATTGAACAAGAGAGGCCAGTGACTGTCGAATCTACCCCTGCTTTTCTCGTGACGGTACCTCAGCATATTGAAATCCCCTCCTATAAGAATAGGGTGCGGATTATCCTTAGCTAGATTAACCAGTTCTCGAAGAAAAGCAGCCTTATATTCTCTTGGGCGGCACCGTACACAGCAACCAAACTCCATATAAAGTTGTCAGACTTGTTGCGGATGTGAAATTTAATATGAATTCACCATCCGAACGGTCCAACAACTCCATGGTATCAGTTTTAATGCCAAGTAACATGCCACCCGATCTTCCTCGAGGGGACAAGAATGCCAAGTAAAATCCACTCCACCAGAAAGGCGGTCTAGAATAGTAGTTGGAAAACGACCCGTCTCAGAAATAGCCAGAAAATCCAACTTATGATCCCTCACATGATGCGCAATATTCAAATGTTTAGCCAAGTCACCTAGACCTCTGCTATTTTCAAATATGCCATTCATCGGGAAACTATTGGAGATTTTGACTTTTTCGCGTTTTTACGCGATGATTGGTTCTTTTTATTTTTAGCGGACTTAGATCTCCGGCCGGTAGCATACAGGTCATCAAAAGATCCCAGCTGAGCCTCGTCTATGTCCACTTCAGTGACCTCACCAACAAGATGTGATAGAAGCTGTCCATCTATTGTGGCATTCGCATCATCATCATCTACAGGTGTGGTTACCGGCCTACTCGAAACACTAGGAGTCACCCTACGGCGATCATACTCTACATGTTTCAGAACGTTAGCCGAAAACACTACCTCTTTTTCATTTTTCCCTAAACTGACGCCTACCGCTGACAAATTAGCAGATAAAGTAGACGTTGGAAAGGAAAAAATGATCTTGAAGTTTGTGACATACCAGCAATAGGAGTGGAAAAAGACTCGGCCTTGCGACGCATCGCCTTGGTCATCGTGTCCTCATCCGTCGCCGATGCTCCATCCTTCCCAATGAGGTGACGTCCACTCCGCCTAGGTGTGACCATAGGTAACGGACGTCCCCTCACTGGCGTCGACACAATGGGAGAGGGCAAAGGTGATGTAGCAGCCCTCTCAACCATTGTGCAAGCTGCCGGAGATGATGAAGAAGCCGGCGCCACCATAGGGGAGGGCATCGGTGAAGTAGAGCCCTCCACCCCAATGGCACCATCCAGCGCTGCTGGTGTCGTACCTGAGGCCTCCATCGGGCAGCCCAGCGAGCCCACCAGGAGCTCGGTCGCTCCCAGAGCTGCCTTGGTCACGGTGATGTAGTTCTCCGCCGCGTGGGCGGTAGCTAACGGCCCGCCACCGTGGTCGCATGCGGCCCAGGAGCAGGCGCGCCATGGACCGTCACCACCGGCGCGGTTGACTTTGGCCCATCAGCGCGCTCCTCCATCTGCCGCTTAGGAGTGGCCGCCACCTTCCTCACGCTCGCAGGTGGCCTACCAAGCCCAGGAGCGGAAGTTGGGCGCATTTCGCCCATGGGCGATCGTTCGACCTCCAGCCGAGCTGGGCTGCAGTCAGCAGGGAACAGAGAAGACGCAGCAGTATTTCCATTTGCTTCCTTCCAATGATTCACCAGCTCCTTGGCTCTAGGGGTTTGAGGGTTAGGGTTGAACGGTGTAACAGCAATCACCCTCATCACCTGTGCATTCGGAGCACCTTGGGTTTGACTCCCTCCAGCTGGCGGAGTAGGATCAATGGCCATATTGGTAGCCGACTTGTCTGCAGAACCACCTTGCCCTGCGAGATCATCGGACCCATCTTCCTCCAATCCATTGTCATCGGACCCATCCTTCCCTTTGCGCTGCCAAACAAAAGGTACAAAATCCGCCTCTGGAATGTAATCCTCTTTTTCTGGCCTGAAAGTGAAGTCATAACCTTTCAACCGCAGCACCCCATCGGTCTTGATATATGGCCCCTCATCATCTGACTTATTGAAACACTCATAGGACATCAACCCCACCAAAATCCGGACCACTCCCCTGCGGCGAAGGGAGAGCATATCCACGTCGATGGTGGTACCAATGAGGGAACCAACTGCCCACAGCCCCCAGAAGTGTCTCAACGGGTTGGGCACCCCTTTGACATGCACCCAAGTCTGATCGAGCTCCAGCTTGGGCATCACATCATCCGGCTTCCATTGGCTGAACACAAGTTTAGTAGCCTGAGCAGGAACACCAAGCTCAATGCCATCAAATCTCATCAGGTCATCTTTGGTCGAAAAGTTAACCGTGAAGGAGTCTTCCCCTTTGGGTATTGCTTCCCAACACCACGATTTAACCGGGCACAACCGCGCCACCTGGGTCTCCACCTGTTTTGCAGTAGCGGTCGTACCGTGGACTTTAACAAGAGCAACTGGATCATCCTTCGGCATCAGGTCAGCTTTAAACAGATTATCTGGGAACTGAGAGAACATGGTATCCTTGTAACCCTGACCAGCAATGATAACCGAGGGTCTTGGGAGTTTCAGAGTCGGACACATCGGCGTCGGGTGCTTCGCATTTTCGCAAATGACGCAGTAATGCTTTACCGGGCAGTCTTTAGTTGCATGAGAATTTTCCTGACACTTCCAGCACCATGCCTTTGCCTTTTTGATGCTTGGCACAGGTGCAACAACAGGTACCGCCTCCTGCACTGTAGCGATCGGGGCTGCAACCACCTGAGTTGGAGCAGGCTGCCCCGCTCCCGGGATCAACGGATAGCCGCCCGCAGCTTGCTGTTGGCCTTCAGCCCCTTGCACATGCTGCTGCGCCCCAACCACGGGCACAGCCCCATTGTTCTTCTTCTTCTTCTTCTTCTTCTTTCTTTTTGGAGGTTGAGCAGAACCAGCGGCACCGAACGCAAAACCCGCTGGCGGTTGAGGTCCCGGCCCCGCCATGGCCAGCGGTGCCACGCCCGGCTGCATACTCGCGCCCGCCTGGGGACCGGCGGCAATGCCGAAAGCAGCCCCCGTCGCGCCTGCCTGGGGACGCGCAGCACTGCCGAAAACACCGCCCGCCCCACGAGCTTGAGCTTGAGCACCAGGGTTCGCCATCGGGGCCCGGGCGGATGGCCTCCATGGCCCGGTGGCGCAGCCATCGGAGGCGGCGACGCAACCACGTCGGCGAACGACCTCCGCAACGGAGCGCTCCGCGGGGCCGATGCGGGAGAGACTTGGGATGGCGACGGTTGCGGCGAAGGTGTCGTAGCGTCGGTGATCGGTGGTGGAGGCGGTCGAGTGGATGGAGAAGACCTAGTCCGATCGACCCTCCATAACCCTTCAAACCGACAGCCCAGATGCATCCAGAGAGATCTACGGCTCTCAAACACATGCAGCCGGGTCGCGTCCGGCTCCGCCATCCTCGCCGCGATGGACTCCGAACCGCATCCCCCGCCCGCACCGGCGACGGAGACCCGGTATGTACCTCCGCCGATGGATTCAGCTCCGGGAGGAAGTCGCCAAGACACGGCGTCGGCGTGATCCGAGGCCGCGGAAGAGGACCACGCCAACCCATCCGTAGTCTCGGCATCCGCAACGGCCGAACTTGCACCGAACCACCGCGGCCGTCGTACGAATCCGCCGAACTAGACGAAGTCGACTGCGTTCCTTCTCCTCCTCCATCATCTTCCCCGTCTCCGGCCCTGCACACAGAAGACAAAACCTTACCTTGGCAATCAGTAGACGACTCCGATGTAGTTTGCTCCCAAACTCGTGATGCCGGTGTCGGGAACCCGATCTCCTCCCAGAATTCCTTGGCTATCTCTTCGTCGGTCTTGGACGGCCGGTGGATATCGTCACGCGACACCAACCAGTCATCTGCCAGGACGTCCTCTGCGGCGCTCACGGCGACATGAACCGAGCTTTCCCCGGCCGATCATCCGCCAGGACCGCAAACCTCGACCCCGATGTAGGCGAAGGCGATGTCGCAGCGATCGATCTAGGCGTAGCAGGACTCTCGGTGGGCGTCGTAGTCGAACTTAATCCCGCAGCGGCCGCTCCCGCCCTCGTCGGCAGCAGGACATGCGGATCGAGAGATAGTCGCCGTCTCTCCTCTCCGCCCAACCTCCGCCAAGCCTCCTGATCCACCCACGAAGCTCCCGGCGTCGGAGATGTCAGCGTCCCCACGATGACCGGATCCAGCGATCCAAGTGCCGGCGCTAGTGCCCCCGGCGCGAGGGTCAGACGCCGCCGCATCGCTCCTCCTAGTATCATACCTCTCGCTGTAGACGGCGCGAGGGTCTGGTCTCCGAGTTGACTGCGCCCCCGCCCGCGTGGAGGGCGTCGGCTGGCCGTGGCCGAGAAGCTCCACCGCGAGCTGGCCGCCTTGGAGTCCGACCGTGCCCCGCCCGCCCGCACCCGCGTGGAGGGTGTCGGCTGGCCGTGGCCGAGAAGCTCCGCCGCGAGCTGGCCGTAACTGAAAGAAAACGCTGCGTAACCAGGCCTTCTTTCTCTCGGTTCGTTAGTTCATCAAGTAGCCATAGCAGCACCCGGTTGCATGCTCGGCACGCAGAGGTGACATCACGTCGGAAAGATCTCGCCATAGATTTGAAGGGTCCCGCCGGCGGCCGGTAACTTTTTGCTGCGCCGGCCGGTCGCTTTACGCCGTCACCGGCTCACCGTTTACTTTCCCTAGCCTTGCCGGAAAGGGAAGCTAGCTAGGTAGCTAGGCGCGCGCGTGCGATCCCAGCCACAGACGAAGCAAAGTGCGGCAGTGGCTCCACGTACGGATCTCGCAAATCTGACTGGAGTACTTGTCAACGTCAACGTCGTCCATCGATCGCCGGGAGACGGTTGGTCAGGAAAGGGTTTTTACTCTAGAGTAGAGTAATCAAGCTAGGGTCAACTTTTGTCGTGAATTTGTGATAATTTTTTTTCGTCCACCACCTCGCTCGTACTTTGGCCCAGCTTAATGCCTCGACAGTCGCCCTGACGTGACTGTAACAAGGCTTTAATTGGCCCCTTAAGTACGGGGCGTACGGACCACCCGTACCACGCACGTACGACTAGTCAAGAAGAACTTGAGAAGGCAGCCAACCTGCCCCACACTGACGTACCTTTATTTAAAAAAAAGAAGTGGTTTTGTACTAATTATGAAACAGAGTTGGATTACAATCAATCCAAGCCGATCTCGACGCGGTCGCGCTTAGTAAAAAACCACCACTCAGCTCTCCGCGACTGAACCGGCAAATATTACAAGCAACATGCTTACATTTCTATGATCGTCAGTTTTTTACTAGAAGAACCTCTCTGCCCGGTGGCATCTTTCGTCTGAATTCTCTTGCTATTTGCCCCACCTCTGATATGTCATGTTTGTCATCTTTGAAAGAATTCAAGATGGAAGAGCAATCTTTCTCAATAATGGGGTTGCAATTAGAATTTCTTGTAACAAATTCCCATTTCAGCTGATCTGCTGTGTGGAATAACTCCCTGGGCTGAACCAATTACTTGGCTCTTGTGGTCCTGCAAGACTGCACCGGAGGATCCAAATTGCACTCAGCCAAAAAATCTTGCATCAATGTTGCATTTCAACCACCCTTCATCAGGTTTTATCCGGCATATCTGCAATATTCGGAGAAAACAACTGGGGCTCTTTTCCGTTCCTTTCCGCAAGGTCTCTTCGTGTTACTAAACCATAATTTGGTCCACAAGGTCTCTTCCTGTTGCTAAGCCATGCATGGCATCTAGATAATTTTGTAAAAATCTGATTGAATTATCAATTGAAGCATCACCTTTTGTCAAAAATTATATTGTTGCGGTGGTGCCAAGCACCGCACCAGATGAACATCATTTTGCTCCTCATAATTTGGTCCAAACTATCCAATAAAATAAGAATCCAATCGTTTCATGTCTACACAAGTTTATGTTCTGGAGGGAGATTCCATGTTTTCTCAAGGCCTTGTCTTAAGGACATCGATCGCCTTAAAACACGCATGTTGCATTATAAGCCATCTCATCTTCTCTCCCACAAATGGAGCATGTGGGAAGGGCGCGTGGGATTCTACGGCTCATGTTGACCTGGAGGGACATTCGTGTTCCAAATTGGTTTCCATAGTTTTCTGTCTCCGTTCGGGCTAGCACTTGTATTTGGGACACCACCATTCTTCAAATCCATCGCAAGATTATAAGCACTTCACACTGAGAAGATACCATTTTTATCGCATGTCCACGAAACAAAATCTTCCTCGTCATAGTTTGGGACGCGAATCTTGAGTATTGCCTCGGCATCCGGCGGTATAAAGATTTCACCAACTAATTCCTCCTTATAGGAACTATCTTCATGATTTATCAATTGCTCCACTCTTCTTAGTCTTGATTTTTTTAATGTTTGCAGTTATTTTCATGTTTCCTCTTGGGACCCAATTATCTCTCCAAATTGTTTTTTTGCTCCCGTTGCCAACTCTCCAAATAAATCCTTGTTTTTGTAAAGAGACCCAGACGGCCAGACCATGCATGATAATACTTTGCTTTCAGTAATTTTGCTCACAAGATTTCAGGATAAGCCACTTACTGATCTCCAAGCTTTGTCTAGCTAATATAGGGCTTGGTTACCTGGAGGAACAAGCATAAACGTACACTTGAAACCACTGCGCAATGTCCTATTTGTGGGATTGAACCGGAGGATAATTTTCACCCCTTTATTCGTTGTCCTCTAGCGAAACAATTGTGGAATTGTATGTCTGAAGTGTGGGAATTGCCGCCAGCGGAGTCAATTCAGAATACTGGAAGAGAATGGCTTTTTACACTTATTGGAAATATGCCAAGGAAGATCATCTCCATAACTCTTATGACCCTGTGGCGTATCTGGCATGTTCGAAATGAGGTAGTTCACTTTAAGCCACCACCACCTGTTGAAGTTTCGCGAAGGTTTTTGTTGAGCTATATGGAGTCCCTTTTGCAAATTAAACTTCACCCGGGAGTGATCATGTGAAAGGGAAGTTTATACTGTTCGAGGAAGACCGCCGGTTTCATTCAAGAACGGAGCAGAGCATTGCACCTAAGCAGAGATGGTGTCCTCCCTCGGCGGGCTGGTGTAAGCTTAATACAGATGGGTCATTTTCAGCAAATGGTGGTTCAGGAGCTGGTATGGTTGGTCGTGACCACTCTGGAGATATTGTTTTCTCAGCATGTCGGCACCTTCCTATTTGCAGGGGCTTTGGAGGCGAAGTTAAGAGCACTAATGGAGGGTCTCTCTCGCTTTGCATTGGAGTAACTCTAATCTGATCATTGAGGTGGATAACGTGGAGATAGTGAAGCTTCTGAAGAACGAAGAAACAGATCGCTCCATCTACTCATTCCTAATTGAGGAGATAAAAGTGTTGATGAAACATCGTCAAACTTGTATTAATCATGTTAATAGAGGCCAGAATACTATTAGTCATTTTATGGCCAATTATGCTAGGCTAAATGACTGCACGGCAGTCTGGATAGCTTCCTGATGACCTTGTGGAAAAGTGCCGCTTAGACTGTAATCCTGATATTTGAGTAATATATGTTTTCATTTGCAAAAAAAAAAAAAAAAGGGCTTGGTTGAAGTGGAATTTTGGATGGATCCCGTCACGGATCTCCTCCTCGATCGTATAACCGTGCGGAGTGGAGTGGAGGCCATGCATGCTCACGCCGATCCGGCCGTGTCCCGATCTAGCAGACTACTGCTAATCCATCTGCACACGGGCGATCATGACCTCATCTGCGAAGATCGAACCGCACGCCTACCCTAAAAAAGAAATGAACCAAGAAGCTAGCGCTTCTCCCCCCTGGTGCCGGCTCCCTATCCATGCCGTGGATCCACCGATGCATGCATGTAGAGCTGTAGACTCTAGTACGCACGGAACGCTACGAATCATTGCCTTGCCCGCCATTGCCATTAGTGGGTGGTGCCAAGAGATATGGGACGATGCCCGTCGGAGCCCGGCCGTGCTCCCTGGTCCCTGCGTACATGCGGCGGCATCCGGCCGGCCGGGGAGGACCACGGCGGTGCGCGCGCAGGGATGGGCTCTGCGTCCGCGGCTGGTCCAGTCCTGCAGTCTCCGGTGCGAGCGAGGTGGCATCAATGCCGACCCGCCGTGATGATTCATCTGCCCGGCCCGGCTTTCGCAACGGTGCGCTTTGATGCGGACGCTACGGACGTACGGCGGCTGCTACGGACGGTGGGCGTCAGCCGGAGCTAGGCAGCTAGCACGTCACCACGGCAGTCGGCAGGTCGGCAGCCGCAGCCGACAGCTGTGGGGTTTGGTACTGTAATAACACTGCGGATGTTTGGTAGGCTGTTCAATCGGGCGAAGCGTCTTGTTAGAATGTTCTAAGCAATGTTGCTATCGAAAGCAACAGCACACCAGTGGAAACCACTTTTAAGTGGAATGAAAACCAATACACGGACCATCAAGCTGAAAACGTTCGGCCAGATCACATAACCTGGTCCCTTGATTCACTTAGGTTTGGCATAAACCTGAGTGGAACTGAAACAATAAAATATAATAAAATAAAATAAAATGGATTGTCTGATGATCCTAAACGTGCATATATAAATTCGGATTCGTTAGTTCTCGGTTGCACCATGGTTCGTGTATGTTGTGAGTTGTAACTTGTAAGTGGGTTGCAACTAAGCAAAAATGTTTCTTGGATGTGAGTTGCAAGCGAGACCAACAATTAATTCTCGGTCTGACCTCTCCCTCGAGGCCGGGGAGCGGGGGAGAGGAGCACATGCAGCAGGGATCACGGCGCGCCATTGCTTAGCTTGCATGGACGCATTTTAACTCTGCCCCGCCGGGTTCTTAACGATTTCGCCCTAATGCTGGTGCGTGGTACGGTGTACGGAGGGGCCGGGCTACCGACTCACTGACGTAGGCACGCGTACGCGCCGGCGGCTCCACGGCGGCGGTAGGTCGAAGCTAGCAATAGGCACCACTCGATCGACCGGAGTGGGGGTGTGGGTGGATGCTGGTAGGCTGTTCGATCAATCCCGTCCGTGAAAGCACAGTGCCTAAGCTAAGCGCCGATTCGGGCAAGCACTGCTGTTCTAATTAAGCCGTGGGTCATCAAGCAACAAGACAAAGCATTGTACTTCCACTCTTTTTTTGGAGGGATTGTATGCACTTCCATGTAGTACTCTGCTACTGCTAGATCACGGGTTATTTTTCACATCAGCACCAAATTACACGAACATTGATCCCGTGCGTGTTCTTTTGTCCAGGTGCTGTATGATGATCATCCCATTGCATCTGCCAGTCTTGCCAAAGGACGGCAAACGGATAACGATAGGCTTGTCCGAAATAGACAGATGGTACCAGCATGGTAAGAGTCTACGAAGCCTACAAACCGGTAATAAACGGCAAGGTCGCCGCCGTGATACAGCTGGGGCAGGATATGAAGCTGAATGGGGATGATCGAGCATACCACTGCTGCTACCACAAGTCCACAACAGTGGAATCCAGGTAAAAGTTGGCACCTACAGGGCACAGGCAGCAAAGGTGGCGCCGCCACCACTACATACAATGTACTGCACTCGCTGCTGATCTTTGACAGCACGAAGAGGAGAGCTGGCTGGCCACATGAAGCTACATCGGGATTGTCAGGCTTGATTGGGGAAAACAAAGTGTCACGCAGATCTGGATGGAATGCCTCCTAGTACAGTGGGTGATGGTGATTCTGATTCAGCCGGACGCAGGAGGTGCAGTGCCTGCACAATCGTCAATAATGCCTCCACCATGAGGATCCTCCATGTGAAAAGGCCTGCAGATTCTGTGCAGAACGATCTTTCTTCTTTGATGTAGTGCTCCATGGTAGGATTGACAGAACCAAAGAGGCCGTATCTTTCTGAATAGCGCAGGCTGAAAAGACGATGCAGTCAGTGTACCGTGCAAAAATGCATTAACAGGGACAACAAGCAGATAAAGCTTGGCTCTAGAACTTTCCAACCCTTCCTGCCAATTGGGCACTTGAATTTCAAAAGAACCGTGGCTTGTGAATTGTACTGCGAGTTTATGCCGTGTATTCACAAAAAGGTTCCTCACCTGGTTGTATTATGAGTTTATGGCCAACAGTCAGGCAATTGCAAATTCATAATTCAGACATATAAGAGTAAACAAACTTTAAAGAGGCAATCCAGCACAAGCTGATTCAGTGATCCACTATCATCCATCGTCCGAGTTACCTGAGCACTTCTCAGACATAGCTCCTCCACCTTACACTTCCTAGGACTGTCGTCGACTTGCCCTTCCACTACTCATAGAGATAATGTGAGTCAAAGGTCCAGATTCTGCGCGAAATAATCTTCTTTGATGTACTCCATGGTTCCCACTAGCGCCGACTATGGCAGAACCGAAAGAGTCATCTTTCTGAATGGCATAAACAGAATAAAACGAATTCAGTATGAAACGAAAGAGATGCTACATAAAACGGACTATGGCAGAACCGAAAGAGTCATCTTTCTGAATGGCATAAACAGAATAAAACGAATTCAGTATGAAACGAAAGAGATGCTACATAAAACGGACAAGTAGGAAACAAAAGCTTTGCTCTTTTCAATTCTGAACTTTCGATGATAATGCTCTTCCTGTCAACTGGGCTGTCTGAATCTCAAAAGCAGGGGTGCCATGGCACCCCCTAAAAAATATAGAAATTTATTTAGATACTAATATTTGGACTATTTTTGCTAAATGCTGCAAGTATTTGGATTAATTGTTGCTAAATGCTAAGTATAATAGGGAATTTTTTTTAGCTTGGCACCCCCACCAATTTTATTCTAGATCCACCACTGCTCAAAAGTCCAGTTGCTTATTTATTAAAAAGATCATAGGCCTTTTGTATTAACCCATTTTCAGAATGCAGGCAAATAAGAGTAAAAGCTGGCAAAATAAGCAACCCAGCACAAGCTGATTCAGGGATCCACTAACATCAAGCGTTAGAGTGGCTGTGAGGTTTCTGTCACTGCTCAGACATAGTTCCAGTGTTCCACCTTACCCTTCCTAGGACTGTTGTCAACTTGCCCTTCCCACTACTAACAGGTATAATGCGAGTCAACTGAAGAATATCCATCTATCACTAGGACTTCCTTTCGACTTGTCCCTTCTGAGATTTGACTACTCACCGGTGACTAGTATAACACGAGGCAGCATAGGAGTCATCACCCTTGTTCTGACCTGATCTAACAGATGTGGCCACCTTCTTCAAAAAAGGCCACCAGCATAGCTGAGAACAAACTCGAAGAACAAGTTACTGTAGATGAAATGATCTAGTTCCATGTAACAGGTCAACATGAATGATAGGTTAAGTTATGGCTGAAATAAAGAAGTAAAAGTTTAACCAGAGGGAATGGGTAATATTTTCTGCATCTGAAGTAATAGTAACAGGTTCTTCTAACTGAACATTGTATGGTCTGAAAGTTACGAAGCTTCCAATACAAGTACGGTTACAAATGTTTGCTGATGCCCGTAGCAGCCTCATAATTAATGTATATCTAGTACACCCCTCAGTTTCGGTCCTTTTGGTTTCGGATACACTACAACTCGTGCCAAGGGAGCGGTATGTGTCCACCACGTGCATAAAAAGAAAGGCACCCACATTCATACCACATTTGTGACCAAATTTCATTCATACCACATTCGGAAGTGAGAGGTCCATATGAATAAAGGAGGATTTGGTAGCCAATAAGTGATTATGGAGCGATCATAGCACACACAAAAAAATGGTGCACCAAATTACCTTAACACAGTAACACTATTCTCCAACTCAAAGAGGCCAGAGTTGGAGAATAGTGGGGAAGAGTGCCAGAGAATGGTAGAAAGCCACCTCGAAATTCAAACTGTACAATATTTCCTCACTAAAAGTTGAATTGCAAAATTTTAGATGAGCATATTCTTTTATATAATCACATTCCACAAAAAATAAAAGATAAAAATGCAATGTGACAAATAATAAAGTATCTCCAAAATATTTAGAGCAATAATTACACAGTTTCCTCTAAATACTAAAGGAGATGTAGACAACATACTCTATAGCACATTGTGCAGACAAATTCAGAAATTATGTATCTGTAACCCATCTTCATGTTACAACTGTATATATGCAAATATCTTAAGCAGACAGACCGTTACTTTCTGAGCAGTACAAAATATAACCAGGACAACTACAGTTCTACTTGCGCTAATCTTTAGCCGCAGTGAACATTCCTTCATATTCTGGTAAAGATAATCTTAATCCACTAAAAAAATGTCTTGTACAATTACACATTCAGCAGATGCTAAAATAATCTGCGTCTTGTTGTCAAATATTCAACCCTTTCCTTTTTTACAAGCTCCAGTGTCCAAACGGAGTTAGACATAATTTGCATTCTTATTCTGTATTCTTGATTTTACCATTGCAAACATGTAGTGAGAATGTTGTTACAACATAATAACTTCTTTCTCGCCAGGTTCCAAGATTATAGTACTTCAAGTGAAAAATGTGTGTAAGCCTGAGACTGAATATTTGGATCTCAACGTAAATGCAACAAGCTGTATTGATCATAATGGAAAAACGGCAATGCCAGTGCAAGGCACAGTAATCACTAGTTCATGCAAGTAGCAAGGATTGACACACAACAAATCTTTAACTAAGACAATTGTTCAAATCAAAGCATAGAAAATCGAATCGATACAGGTAACAGCTAGAAAATATCACCAGGACCAGATCCGAGAAGGCGGAACCTAGATCAGAAGTAGAGCCCCATCTGGACGTTCTTCTCCACGAATCCGCACTTGGCGTAGAACCCCGTCAGCTCCGGGGTGCAGTTCAGGATGACCTTGTAGCACCCCCTCTCCCTCGCGTGCTCCACGAGCCGGCGCACAAGGCGCTCCCCGAGCCCCCGGCCGCGCGCGGCGGCGTCCACCACCACGTCCTCGACGTGCCCCACGGTGCCGCAGCGCCGGATGAACTTGCGCTCCACGAGCACCGCCCCCGCGGCGGCGAGGCGGCCCGTAGCGGCGTCCTCCGCGACGAGGACGATGTGGTCGGCGCCGAGGCGCGCGAGCTCCGCGAAGCGGTTGCGGAAGGCGTCCTCGGTGAGCGGCGCGGAGGGGGAGAGCTGCGCGAGGAGGTCGCAGAAGCCCTTGGAGAGGTCGCCGAGCTCGAGCGGCCGGATGCGGTACGCATCGGCAACGTCTCCGGCGCCAGATCCCGATTGCTCCATCGGCGTCGTGTCGTCGACGCGTGCGGGCAGGGAGAGAGAGGAGCGTAAATAAGGCCCACGCGGAGCTAATATGGGCCTCCCGTTGGACTCTATTCAGATTACGTGGGCTTGAGCATGTTGGCCCATTAGCTAATCCATATGGGCCAGGCCACATCACGACAACCGAGTGAAGCTTCCGAGATTTTGTCCGGTTGGAGGCGTCTCCATTTCGCATTTCGAAAACCACTTTCCAAAAGCCACGCGCCCAAACACAGCCAAAAAAAATCCCCCAAATCGAAACGTCTCTCGTCTGTCTCCATGGTAAAGATAAAAATGCAATGTGACAAATAATAAAGTATCTCCAAAATATTTAGAGCAATAATTACACAGTTTCCTCTAAATACTAAAGGAGATGTAGACAACATACTCTATAGCACATTGTGCAGACAAATTCAGAAATTATGTATCTGTAACCCATCTTCATGTTACAACTGTATATATGCAAATATCTTAAGCAGACAGACCGTTACTTTCTGAGCAGTACAAATATAACCAGGACAACTACAGTTCTACTTGCGCTAATCTTTAGCCGCAGTGAACATTCCTTCATATTCTGGTAAAGATAATCTTAATCCACTAAAAAAATGTCTTGTACAATTACACATTCAGCAGATGCTAAAATAATCTGCGTCTTGTTGTCAAATATTCAACCCTTTCCTTTTTTACAAGCTCCAGTGTCCAAACGGAGTTAGACATAATTTGCATTCTTATTCTGTATTCTTGATTTTACCATTGCAAACATGTAGTGAGAATGTTGTTACAACATAATAACTTCTTTCTCGCCAGGTTCCAAGATTATAGTACTTCAAGTGAAAAATGTGTGTAAGCCTGAGACAGAATATTTGGATCTCAACGTAAATGCAACAAGCTGTATTGATCATAATGGAAAAACGGCAATGCCAGTGCAAGGCACAGTAATCACTAGTTCATGCAAGTAGCAAGGATTGACACACAACAAATCTTTAACTAAGACAATTGTTCAAATCAAAGCATAGAAAATCGAATCGATACAGGTAACAGCTAGAAAATATCACCAGGACCAGATCCGAGAAGGCGGAACCTAGATCAGAAGTAGAGCCCCATCTGGACGTTCTTCTCCACGAATCCGCACTTGGCGTAGAACCCCGTCAGCTCCGGGGTGCAGTTCAGGATGACCTTGTAGCACCCCCTCTCCCTCGCGTGCTCCACGAGCCGGCGCACAAGGCGCTCCCCGAGCCCCCGGCCGCGCGCGGCGGCGTCCACCACCACGTCCTCGACGTGCCCCACGGTGCCGCAGCGCCGGATGAACTTGCGCTCCACGAGCACCGCCCCGCGGCGGCGAGGCGGCCCGTAGCGGCGTCCTCCGCGACGAGGACGATGTGGTCGGCGCCGAGGCGCGCGAGCTCCGCGAAGCGGTTGCGGAAGGCGTCCTCGGTGAGCGGCGCGGAGGGGGAGAGCTGCGCGAGGAGGTCGCAGAAGCCCTTGGAGAGGTCGCCGAGCTCGAGCGGCCGGATGCGGTACGCATCGGCAACGTCTCCGGCGCCAGATCCCGATTGCTCCATCGGCGTCGTGTCGTCGACGCGTGCGGGCAGGGAGAGAGAGGAGCGTAAAATAAGGCCCACGCGGAGCTAATATGGGCCTCCCGTTGGACTCTATTCAGATTACGTGGGCTTGAGCATGTTGGCCCATTAGCTAATCCATATGGGCCAGGCCACATCACGACAACCGAGTGAAGCTTCCGAGATTTTGTCCGGTTGGAGGCGTCTCCATTTCGCATTTCGAAAACCACTTTCCAAAAGCCACGCGCCCAAACACAGCCAAAAAAAATCCCCCAAATCGAAACGTCTCTCGTCTGTCTCCATGGTCGCCGCCCCCGTCCCCGCCGCCGGCGAGGCCACCCCGCCACCAGAGCCGCCTCCCTCTCGCGTATCCGTGCGTTCGTCCTCGTCATCCTCCCGACGCCGCTGCGCCCTCTCGAGCCGCTTCCGCGAACCCGCGAGCCCGCGGCGCCACGCGTGGGTCTCCTTGCAGGGCCGCCTCGTCGGCGCCGAGGAGGCGGCGTCCGCCGACGTGGCCGCGCCGGGCCTTAATAAAGATGAGGCGATGGCGTGGGAGCTCTTCAGCCCGCTCCACCGCGTCCTCCTGGTCGCCACCGTGGCTGCCGCCTCATCCCGCTCCCACGCCGCCCGCTGCATCGAGCAGCTCCAGCGATCGATTCATCTTAGGGTTTGCTCTACCTGTCTCCTCTGTTTATTGTTATCCTTATCTAGATCTTAATGACCATGCTACGCTGTTGAACGTCCCTGTATAGCTGGATGAGTTCATCCCATTTGGACCGGTCAATATATACTTCGGCGATTGGGTTCACTAGAATGTTACCCCTTTTTATTTTGCAGTAATTATTTACATTGTTTTGCATGTTAAATTAGCAATCCAAGTGAACTGGCAAAGTAATGCTTTCGATGTGCAGGATGAGGTGCTGCAAGGCATGCAGCAGAAGCTGGACGATCTGTTCGGCGAGATGAACTCCCTGCAACAGCAATACGTCAAGTGCGACAGTTTCATTTCGGCCGAGAAGGAAAATATTGTGTTGGTAAGAAGCAACAAGCTAGGACATGAGGAGGGTGCTAGATGCGGTGTGTGCACTGGAGCAGAAAGAACCGCTACTCCTCACAAGACAAAGGTATAATGTGTTTACAGAGAGTAGTTGACTGAGGTACTTTTGTCTCGCTTGTATTTAGTTATGGACAAACGTGCAGGACTTTTGTGAAAGGGATGATGCAAAGAGTGATGTAGTTGATAAGTCTAGTGTAAGTCTTGTGGAGTATGAAGAGCGCCGGATGTCAGACCTCTCAGACTTCTGGAGTGTTGTATCCTCGGTGGATAATCATGTAAATGGGGACAATCAGGTAAATAAGCTTGCTTCTCTCTGCAGTGAAGACATTATGTGTGTGTGTGTGCTGTCATTTATGAGCATTGTCACATGCACCTATAAGCTTCCATGGCATTTGCATTTTTCGGTGCTAATGTCATATCTGCTCTCATCAATATTTCTTCTATGAACGTTTGAACACAAAAACTTACTAGTGATGCACTGGTAACTTTCATCCAGCTAAGTTCCCTGGCGGGAGAACAAGAGTTGTATAACATTCAGAAGGAATGTGAAGAAAAGGATGCAATTATAAGGGAACTGACTGCAGCTGCACATACATCTTCCTCCGCTGATGCCAAGGTACACATTATCGCAATGATTGAATGCTACTCATGCTATTTTGCAGATGACCTTCCTATAGCAATTTTTTCTTTTTGCATGTAGAGAATTGCAGAGTTGCAGGATACTCTTAAACGAAAAAATATGGTGATATCTAAACTGAAGAAAGACATGTCAGCTCTGAAGCAATGGTAACCAGTTCTTCCATCTTAGCTGTAAATCACTTGTGCTAAGGTGAAATGCTCACTTCTCTTTTTTTGTTTGATAACAATAGGTTGTTGAACTAACAAGAGCTAAAAGAGCGTCTTCTGCCAACATAAACACGTTCTACTCTGAACTGCCAGTGATGTCAAACAATGTTTTATATGATATGAGCAGCACTAGCTCGTCATCTTCAGATTCTGAGTCTCCTGTAACACCGAGAAAATACCTTAATGAAAATCACGGCACTCCAGGAGAATGTGAATCGAAGGGAAGCTCTACAGTACCAGTACGAAAGACGTCTCTTCCTCCAAAAATATCATCAGCTTGCAACCCCCGCACGGCTGTCCCATTCAAAGAGAATTGTTTGAACCAGAAAGTAGAAACACGGTCTGTTAGTAGGCCAAAGCAACTTATGTCCTCTAATGGTGATTTTAAAAAAACTCGGCGACAAAGTCTTCAAGACTCAAGGAATAAAGTTTCAAAGAGATGGATGTAGAGTCTGGACTGCAAGAAGTTATTACCAAATAGGTAAACTGTTATGCTTTAATTCATTTTATCGCTTTGAACCATGAAGTCTATCTAGTATCCTACATCAAAGAAGAAGAAGAAACCGAATAAAAATGTCATTTGGTTCAGTTTATATTTGTAGAATTGCTATTCCTTCTCCAGAATCCAGCATTCATTAATCGTTTTGACATCAGCTTAGAGTTTTCTTGTGGCTGTGTCCTTTTGTCAGTTGTGCTTGTCACGCGTGATCGTTGCTACTGCTAGTCACTTACTTAATCTTCCTAGCAAGAAAAGAAAAAATGTACTTTTGCTTACTTAGTACAAAAATATTGACCGAGTGATAAACTTGTGCAAGACCGTGACAATGTAGCACGTCGATATTCTGTCAAATGGACATCTTCAACTAACTGGTTGAGCAAAGTGCCTAGATTTCATCTACTGATATTCTTTATATATTGATTTCTTCCCTGGTGGAAACTTCTATGTCATTAGCTTTTACCGGTGCATTTTAGTATGACATGTCTAAGAACTAGACTACTGCACATGTACCTTTCTTTCTTTCCCACTTTATAGGTATGCACATTCTACTTCTTTGACAATGATATCATTGAGTACACACAGTGTTGCAAATGATGTAACAGCCAGTTAACTTCATTCCCCCTCTTGCTGCAATAGAAGGCAACAATTTCTGTCTACGACTTCTTTAATGACCTCTCTTTTTTACCATTTCAGATCAGGAAGAAAGGAAGTTGGTTGGTTCTGTTGATTTTGTTAGATAGTCTGTCAGAGTGATGCTTCCTAGCTCTCCCCACTGTCGTCTGGTAAAAAGTATTGTGGAGTACTTTAGCTATGTCTGTCACTGAAACCAAGCAATCCATTATATAGGTTCGTCATTGGTATCTGCTCCGTTGTAAAATATGTCATTTGGATCTTAACAGTCTCCGTCTCTCTGGGTCTCGATTCTTGAATCTATCGTTTATATTTAATTAATTGATTAGTTTATCGGATGGAATCTTGGAGCTCATTTTAAATTAAATGCCGTATGTCCCTCGTGTGGGTTTTCTGACTCCATATAGCGAGTTTTTCATGGTGAGGAATTTGTATGTCAGCGTCCAAGAATTGCTTCTGCATTTTGTCCACCTGACATATTTTTGCTTGGTAGTACACTGTCATTTTGCTAGCAAAGGAGTGGTCCGCCACAAATTTAAAAACATAAGCTATCATGTTAACTATCACTATTGGCTCAGACCGATCTACACGGTGGCTAGATCTTGCGTGTACGGTTGGCTGGCCGGCTGTTCGTAGTTTTACTTTGGCTGTAACGCTGAAGGGGAACAACGCTCTCGTAGCAGTGGACACAGCTTTTGGACGCCACTGGTTGACGCCGTTGCTTTTCAATGTTCCGCTGGAATTTTCAGTTAAGCAGGGCTGATGAGTGATGACGAGCCGTGCTCGAGTGATACTGAGTTAGTGCTCCAGGGAGCTTTGCTACAAGACTCAGACGAGGACTTTGATGGTCGAGCTCTGTCCGGCAAAGCATGATAATTAAAGAAAATCAATATTCTGTAAAAGAAGGATAAGCCTGACAAAGCTTATGCATGCTCGGCTCCATCAAATGAATTTTTGCTACAAAACCGATGCTTGCTCACATAGAATAAAAAAACACGAGAGCTTCAATAAACCTTGAGGCATATTTTAAAAATAAGTTTAAAATACACGGCCACCTCCTTACTTTCTCCATAGGCCGCAGGCGTCGTCATGCGGAAACGGGCCCTGTGCCACCACATGTGGCCCAGTGCGCCTGGGCAGGCGTTTTGTTTTTCATCCACTTTGTCACCCCGTAAATAAACCAAGCGTCCTAGCCATTTTTTTAAGGGAAATGCGTGTGCTTTATTAATCAACGAGATATAATGTCAGTACAAATTGTTTCCCAAATGCAATCCGGGGGCACACTACGCCACACACGGCATCCACGAGACTCACTAGAACGAGCTAAAACATGAGCGGCAACATTTTGCTTGTGTCCCAGCCATTGCCAGAACTATGTACATGCCAGGGGTGGGGGATTTTTTTTCTCCTTAAATAACATGTTATCATTCGAGTACTGACCCCTTTAAAATTGGCCCGATAAGTTGGCCTAAACCCGGAAGCGTTGTTGAAACTCATCCGCTCGATAAGTTGGCACATTCAGTTTGTAGTCATTGTAGAGAAGAACATGACCGACGACCGTGACGATCGATCACCTCATGTCCTGGTACTGACCCCTTTAAAATTGGCACTGCATTCATTTGATCATCATCGTCGGACGAATCATTGGACAATGCATCCATGAAGTCATTGTAGAAAAAGAAAGTCGAATCTATCAAACGATGCATTCATGATATACACCGTCAACATAATGAAACAACAATCAAACGTTGTCCACAACTTTACATTGGAGAGAGTTTACATGATTTATACCTACACACAATCACCAAACACTTTGGGGACGAGGAGCTCGAGGTGAAGCCCGAGGCCGTGGACGACCCTACAACCGACGAGGTCAAGTTTCCGTGGTTGGAATGGAAGAACATATGACCCTGTTGTTCGGGGGCATAGGACAAACGCTCATGTTAGTCAGCTCGAGGCTGCGGTGAAGCGAGAGGCACAAATGTTTCCTTTTCGTCGACCGAGCTCGTCTGACGTCGGAAAGAAGCGGAAAATATGACGCTGTCAGCGGTAGGTCGTCCAGTGGCTCGATGCAAAAGGAAGCGAAGAGGACAGGCTATGGCGGCCGTGACTTTTGCATCTTGATGGTACTGAATCAAATCAATATTTGAAATAACAATATTTGATCAATCAAATCGATTCATCATCGATTTTTTTATAGTATAACATAGGAATTTTGGCAAAACAAACTCCGAATTGGGATTTATTATTGGATCAGGAATCCCATTACATTTTTCATCCTTTTCCATATTTTTGTTGTATGGCTGGCGCCATCAGTATCTCATTTACTCTTTGCTGATGATTCCCTTATCCTTATGAAAGCAAATATGACTAATGCAACCTCATTGAGACAGGTTCTTGAACAGTACTGTGCTAGCTCAGGTCAAATGGTGAGTCAGGCAAAGTACAGTATCTTTTTTAGCCCCAATGTTGACACAGATTTGAAGGCCGAAATATGTACTGAACTCAATATCATGACTGAGGCTCTCTCTGATAAATACTTAGGTTTGCCTGCGCTTGTAGGGGTGGACCAAAGTGACAGCTTTATGCACTTGCTCGAGAGAATTATCAAGAGATTAGAAGGATGGAAGGAAAGGTTCTTGTCCATGGGTGGTAAGGAAATACTTCTAAAAGCAATTATCCAGGCAATTCCTGTTTATGCTATGGCTGTTTTTAAAATCCCAAAGACTTTATGCAAACAAATAACTGATGCTATGGCCGGTTTCTGGTGGGGTGACTCGGATATCCAGAAAAGAATGCATTGGATGGCATGGTGGAAATTGTGTATACCAAAGAGGAATGGTGGTTTGGGTTTTCGTGATCTACATGCTTTTAATCTAGCCATGCTGGCTAAACAATCATGGAGGCTGATCACTAATCCAGATACCCTGTGTGCAAGGGTTTTAAGAGCGAAATATTTCCCTGATGGCAATCTTCTGAAAGCAGGTGCCAAGAAGGGAGCATCTTTCACATGGCAAAGCATTATCTCGGGTCTACACACTTTTAAGCGAGGCTTTATCTGGAGGGTTGGTAACGGTGAGAGGATTAATATTTGGGAGGATCCTGGGTGCCGGGTAGCCCTACGTGCCATGTTATCACTCCTAGAAGCGGAATTTTTTTGCGGACTGTTAATGAAATCATTGACCAACAGACGGGTGATTGGGATAAACCTCTAATTCGAGACCTTTTCAGCCCAATTGATGCGGACAGGATCATGTGCATTCCTTTGAGTGAGCACATGCAGGAAGATTTTGTTGCATGGAATATGACAAAGAACTACAGGTTCTCAGTTCGATCTGCATACTACGCTGAATGGAATCACCAAAATGGGCACCGTTTAACTAGAACGGATGGTCATGGGATGTCAGCTCACAATCCGGTCTGGGATATATTATGGAAGCTTCAAGTCCCAAGTAAGATTAAACAAAATCTGTGGAAAGCTCTACATGGGATTGTCCCGGGAATGTCCATTCTTGCGAACAGACATATACCCATGTCTGGACAGTGTCCTATTTGCTATTTGGATGCGGAGGATATAAGCCATCTGATTTTTAAATGTCCTAGAGCAAAGGAAGCGTGGAGTTCCTTGGGTGTCATGCATATCAATGATACTTTTGCTGTGGTGGACAGATCGGGGTCTGTGGGTCTGGAGGATATGCTACGTAGTAACATTACCACTCCGGCTAATCTGAAACATATTGGGATCAAGGAGTTGTTAGCCGTGGGCGCTTGGTATATATGGTGGCAACGACGGGAGGCTGTAAAAGGAGAGAAGGTGGCTCCCCCTCCGCGTACGAGCTTTGCGATTCAAGCCCTAACAGTAAATTGCAAAGGAGCGGTGAAGGGAACTCCACATGAAATACCATGGGCCCAGCCTCGGCCGGGTTCATATAAGCTTAACGTTGATGCTTGTTTTTTCCCTAATGGTACAGGTGCTGTAGGAGCTGTGGTTCGAAATGACAAAGGTGAGGCAGTTGCTGGTGTGGGGGATCCAATGTCCAATCTACTCGATGTCGCAACTTCGGAGGCTATGGCTCTTCGAAGAGGGTTACACCTGGTAGATGATCTTGGATGCACCCCGGTTATTGTGGAGACGGATTCGCTGGAGCTTGTTCAAGCCTTTAACGGCGTTATCGAAATTTGGAGCCCATACACTTCGATACTCATGGACTGCTTTTTTACTGCAAGAAGAATTGGTCAAGTGGTGGTGCAACACTGTCCCAGAGAAGCAAATGTAGTTGCGCATAAGATTGCTAGATTCGCTTTTAATTAAGACTCTTCTATTTTTTGGGATTCTAATCCCCCTAGTTTTATTATCCCGGATGTAATGAACGATGTGTCTTTGTTTGGTTGAGGCGGCAAGTTTCAGACACACTCTTTTCCTTGCCAGGGTACCTTACGGGACTGGTAAGGTTTTTAATGAGGCGGCTTGCTGAACTAATATAGTGGTAGAAAATTCAAAAAAAAAAGAGTGACGGGTGCGGATGACCGATGTATGAAACGGACGGGCAAGGGAGAACAACAAATAAGCATGGACGGACATGGACAATGTCCGTTTGGGAAAGCCTGTTAGGGCAACTCCAACGGGGCGACCCAAACTGGCACGAAATCTATCCGTGTTTTGTCCGTTTGGGTCGCCAAACGGATAGGCGTCCGACCCATGTTTGTCCTTCCCAGGCGACTGAATCCAACGTGGCGACCCATTTGATCCGCCCAGCCAGGTTTTTGATCATTTAGCAAATTCGACCAAACAAAGATAGCAAATATGGCAAGCAATGAATCAAATTATACCAAAATAATATTGCCATGTCGACATACAACATCAAACCAAAAAATAATCGCACATAGTTTCGGTTATCTCAGTCATGGTTCTACGCCATCTCGGCCATGTCGGCATACAACATTGTTAAAACAACCGATATGTGATCACTCTCGGTCCATATAGTAACTTTGATTCTTGAGATAGTACGCCTTCTTTTAGCTTCATGAGATAGTACGCCTTCTTTGTAGGGTCAAGGTGGAGAGATCCATGTCCATGCCTCCTCGAGGCGTAGGGCGAGCTCAATATTTTTTCCTTGACATCGGCAATTCCTTGGCTCTTGCATCGACTTCCTTGGCAATTGCATCAGACAATGCGTAGGACGACAATGCATAGGAAGAAGACGTACCAATTTCTTGACGCCAATTCCACTTATTGCCCGGGCATTGACATAATCATGGGAAACACAAATTTTGTTGACCTCCGCCGAGATAAACCTCCACCTCTTTTGGATTGACACTTCGATCCTGTCACTTACCAGTTCATAGGGCATAAGCATTTTTCTTTCATTCTAGTGTTTATAGAATCTCAACCAATAGGCGCTCCCTTTTTGCTCGGCCCCGACAATTTGATCTGTTCCAACCTCGATCCATGACTCGCAAATGAGCTCGTCCTCCTTCTGGGTGAATGCGGCACCTTTTTGGCTAATCTTCCTCTTTTGTGCCCGGGCTTGGCTCTCGAGCTCTTCGCAAAAAACTGACTCGACCTCGATGTTGATCACATCCGGGTCGGTCGTCGGAACTTCATCATCCCCCTGGCAGTAATCGTCCTGGGCATTGTCCCTGATCATGTCCTGGAGGAACCCCTCCCCTTCCGATTCCTCGTAGTACCTTTCGTCCCCCGGCGATGGCCTTGGCAATTGGACGAATAGGCCACAACCTTGGGTGACAACTGGCGGGTTAGCTGGTTAGCTACATGCGCGGCCTTCGTCTGCGGCGCCGGTGAGTAGCCAGCCATAGGCGCGGTGTTGAGATCAAGGGGATGCACCACGAAGTCGGTCGGCGTTGAATCCCCGACTTCCGGTGAGAACCGTGGCGACACACTTCCGAGAAGGTAGCCTACGCAGGCGATGGCGGTGACGTCGTAGAGCACTTCGAACTTGGCGGCCGGGACGCCGAGGCGTTCACGCTGACCGTTGCGCTTGGGGCCAGTTCTACGGGCGGAACCATGCCTATCATAAGGAGGGCAGTTTGCGCGGTGCTGGTGACGATGGAATCAATGTCATCGACCTGGCCCTTGTTGGCGATGGCCTTGGCAGCGGCTTATGCGAGTGCCCACTCATTCCTCCTCCGGGCACCCCTCTTCTGGGTCTCGTTGACCCTCTACAATAGGGTGAGCTCTTTTGTTTCGCTTCTTGGGGGATCGGCCGCGAAATCCAGGACCACGGGCTGGTTAGGCGCAGCTCCAACGGAGCCGGGGCCGGGGTCGGCGGCTGCCATGGCTAGGGCAGGAGTTGAAGCTTTGTTTTTGGACAAGAAAGGCCACAGTGGCGATTTTTCGTCTGTTGCGTGGGCCAGGGGTGCAGACAAAGGGAAGACACAAGAGCTATCCGCTCGAGTTCCGGACTGACACAAAGCTGGTCCAAATTTGCGCCGAGAATGTGTTGAGAATGAGGGGGTCATGACCAACAGTGCTAATTCCTCTCTAGGTTCTCCGTACCATGCTCCGTCGAGCCCAACTCCCTGGTACAGTATGTGGAAGCGACTCGAGACGAACTCACGAGCCCCGCCGGTCGCAATTGACTCATGGAGGTGGACACGACTCCAAACCAAAATCCAGATAGCACGACGGCGGCTAATCCAACGAACGAGGAAGGAGGCTCCAGTGCTTCAGCAAAGGAGTCATGTACCTTAGTCGAGCCCACACGGCACTTGATGCGACGCGATTGGCCGGCTTCGTCCACCGCGCCGCCTCGACGGCGACCCGACCTGTCCGCCTCTCGTTAAAATCTCTCTCGCCGCGCGCGCACTGGCAGTTCGGCACGCGCACGCACGTACACGTGCGGCCAGGAGAAAGTAGCACGGAGTATTGGAGACCACGCCGGGCATTCGCCGGCGTCGTCGGTTGCGGGCCGAGGAATACGAGGACAGGGGATCGAGGAATCTCCGAACGTGCGCGCCGAGCCGAGCTTCTTCTGTTCGTCTGCGTCTGTCTCCTCCTGCCTGTCCCCTCCCTCCGGATTGAGCCGCAGGTCGCCGCGCGCCTCACGGGCGGCACGTGAGTGCTCCCCTGACGCCAACCAACCTTTGCCGCCAGCGCCGGATACAAAGGTCAGCGCGCGGGGATCGGCGGTGGATTGAGCGGGGCATGGAGCAGGAGAGGAAGCGAGAATCGGCTGCGGCGGTTGTGGTGGTGCTGGAGTGCGTGGCGGGGAGCTCCAAGGCGGAGGAGTGGGGCGGCGGCGGGGCGTGGTGCAGGAGGGGGACGTGGTGGAGGCGGTCCGGGTCGGGGGCGCCGCCTCGCTCGACGCGCCCTTCAAGGGCGGCCGGGCCGGCCTGCACAAGGCCCTGCACGCCGCGTTCAAGCGCGGGGACACCTCCGTCGAGGTGCGCGTCCGCGGAGGGAAGGAACTGCAGGCCTGCATCCTGCCCCACCCGGCCGGCGGCAGGAAGCAGTACGTGCTCCGCTCCCTGCACGACCCCAACTACGTGCTCGGCTTCGGCGACCGCCTCGAGAGCGAGTGCCTCGCCCTGCAAGGTAAATCCCAACAACCGACCGTTCGTCTCTCCCAAGAGCCACCCCTCAAAATGTTTTCTTTGGCTGTTCCGACTGATTTGAGCCTACGAGCTGAATCCTGAACTGAATTGCGTAGTTTGACAGTGAAAAACATCTGCTGAATCATGAACTTTGTAGTTTCGGGTATCTATTTAATGTCAGGATTCAGGAACTTGAAGTTCGATATTGGACATTTCAGTATGAACTTGAATAAAATGGGAAAATAGAGGAGTATCCGCCTGATAGATTCGATATTACCTATACCTATTAGGATTCGGTGTTGGCTTGTTGTTTTCTGTACATATGCTTTTACTCCTACATCAGTTGTGAACTTGTGATTTGTGAAAAGACAAGTTTGCTGTCAAGTCCGAGGTTCAAAGTATATGCAGAATATTCTGACTGGCTGGTCTTTCGCTAGCTGCATTGTTGCAAAGCAAATATCCTTCGTTCATAGGCGAGTTTGTTCTTCTCAATGCTAGAAAACTAAGGTACATGTAGTTATCTCTAACTAGAATGATAGCTACAACTAACAATAAACAAAGGAAGCAAAGTGGAATTAGGATAGAAATGATGATTAAAGGAGGGAGAATATGGGAAAACATCGCTGAAATATGTCAAGGAAGTTGGCCACGTTGTCTAGGTGGGTGGTCAATTCCTCTGTACCTTGTACATTTCACTCGTTTTCTTGTCCTTGCTGGAGATTATGGCATCGTAGACTGTTTTTTTTAGATAAGAGGGTGCAGGTCCCCGGCCTCTGCATCAAAGTGATGCACACAGCCATCCGCAATTATTCAACAAAGCTTACAAGTTACAACATTGATCAAACCGAAGTCAGCCGCTCGGCAACAATAAGTCGCTACAACTATGATGGGGGTGGCTATGATCAGAGCCACATGCCTTGACCTCCCACCTACACGCATCATCTACAACCGGAGTACCGGTCCAGCAGACCCTCAACGCGCACCGCATGCGCGCGCTACAGAAGTCGCTTCCGCCGTCTTCCTCGATCCCATCTTCAGGCAAAGATCAACGTCATGACCATGCAAGGCCAGCCGGCGACGTCGCCATGACGCCAAACAGCACCACCTCCCTGCCCTCGTCCAAACGCACGCATCCACGCCGAGACCCCACTGCACCATGCTGCCGAGTCACCATTGTCGATGCGGAAAATGATACGCCGCTCCACCAGTAGACCCCTCCGGGCATCCCGAGTTCCAAAACGACCCCCCAAGAGGGCACACCATAGGGTGCTGTCATCGTCCGATCTGGAGATCCAGATCTAGGGTTTCCCCTGGAACTATGTGCACAGGCGGGTGATTCGCGGCGACGACTCCTTCAGCAAGGCAACGACTAAAATTTGGGGAGAATTTCACTTCCCCGGCCTCTGCACCAACTAGGGATGCACACAGCCTTTTAAGCATGAGTATCAGGATTTTTATCTTGGTTAATAACCAAGCCTGATCCTCAGGATAAATTGCATGAGTATCAGGAAGGCCTGATCCTCAAGTATAAATAGAACCTAAATTCGCGTCCCTGGGGACTTGAACCTGGGTGTTGGGTTTGTACATCTACTCCCCCAACCAGTTGAGCTAAGCTCCACTCCTTAACATCGTAGACTGTTGACGTGATGGTCGTTGCAAACGTGTTTGTAGCTTCCTTGTAAGTTAGTTTGGTCCTTGATGTTTTTGAAGTACTATAGTCCATTAATTTCTCATTTGGCTTCTCCGGACATTTATGACTTCAAATCATTTTACACACACACACACAAGTTGAGTAATTAGTATGTCTGTTGCAGTATCTGGCTATTCATCTTAGAGTGAAATCGCGCACTCTTCCTTTCACAATTCCTCGGACATTGCTTCATAATACCTTACTGATGCCTCCTTCCATAAACGATATTTTGCATACTATATTAGCATGTCTTGTGTGAATTTGTGATGACCTTTTTATGGCTCCCTTGTTGATGAAGGCAACAGGGGCACAAGAGTTGCATCAGCGCTGAGCAAGGCAATACACTCCAGGATGGGTATGTCACATACCCATGGGAGCAGAAGATGCGAGACTCTTTGTGCACGCCCAACTCCAGCTGCTGCCTCTCGATGCTCATCCTCCCCAAGGCACTGGACTTCAACGCATCTCGATACGAATCCTTCGAGGACACCTTGGCCCGGGCCAACACATGGCTCTACTCCTCGCAGGCCTCAGGAATCCCCATTCAATTCATGAATCTACAGAGTGAAGCCCTTCTAACCAAGGTGCAGATGCAAGCTCCCTTACTTCACAAGCTCTATGCACTAAAATGAACTTTCAACCTTTCGGTTGGTTTGCACCTGATTATAATTGCCTTGGAGTAGTCATGATTTGGTTCAATGGGATAGTAATTTCATCTTAATTTTCAGATATCTGGAGAGACAGCATCTCCAACTGTCAATTCTGGGTCATTGTCTGATATGTCGAACCTCGTGAATGCGACCCTATATGGTTTTGAGGACTACCACGGGGTGGACATCGGCGTCGTGAAGGCAGCCCGGATTTGGTACAGGTCCACAGCAGGAGAAATTCCGCTAGAGATCCAACTTCAAGAAGGCGACACGAGGCTAGGATTTTCCGTCAGCCGTACTGAAGAGGTCATTTTTCAGTTCCTACTGTACACAATATCGACAACAAGTAAATACCGTACATCAACGTGTAGATACCTATCCATGTAACTTGCCGTGACAGTTTTGTTTCGTCCAGGGTTTTATCTATATATCTTCGGTGGTCGACGATGACAAGGGCAGCGAAGCACCGTCAACACGGTCAGGGCTCCGCGATCTATTCAACCGAGCGAAAGAGGCTTCGAAACTACTGATCATTTCAAGGGTGTCCAATGAGAAGGTACTCCCATGGATGATCTCCAGTTCAGGTTCAGTCCGTTGCTTCGACACCATCTCCCTCAGCCAAAAGCTCTCCCTGCACCGCCTTGCGTTGCACCCGATCCAGCTACATCTGCTTATGTGGGAGAAGCCTGCTGGTAGTATCATGCATTCTCCGAAACCATTCCCGCCGCTGCTCACTCAGGTGCCCTTTAGCTTCATTGAGAGCATTGAACCTAGAGTGGATGGTGAAGATGAAAGCGTGGGGGATGTGTCGTTTCGGCTTTTGGATTCTCCAACCAGCAGCTGGGTATGATTTTCAATTTCAGTTCGGCCGAACAGGCTTCCTGAGAGGGGTGCAAATAGGTGATTATTAGCGTACCATCTCACCCTTTTAGTTCAATTAAATGAACTAATACTCAGAAATTTAATTCACTTGATTGAACTAATGAGGGTTAGAGGGTAACCTAAGGGTCCCCAGTTTGCACCTCTACTTCCTGATGGGCACATGTAATGTATTCATCTTCTCTAGTTCTCTGGGCAGTATGCTCAGTTTGTGCTACAGAAGTGTTTAGTCCTGTCTGGAAATGTTCAGAACCTTTGTAGGTTTCTGGCTTAATCAGGGAAGATGCATACATAATATCTGAACATCATGTTGTGATTTTGTTGATCATGACATAAAAGTGAGAAAATATATGACCGTTTTCCATATTAGTGAAAGCAGTATTGTACTTTGCTGTTTACATCCTTACTCTGAATGTACTGATAAACACATGGATCAGCATTCTGACATTAATCTTTGTACCTCTGGATTGAACAACAAGAAGAAAAAAATGTTACCCTCACCCTAACAAGTCACACCACACTAGCCATCAGTCTAAACGAGAGCTTACACACATACAAAAAAGAACATGACAGATAGCTATAGTACTGATCTAGTTGTGAGGACCCTGCACTTGAGCACTCGATCCTGAACATAGAACCCCGGCATCACCATGATCTTCACTCTCAACGGATCCTGAACCTGTCGCTTGTCCGGTAAAATGTCCTCCATGTACATCTGATCGAACGCCCGGTTCTCTTCGACCCGCATGATCGGCAGCGGCGGGCTGAAGGAGAATGCCAGCAGGTGGAGCAGCCAGACGCACTTTGTGGCGACGAAGAAGCACTGCAGCAGCTGCTCGGGCCACGGCCAGGACCAGCCGAGCGCGGCCACGACGCAGCTCATCTTCTGGTCGCAGAACCGGCTGAGGTCCTCGCTGTAGTACCTGGTGCCCTTCCTCAGCACCTCGTTCCAGCTCAGGTTGCGCAGCGCGACGAAGGAGGTGAAGCTCTCCCGGCGGTCCTGCTTCGGGTCGAGGTACCTCGGCGCGCCGTTCCTCTGGAAGCTGCAGTTCTCGAAGTCCTGGTACAGCGACTGGTTCATGATCGCCTCCAGATGGTACAGAATGGCCTTTGAGCAGTGCCGGCCGGCGGTGATCGCGAGCTGGTACGGCTGCAGGAGCAGGTTCAGCTTCTCTGAGAGGCCGTTGTCAGGCTCTCCTGCCTGCTGGATCAGAGACTTGCTGAGTTGTTTTACCGACAGGCGAGCCTCGGAGGCGATCTGCACGAACCCTTCCACCATGGCCTCGTGGCTCACAGGCATGCTGCCAGTGCCAGGGAGCTCTCGGCTCGCCCCGACCGACCTCGAGGATGACGATCGCCGCGAGTGATTGTGCGTGCCGACGTTGTCATTGTCCGTCCCTTGCCTCAGGGCCTTCTTGAGCTCGGAGCAGTAAGCTTCCAGGCCCAGCATCTTGGTGGTCAGATCGCCCAGCGACGCCCTCATCTCCGCGGCGTCCTCCATCGCGGCGTCACGGTGCGCGTTGGCCTCGGCGACGTCTCTCTTGGCGGAGTCGAGCGAGAGCAGCCCCCACTCCTTGAGGAGCTGCGACATGTTCTCGCGCTCGATGGCGGCCGTCGGCGGTGACTTCGTCTTCTTCCTCGTCTTGGGGAAGAACCACGAGAGGATCTGCGACCCCCTCTGCTTCGCCCGGGAGTGCGTGGACGCCGAAGGGTGTTGGCTGGAAGACGGTGGCACTCGGCTGCTGCTGAGGAACCTGAGAGCTCCCATGTCGTTTGCACCATGGTCCCTGCCGATTGTCGCCGGCCGGAATGCGCTGCCGGACGACACGGGCACCTTGTACTCCGCCCTGCCGGTGGCCCGCCCGGCCGACGCGGCGAAACGGCCCGCCAGCGGCGCGGACTTCAGGAAGGCCGGGTGGATCCTGTGCGCGCCTCTGCTCCGGAGGTGATTGGGATTCTCGCTGGAAGAAGGGGCGTAGTGGAAGTCACTGTTGGAGGAGGAGAAGCCGTTGAGGCAGTTTTCGTAGTCCGAGTAGTCTGCCTCGTCGCCGCCATCACGGCCGCCGCGGTCCAAGGTGATGCCGCTCCAGTTCTCCGACCGGCTCCGGGTGTCCTGGCAGGTGTCGTTCAGTCCAGCTGCCATTGCCATCGGCATGGGCTCCTCCTCGTAAGTCTGCCCCATGTTTAGCAAGCAAAGTCAGAATTCAGAAATATGAAAGGATGAATTGTAACGTCGTGCGAATGTGCAATGATCCAACCAATGATTCAGTTAACAGATTCTTGCAAAATTCGGGACAGTGTTCTACTACCAAGTTGGCAAGTACCAATGGTCACTCATTCATAGGCAGTGGTAACAATGAGAGATCCTGGAAGAACATTATTGCGGGACCTGTTGCTAGTACTGTCTACCCACCGCTACACCAAAGCAGTAAACGCAGCAACTGCCGGAGCTCCGGCGGCAAGCACAGGGAAGGCAAAGTAATTTCTTAACTAAATGGGCGGCCTTAAACCGAGAAGTGAACCAAGAACTCGCGAATTAACCATGGCGTTGCGACTTGCGACAGACGGAGCTTGCTCACCGGAGTAAACACGGGGTAGTCCCCTTCCTCTACGGCCCCCGCTATCCGGGAGCGCGCGGGCGACGCGGCCGGCGGGAGGCGGATGGTGGCCGGGCTGCGGCTGGCGCTGGCATAGGCACCAGCATTGGCATTGGGCGCGCCGCGCTGGCGGAGAGCGGCGTGGAGCGCGCGCAGCTCGACGGCCTTGGCGACAGCGTCCTGGACCTCCTGCCGCGTGGCCGGGAGCGGTGGCCGCCGGGACGTCGTCGCCTGGTCGAATGCCTCCGCGGGAGCGGTGGCGGCGGCCATTGCCATGGCCGCGACGAGAGGAGGAGCAGTGACGGGACGGGCGCTACAGCGGAAGTGGTTTTCTTGGGAGAAGGAATGGAGACAGGCAGGCACGGGTGGGAGGGAATGGAGGAGAAAGGAACAGTGGAATTCGAGAGTGAGAGAGAGGCTGGTTGGTGTGGCGCGGAGGTGAGTGAGCGAGTGAGGTGGTGCTGGAGGAATGGAGGGAGGGAACTGCACAATTTGAAGAGGGTTGGCAGCCTCTTTTTGGGCTTTTCTCTTGTCGCTTTTGCTGGTGTGCTCCTCGCTAAACTTTGCTTATTCCCTTAAGTATAACTGTACTTTGCTTGCTGCCTGGTGCAACCGATCCGTCCCTTCCAATCCAAACCAAGAATTAAGGTCACTTTGCAGAATTTTTATAGTAAAAGTGTTGGTTCTATGCAACAGTACTTAGGTAGATACTCTCTCTGTTTTTAAATATAAGATGTATAGGCGCATTGTAGTGTGCATATTCACTCATTTTCATCCGGACGTAGTGCACATTAAAATATCTAAAGCATATTATAATTAGGAACGGAGGGAGTAGATATTATTCTACCGTTTGAAACGCAGGAATTTAAAACGGAGAATTATGAAGAACATATTTATTCAAGGACTAAAACAACTGAAAAACTTCAAGAACGTCGTTTAGATATCACATCTTTATGAAAGAAAAACTTTAGATATCACATAGGAATAGTACAAAACTAAGGCACAAAGAGATGAAAACATGAGTAAGTCATATTTTTTTTCCTTCAAAATTTATGTAGAATGTCTGTACCATATGAAATTCGAAGGAACCTAAGATTCTTATTCCTTAGTTCCAAACAAAACCACACCGTAGGAATGTTCTCTATAGAAATCATATCCTCTACAATTTCCATGTTTTTCAGTTGCTCCTAACAAGGTCTTATTCGCGCGAGCGTCCAATCCCACTATAACGCAAATGAGGTGATGTTGAAAACTGATAAACATGCCTCATAATCCATGATCTCAAAGCAGAAACAAAAAATGGAATATTAATATGATAGGAATGTGTCGCGGTATGATTAGAAATGAGTTCAAACCAAAGGTTAATTAGGTCCAATTACAGGCAAATGTTCACATTAAAGGATTAAAGTTAATGATTATTTAGTTTTTGAAAATAAAGATTCTCGACTATTACTCTTTTCGTCATTTCACGAGGGAACATACTAGTCTCGACCCTAGTTTCTGGTATACCCACCTGTTAAAATCACACATAACATTTTTTTGTAATTTTAGAAAATTATGAAAAATCACACATAACATCTATTGTGTTGAGATTTATCCATGTAATTTTTTGTCAAATAATTAAGTGAAGATATAAGTTTGAAAACTTAAGTTGTGGCTCTCTTATTCTGAAGACTACTTGTTTTTTCGTTAAAAAACAAATAGTGGAACTATTTTCCAAGAAATTACGTGCCCAGAGTGTCTGACAATTACCTATGTTCATGAGTTTATCGTAATTCTTCAAAACCTACACATATATTTTTCTCACTTTCAATTCTTTTATTACTGTTATAAAAGGTTTCGAAAATCTGTTCTCTGCACCAGGATGATACAGCACAGGTCACATTTGCTTTGCTTCACTCAAATTTTGGTGAGACACCGGGTGACCTCTGCCAAGGAGGAATGTCAGGCTAAAGTGGGCTCTGCTCCCTCCCCAGTTAGTTAATGCAACTCGTCTTTTCATAGGAACAGCCAGCAAATACTCCTCCTAGTGGCCGAATACCGAAATCAATAAAGAGCGATGCCTCGCAGGCATTCCTTGCTGCCGCTGCGGCCTGGCCGCCTGCCTTTGAACAGCTGCCTATATTGCCTGCCTCCTAGCAGCACGACCAAAACACAGGTGCAGCAATTGGCCACCCGTGACCGGCGAGCCGCCACACCACGCGCAGCTGCTGGGAGTAGGGATGAAAACGGCGCGAATACGGACGGAACTTAGTGGTGCCACATTTGTTTCCATATTTTGTTGCGGACGCGGAAACGAATACGGAAACCCCAGAAACAAATACGAAAACAGATATTGTCGGAAACAGACACGGACCGAATACGGCACGGTCACGGAACGGAAAGCGGATGTTTGCCGGAACAAAGAGACCCCTTGAAACATGTAGAAAAATTCAAGCAACAAGCACATGATCAGGTTTCACACATATAAATTTATAAATTCAAGCAACAAAGAGACTTGGAGCGGATTTTAAACTTGACGTTGAGCAAACATATATAAATTTAGCTCACGTCACATGATAAGGTTTCACACATAGTTCACACTTCAAAAAGTTCAGCAAGAAAAGAGTCCACGATAATAATAGTAGGTAAATAATAGTTCAATCCCAGCATGGCAAGATTCAGTCCTCCTCTTCAACATCCATAAAATCCTCCAAGTCATCAGCATTATCATCTTCTTGCTGCGTTGATGATCCAAGCAAACCAGGAGATGTGGCACTAACGCTCACACTAGCACTGCTACTTGCACTTTGAAAATTATCCATAGGACTGTACTCTGTGATGACTACCTGTTAAAGTACACAACAAATTGCTCACTGCCAAAACCAAAATGAACATCTAAACTTCATACTGGACAACTAGACATCACGCATCATAGATGAATCAGAAATGGAGATTAAGGAGTAGGGATTACCCGCGATGAGCTTCGGTGTTGATGTCAGATAGCCGTTCAGTCAGCAGCCGTGACAAGCTTCAACAGCGTCGGCGTCGGGGCGGTGAGCGTTGCAGAGCTCCGGCGGCGTCGACGTCAGAGGTGTCCTTGACGGATGGCGGCGGCAGAGGCAAGCACGGCGGCGTAGGAGATGGTTGGGCAGCTCGCTCGTTGGCGACGATCAGTACAGGTGGGCGGCACCACGGCGGCGGCGGCGGCGGCTGGTCATCAGCCCTAACCCTAGTGTTTGTGATTTGGGAAGGACGATTAAGGGGAGATGAGATGCGTATTTGCCTAATTGCCTGTATATACGTAAACGTGGTCGCTTCATATGCCTGTTGGGCTGTTGGGACTAAACGTTGGTTGGGCTACAAATCATAGCAGACAAAAACGGAACTTCCGTATTAGCGGAAACGGAAATTCCATTTCCGTCGCAGTTCCGCCGGAATACGCCTTGCCATATTTGTTTCCGTTTCCGCAAAAAAGATTCCGTTTCCGTTTCCGTTTTGCAAAATTCCGTTTCCGCTTCCGTATTTCCATTCCGTTTCCGTTTTTCCGCGAAAAAGTCGGAAATATTCCGTACCATTTTCATCCCTAGCTGGGAGTGCTGGCCTGACTTCTGCCGGAGAAGAAGGGCCGGGGTTTCGCTAGATCCGAATCGGAATAAAGCTTAAGGTAAAAGAGCTATCGTCTAGCTAGCTTTAGGACATTTTTCAACCATTCGGTTTACAAATGAAATCTAGCTAGCGTACACCGGCCCGGTAAAAAAACTGCTGTATATACGCGTTCATCATTACTGGGCAACGGACACCGGGCCCATCTTAATCAACACTACATCATCTTCGTGAAATCAGCTCAATGATAGTACAAATAATGAATCTCCATGAGTTGGAATTGTTTACTTACAGACAAGGGGACCGATATGAAAGGCTACTCTTCTCGCGGCATTGTTTTGTGCCCAGCAAATTAGTCAAAAGTTGGTCAGGAAAGGTTAACAAGATCCAAGTTAGTAGGTTAAGTTAGATTAGGACCTCGGAACAATCAATCATAGTGCGTTTATGTAAAGCCCAAGGTCATGCTCCTGGCTAGCTGTATGTATGGCCAATCCAAAAAGCTCAAGGATCACATGCCACGCCAGGATAAGCTAAGGGGTTCGGTTAATCATTGTTAGACTTTTATCGATCCATGGGAAACCACATTAACCCTATCAGATTTTGCAAAAGGTTTCAGTCAGTGACAGCACAACCAACAAAAAGGTGATCCACCCCTGCCTCCTCTTTAGCACTTCTTTACATTTTCCTTTGCGAGCTTTTCTAATGGCGCCTAGCTAGCTGCATGGCATGGACCCTAGCGGCGAGCACGCAGCACGATAGCAGCATGCACAGAAGGAACCAAGGAAGGAGCAAGATGGGACATCTCATTGTCAAACCGCAGGGCGGTGTGTGTGCACTGTGATCTAAACCAAACACTTTGAGCGTATCTAAGCTTTTTAAAACGTTGATGTGGACTTTCTCCATTGTCTCGATTGTGTCAGATTTGTTTTTTTATTATCCCCATTTTGTTGTCGTTTGAAGGTTGAAGCTGTAAATTGTTTGTGTGGGAGCAAGGAAACGAAAGCAGGTGGGCAACCCCAAGGAAGCCCGGCCTGTTATCCTGGCACAAAGCAACTGAACAAGGAACAAAAAATTAACAACTAGAAGCAGAGACGCAGATTGTTGACAGTTTGCATACCGAGAAGGATGTCTTTGTTCCATGATGGCGTTTGTTTAATCTGAATGGGCGCCTCTGGTTACACCACCCACTACACTTGGGATATGTGTGTTCCAAAAGAAAACGCCTAAAAGGGCAAAGAATATGATCTTAGCTTGTCTAGGCCCGCTTCCTCGGGACAAAATGGTACGAGAAAGGGGATTTTAGAACTAACCCTTAATTAAGTATGGCAAACGCATGTGAGCTATATAGCTTCGTAATCCTTTCTGCCTAGCGATGGTAAGTTGATAACGCTCCTCCTTCCATCATTGGTGTCTTTGCAAAAATAGAAGCACTTGGCACTGACACTCTTATCTGCTTAGGAATTTGGAGGCAACGGCACTCTATCTACTGAACAAGAAGAATAAAAACACTTGGCGAAAATCCAAATGGCATGCACATGGGAAATGGTAGATGGCGGTTTAGAGAGTCCAATTGCGCAGAACGTTTTAACATTAAAAGGGAAGGAATGGAGCGAACATTTCATCTTTAGAGAGGAGAAGATCAGCGATAATCCTGCAAGAGATCGTAGCCAAGGACAAGGGAGTGACCACCCACACGCAGCACAGTACAGTATCATCAGCAGTGCCCACGGACGAAAAGCTAGGAGCGCGAAGCCGAGCAGGAAGCTGCATGCATGAGACATTGAGACGAGAGCGCGGCTGCGTTCTCCACGACACGAGCGAACAAAAGCATCAGGCCATGGAAGACGGCGCCACGCCATGGACCGTCCATGGCGGTGCAGCTTCTTTTCCGCGGCGTCTTTCGCCATGGTCCACGGGAAATTCTCTCTTTCTTTCGGTACACCCTCTCTCTCGGGCTCCGCTGTATCTAGACATATTTTAGTACTGGATACATCTATATTGGAGTCAATTAAAATGGAACGGAGTGAGTAGATGGTATCGGATGCTGCCAAAAGATAGATGCCAAGAGAACCGAGATGTATGTAGGTGTCTCTGATTGCAACATAGAGTAGGCTTCTGTTGCTGGTGGTGCCACGGGGGCCCTCTCTGCTTTATTGTTCTTCCTCTTTTTATTTGATGTTTGCGTGTGCCGAGAACGAAGCTTCAGTGCTTTTGAAGGAAAAACTGTGAATATTGCCTTGCACCCTATCGAATAATTGGGTGCACTTGTGTCATTCAGTCACTGTATCTGTCATCTGACCAACATGTATATTGCTCCGATGGGCCATGGGATTCGTCAGTTCCATCGTGTAAGCAGGCAAACAGCTCCTCATAGAACCATGCTCCATGCGAATGTACGACAACCATGCAGCAGGCAGACATGTAGCTGTATTTAGATGTGACAAGAGAAAAACAGCAGCACAAGTCTACCCACTATGCGCAGCATTGATTGCCGACATGCTGAGAAGTGAGAATTAAGGATAATAGCAAAGGCAAGCACTGTGCAAATGAATCTACAATGGGACTTGCATGGTGTTTTTACAAATTTCTCTAAAATAACGACACTCACGGTTTACAGGACATCGGAAAATGTATCAAAGGGCACACAACGTACATCAACGTTGCGTGTGGCATAGCAGAAATTTGTAGGTGTTTAAAATAGTTATAGTAAAAGTAACAATGTACATGGGCAATAATAGGCGTGAACAACAGCGTCCAGGCATTGGTCTGTGACTGACTGGATTTAAAACAATCGGTCCGGTCAGGCTTACCAAGTTCCTCAATCGTGAGGTCTGGGTCCTGATGTACCAAATACCAAAGCATCACCCCTATGAAGCGTCTGAAGCTATAGCTGCAGCACGCCACCAAAAGCTAACGGAGAAACTGATAGAAAGAGATCTGACGTAGTGCCACCATTTCGGTGGAATGTACAGCAGGTCACCCTCCTCCAGTATGCAGTCCATGAAATCAAGGTTTTCTACCCTTGGGAACTCATTCATATCCAGGTTGTCAAGATCCACCTGCGGAGGCATCCATTAGCACAAGTATAACACAAAGAATTGTCTTTATTTGCACACTATTGCATTGTGCCAAAACCAACAGAACTCTAGGAACATGCAATGTGGATAATGGGCGATATGGAGCAATAAGGACAAGGCTAATATAACACTGTATTGCTATACCCTACTACAGGAGAAACTGAGAAAGCAACCAAAGAAGAAAGACCTACAGACTGGTGATCTATCATAGTTTACTAATTTAACCACAAAAATGTAGCGCCAGTTTGCAATGCTGCGCTTAAGAGTAATGGCCAAGAGAATAGGAATAATGCAAATCTGGAAATTCAGTTTTATAATCTTCAGCTGCCAAAAACCCAAAACTATATGTACCACTGATGATCTGCAAGGATATTCTTCCTTTCCAACGAGTAACTTGTCAGAACAGATTGTTTGTACCTGACTAGTATTGCTTAACATAGTTTCTGTGTGTGGGTATAAGTCCTCAGAAACGGAACCAGGATAGAGTCTAATATACTTCCTGCCCAGGACCTGGTATGGAGAAAATATTAAAAACCGACAAAAGCAGATAAATTTACATAGAAGAAATGTTAACAGGCATCATCCAGAAATATACTAGAACATTTATATTTGAAACAAATGAAGCCACGCAACTACATGAAGCTCAACAAGGAGGAATAATAATTTCTAACACCAAAACATTCGCAAGGTCATCTGCGGTCTTTACTGGAAGTTTAAACTCTGTTTCACAAAAAAATATGATGCTGAATCAACCGGGCAGACTAAGGTTTTTAAGTAATTCTCAATTCCTAGCTCAAAGTAGAGACGGAGAGACCCCAAATGTGCAGAGTTACTTGCATACAAATCGAAAACTGAAGGAAAACGGTTCAACTAGTAAGTAGTAACATTTGCAAAATAATATAGACAATTTGTTATCAAGAAAATATCTACTTGCAATATGTCAGTTCAAGTTTTCAAGTACAGGAGCATCAACCTTTTGTTATTAACTCTAGAAACCAACAATCAGAAGTAAAAAACAGTATATTCCTATTATACCTGAGCTAAAATGTTGTGATGTGGGTCATAGTGCAATGGTGTCACTGTCCCATGTGGACCAAACCAAGCATTAAGTGACTGGAGTTCCCCTCCACCAGCATAACAGAAGTCAGGAACCATTATGTCTTCATGAAGCTCTTTTATCTGCCAAATGTCAATAAATAAAATCTGACAGCTGAACCAAGACGATTTCTTTTCCGTACAAACAAACTTACTAAGGCATCAACAATGAAAATTTTCACCTGCTCAAATAATGGATGCTGAGCTAGATATGTCACATTTGAAGGGCAGACTGTTGACCACATCCTCTCAAGGAACTGGGAGATCGTGATGAGCTCCTGCTTCCACTCATTACAAACATAGCTCTTCCCAACCTGACACGGAATCAACTATATCAGGCACCAAAACAACTAGGAAATGAATATAAGTGGAAATATTGCTTCAAAAATATCAATTAAGCATGGGTCCTAAATTACTAGGAGACTCATACAGGAGGAAATATTCTTTCTAAAACCTCAACCAAGCATGGGTCTAATTACTAGAAGCAAGCAAGAATTTAACTAGCCAAATAGATCACAGAGAAATAGCTAGCTACTGCCGACTGGCATACTTAGATATTGTCTTAATGCGACAATATTTTACACAACTACGCTAATATGCTCGCAACATCAGGAGAAGTAGTTCTTTATGATTATTATAGATACCAGCATGGTTAAGGAAGATGATACATGCAAAAGCATAGCAAAGTGAAGCTAGCTATACATGTCCAAAAGGTGTGGAATCACATTGGCCATTTTTTTACAAACAAGTCCACACTCTTATAGTGTTATAAAAAACTACATGGTAAGTACATCATCACACACAAACTAAGTGAATAGTGTAAAATGCAACGAATAAATGTGACATCTGAGAAACCAGTTCACAAGAAGTTTGATTTACCTAGAGTTCTGACAGCCTAGGCAAAAGATATGTGTTCCAACTTGCAAACCGAAAGAATAACTGGATCAAATTTCACAACATTGTGCTTACTGTGTAAGCAAAGGGCCGTGTAAGACAGGTGTGCCGAAGATTAAACTTTTATGTACTAATGGCAAACTTTCTATTGGTCATGGGTTCTAATCCAATATCAATTCAATCTGAAAGACTTGTCTAGGAGTTGTATTGGCAGATTGTCCTATCTCAGTAGGTCATAAGCCTCACTTTGCTCACCGTCGTCTTCAGTTTCTATGTCTTTACATACAATGTTATTGAGCATCAACTTTAGATGCACTTTTTGTTCCATATCAACAGAAAGGGATCTCGCAGCTAGCTTCATAATTTATTTCTATGGTATGTTAAGGCCTCTGAGAACTAATAACAGCACTGAACCACTAGGGTTTGTTGCACATTTGTAATGAAAAAGAAAAACAGAATCATATATCAGCATAAACATGCATGATAAATGATCAAAACAGAAACAACTCGTTTTTGTATTTCAAAGTTTACTCTAAGTAGAAGCATTTACTTCAACAGGAACAGTACGATCCCCAGCAGTCTTCTTTAGGTATTGAATGTCCTTCCATTTTGTCATCGCAGGCCAATGATCGATGGAGCCACTGATTATGACAGGGGTATCACGTAAAAAGTAATCACATATAAACTCCTCCAAAGATATACATGCTCGTCTCGCGACTTCCTTACAAGATAGAGACTTTGTCGGAAGAATTTTGAGGGCCTGAGAAAATTATAACATTATTAGCAACGATACACCAACAAATGAATTCGAAATGCCGTCATCCACACAACAATTCATAAAACAAGGAAGCAATGAGGGTAACTAGGAAAAAAACTTATAATCAGTGCAAACCATCTATACCTATTTTTCGGGTCAAATATCCCAGAAAACTCCTGCATGTATCAAAGCCCTAATAATCAAAATGGGACACACCATTCACATGCATAATTTTCTTAACATGGTGCATCTAATCTAGCAACACGAGATCTGGACAAAATAAGCACTATATGTAAATGACATCTTATGAAACATGGAAAAACTAGGCATTCTACAACAAAGCCCCTACAAATTAAGCTCGGTTAGTGGAGGCATTGACGGGGTAAGCACGAGCCCACACACGCACGAAAGCTTACGAACGCAGTAGCGGTCTCACATCGGCGATATCACGGTTCCTCTCGAGCCCTTCCCTCCACATCTTGGCTTCTTCATCGACAGCCTCCCCGCCGTTGCCGTCGCTCGATTCGGCGGCGATGCAGGCCAAGGCGGCCTCGAGGTCGGCGCGGAGGAGGTTTCCCCCCATGATGAGCCCCATGTCGAGCGCCCGGAGCGCGGCGGCGCGGTCGGCGGCGGCCCGGCGGAGCCGCGCGACGTGGAGGCAGGCGAGCGCGTAGGCGTCCCTCCACACGGTGCCGACCTCGCTCCAGGGCCCCGAGTGGAGCTGCTCCCACGCCATCTCCCGCGCCGCCTCCGCCGCCCGGAGGTCCCCCGCCGCCGCCTTCTCCGCCGAGGCCGCGAACGCGAAGCCCCCCTCCTCGGTTATCTCGCGCAGGAGCGTCGCCCGCCGCTCCGCCTCCGATTCGCCGCCGCAGGCCATCGCCGGAACAGTGGAGCTGCTGCTGTGACGTGTCTCCGGAAGGGGGACCCTCGAAAAAGCGCAAAAGCGAAGGAGATATTTCTCTGGCTCCGCTGTGGTAGCTCCGGATGCGATCGGATATTTTGCTTAGAAAAATCTTCTGTATTTGGACTCTGGAAGCGGGAGCTCCTAGTCAACGCAGTACGCCGCGTACCCACCTCTTCTTCTTCCTCCACATGGGCCGCGGCCCACCTCTTCTTCTTCCTTCTTCCTATCGCCGTCGTCGACCCATGCCACCGTCCTCCGTCGAGCCCCCGCCGCCGTACCTCCGGCCGTAACCGCCTGCACCCGCCTAGCGCCGCCTCGCCGCCCGTCCTGCTCCAGCCGCGACCTCCGCCGCCCCCGGCCTTCCCTCTAAGCCCCCCCTCCCGCACCCCGAACCTAACTCCGGCGAGCTCCCCACCCCGCACCCGCACCCCGCACCCCCCTACATTAAGTCTCGTCCTCGCCTCCACCGGCGACGCCGCGGCCAGCCGCGTCGTCCCCGTCTCCGGCGAGGTCCTGGCCTCACCTCCGACGGGGCAACGCGGCCAGCCGCGTCGACCCCGTCGTCGGTGAGTGTCGCGCGGTCGCCGTCCTCCTCTCGGTCGCGTCGTCGTCTCGCTCGTCTCCGTTGTCTCGCTCGTCTCCGTCAAAGAAATGGGCCAGGCCCATAAGCAGCGAGGGGGTACGCGGGAGCGAATCGGCTCCGCGTTACGCGGCAACTAGGATTCGCCCTGTGGAAGCTCTTGACGGCACACGGCTTTCCGATTTCGGACGCATTATGGGCCTAGCCCAGGTTTGTGCGCAGTTAGAAGCCCAATAAGTCACCTCATGTCGATGTTGGGCTTCGGCTGCAAGTGTTATCACGGAAGGTAAGCATGTGTTTGGTTCTTGGATCAATCTGTATGGTATGATCCAGATTTGTGGATGGATGGTCTAAAGTGAGATGATCATAATTTCTACTCCCTCTGAACCCAAAAAAGTGTCGCTGGCATAGTTAGATAGTTGTGCTTCGTATGTGTATTTATCCCGACACTTAAAAGGGATTGGATGTAGCATTTGGTTCCAACGATTTGCTAGATAGGATGAAATGTATTTACTCGCAAAAAAGAAAATATTTAATCTAAATCTTTAATACCAATTGATTAACATATGTTTAATTGTAACTAGCTTAACACAAAAATGGGGAACGATGAGTGCATGGTAGTGACGTGCATCTAGATCCTGCCCCTTAGGGGTGTAAACAGATCGGATCGGATTTTGCCTCTACCATATCCTTCACCATATTTTTTTCTCGGATCGGATCGGATAATGAACGGTTGCGGATTCGGGGGTGGCTAGATATAATCACGGATTCGGAACGGAAACGGAGCGGATTCGGGGCGGAAAGAAAATTAGTCGGATCGGTATGTGCAATGTACATCATCAATCCACATAACCAAAAAAATAGCTCAACAACGTAATAATCTAACAAAGTTGTACTCTATTAGTTTAGACAAATAGAACTAACTACAAATTGTGCTCCACAAATGAACTTCACAACAATAACTACAAATTGTGCTCTATTAGTTTAGACATTTCGGTAGAAAATCGGATTATTCGGATTATAACCATCGGATAATCCTAATTAATATTCGGATTATCTATATTCGGATGCTATTTTACATACCATATCCTATACCGTATCCGGGTGTTCAGTTCGGAATCGGATATCCTTATCCGGCAGATTCTTCAGAACCGGATATGGATTCTTTAAAACGGATTCGGCGACGGATTCGGTACAGAAATTATCCTATCCGTTTACACCCCTACTGCCCCTTGACCGACGTCCCACGTCGTTCCCCGCAGTTCTACGGCGCCGTCGCGTCAATATATCTAATAATAAAATTTGCATATCAACTCTAACCGATGATGTTTCAATACTAAGTCAGATACTTTGTTAAATTTTGATTTGCTAGACAAGTTTGATCACAAAAAATTAGTGTCACTAGTTCAGTTTATACTCTACAAGATTCTGTTAATATACTCACTTAATCATATACTTGAAACTGCTATTCAAATATTTGTTAGATTATATTCTTCATAGATCTCTACTATAAATACGAATAAGTTAGGCATATTATGCATTGAAGGAAAAAATGTTCTGTAAATGACTTTTGTTCGAAAGTACAGTTTCCTATCTATCAATGAATTAGTATAAAAAACACATAAACTTGTATTTAATAATATTTCTATTAAATTATGCGAATAAAGAGAAATTATACATGTAATACTACATCATATTAAAAATAAGATCTAGAGAAGTGAAAACGTTTAGTATAAACTGTATAAATTTTTATTTGCCCCGAGGACCGGCTATGCGTAGTCGAGGCATGTCAGGCCCCTGAAACTCTGTATTCAGTTAGCAAGATTCAAGATCAGTAAACAGAAGCCAAAGTTGCATTTAGATTTCGGGCACAAAAAGGTTGGGTCCTCTCGTAAAATCTCTCCCCTTCGCTCTTGATTCCAATGGCGGTGTTTGGCTAGTCGGTGGCGGCTGCAAACATTCAGGTGCAGATTCTGAACTTGGAGTGGTTGTTAAAGAACACTTCTTAAGTCTTAAAATCCCACCTCTTATCCAGATTCGTTTACCAATCGGGGATATGGCGACATTAGCGGCGGCGGGAGCAACAATCTCGACAACGGTTGTGGAGCTTGCTTCACATAAATTGCCTCTCTAATACTTCTTTTTGTACAATTGCTTTGCATAAGATGGAAAAAAGACCGAGGGCTACAGTCCAAAAACCAATTATAATACTTGGTTTTGTACTATCGGACCTAGATCCAAAATTCCACCAAGTCCATTCTTGACCCCCTCTTCCCGTCCCCAAATTCTTCATCGATCTTGTAGCTCTTGGAGTTACGGAGAATCCTCGATGGTTGGAGTCACTAGGGACTAGGGAGCATCTAAGTTTCTGGGTTTGCCCAGAGAAGTTTGTGAATTCTTCGAAGATCTTCTCAAGATCAATCAATAAGGAAAGCACTTATAATTGGTTTGGTGTGCTCACGAACAAGAAGACTAGATCCAATAAAGCATTGTGGTCTAATTTTTCGTGACCTTTCCGACAGCAATCAGAGTCCCCCAAAATATTTAACTTCATGACCATCACCTCGTGCTCATGTTCATCCACTATGGTTATTTTAAGAGTGAAATCCACTTTTTACCCATAGTTATGCATTTGTGACACTAATTGCCCCATGTAGTAAAGATCGTCTAAATTACCCCTTTTAGAAACTTTGGGCCCTCTTTTTCAAATGCATGTCCGTTTGGCATGGTGTGAAGTGATGATTGAGACTAAAAAATATCATGACAATGACGAGGAATGGAACAAATGGTGAAGAGAGGCTAGACATGATCGTCGATGACGCCCTTTGATTTTTCACATATTTTCCACACCATGCCGACCTAACATGTCGGTCTTATGTAACAAAACATGAAGAATGCTAAAAATGAGCGTAAAACAATGTTCAAAATTTCCCTAGATGGGTAATTCATAATTAGAATTTTCAATAAAGTTGGTAATATGTTCAGAGATGCACAATTGAGAGTATAAAGTGGAATTCACTCTGGTTATTTGTTCATAGTTTTGTTTTAGCACGTTTTCTCGTTAATCCTGCTTGCTAGTGCAACCTTGCCATATATAATTGTTCATTTAGTTATGCTTAAAGAATCCTATTTATTCAACATGTTCTTGAAATTAATGAATTACTAGTTAAAATTATTCTCGCCTATGAATCATCCCTTTTTTCAATAAAGAGAATATATTAATATCAAGAAGATATCAGTTACACCCAGACTCTGCAACAACATAATGAATGGAGCAGGTCTAGATAATAAGGATGCAAACAATAAAAAAATGAAACAAAGACCCGCAACAGCATAGCACCACCTGTGGTGACAACACTTCGAGTCCAAAAAAACTTCTCCAAAACGACGCCTACAAGAAGGTGACAATGCACTAACACCATCGTCGTCGGGGCTAATTATCCAGCTTGGACAGTTCTTTAGTTTTCACCCTGGAGAAGATCCAATCTCCAGACAATGCCTTCAAAAAGCAAATGACTAGGGAGTCACCATTGTCATGTATAACCATCTTATGGTTTTGACTCCGAAAACTCAGTGAAACCGTGCATGTGCAAAGCAACCTACCCCATTGACGGTCTTCCCCATTGATCCGCCTTAAAATTCCCCAATGCAAACATCTTGGTGATCGCGGCTGAGTGGCCGTAGCTGTTGTCATCACATCTTCGATCCTTCACACACTAGCGAGAAAAAACATTGTACGTCGAAAGTCGAATCACATGCATGCATGCATGATGCATCCAGAGGCAAAGTAAGCTAATTGAGGGGTCGATCAGGCGATCAGCGGAGTACATCGGTCGACCGATCATACCTAGCTACTACACTAATTAATCCAAATACAAGACACAAACGGTACGACATTCATTGATATGTTCCAGTTGTCTCTCATCCCAACCCTCTCAAGTCTCCACTAGGCACTATAGCTAGCCGCTAATTAAGCTTGCATTAATACTTAACGGTCTTTCCTCCCTTTTATCCAAGCGAGCGACGAACGAACGAACACGCACTGCATGATCCATGCACATGGTTAGAATCCTTTGCATGCATGGCCGGTTAAATGATGATCTAGGTGTGATGGCCGCCGTGGTGCTGGTCCGGCGGCGTCCTGGCGCGGGAGACCCAGAGGGAGCTGAGCGCGCGGAGGCGGTGGAAGTAGTCGGCCATGGCCAGCAGCGACCGCGCCATCTGCCGCGTCGTCAGCACCTGGTGCAGCCGGTGCAGCGTCTGCTGCCTCAGGTTCTCCGCCTGCATCCATCCCAAGCAACGACCATTAGTCCATCATATTCACCAGATCGATCAAGGGCTGGTGAAGGGCGGCGTAAACAATTGCATGCACCAAGGCACACCACCTACTATACCCAACATGGAAACTAAAGTTGAGATATCAAATGAATTAAGCCTGCATCCTAAACAAGTCATATATAGCTAGATCATGTTTGTTAGCTAGCCTTTCAGAATTTATATTCTACAGTTAACCAGGTGTAGGTGTCGATCCTAATAGCTCAGCTGTCCATGTTTGGGATGTCGACAGTCGGGTGTTTTTCAAAGTTCAGAACCTAATCCATGTACATGCATCTGGACTGTACGTGTGAGCACTAGCCGCCTGTGCCTGCCAACTTGACTTTGCTAATTCCGTTTAATTAATCAAATGTAGGTCTCGATCTTAGTTAGGTGAACCAATATCCAGTGTACCCTGTCAACTAACCAAAACATTCAGCTCTAACCGAACCACTAAGGCGACAGTGACTGCAGGAGATGCAGTTTAATTCAGAGAACGCGGCAGAGAAATGTACGTATTGACATGGCTGCAGGGAATGATGCTGGGGACGATGGATGTATACTGACCTGCCTGACGAAGCCTTCGAGGGCGGAGAGCTTGTGGATGGCGAGCCCCATCTGTCCCATGTAGTTGGCGACGTTGGGGGTGCAGCTGAGCGCGTCGGAGATGACGGTGTCGGAGAGGGACTGGTAGAGCGCGTCGAGGCCCTGGCTGAGCGCCTCCTCCGTCTCCAGCGCCGACTGCTGCAGCCCGTACACCCCCACGATCTGCTGCTCCGTCAGCGGCTCCACGTGCCCAAGCAACATCTATGTATATACATTACGTACATGTATACGAAATTAGTCCATCACAACCGTCAGAACATTCCCAAATTAACACAATTAACTAATAACAGAATCTGTCATATGCATATGCATGCAGGGCGTTGAGATTGCAGCGACAGAGATCAACCTGCGCTCCGATAGAATGATTCCAAAACCACAGCTACAAGTAGAAACGATGGTGAGGAGGCAGTACATCTACTCACTGTACTCGAACAGACCAGGATCATTAATGTCGAACATCCATCGAAGTATCGGCATTTCCACAAACAGGATGAAGACAGGAACGGGACGCCGCTCGTCTCGCCATTGAATACTGCCCCGGAATGCAACGCGTGCACGCATTGCGGCCATCGATCGCGTCCGGCTGCATGCGCCGCGGAGACGGCGGAGCATGCCCGCACTGCGCCGCGCTGCAACGGGTGGATCGACGGAGATCGAGGGCAAAGCTCTTCAATGCGCGCGGCGGAAGGGAATCGCCCGGCCGGCGCGGATCCATGGGAATGGGCTCGCGTCACCCGGCGCCGGAATGCGCATGATGATATGCTAGTTTAACCTACTACGTAGTACTGCGCGACTTTGAATGCCGCGAGAAATGCATGGGACCAAGTTTGAGGTTTGTGGGTGCATGATGAGCATTTGGTTTTTATCCATGCCGCTGTCTTGTTAAAAGTATGAGGGTAAGCCTAATGACTCCATATCACAAATAAATACTACCTCCAATAAATAATAAGTATCACAGTTTTGCACTAACCCTAACTCAAAATTGCGACAGTTAATTTGGATCCGAGGGAGTAACATTTACTTCGGCAAAAGAAAACCAAATAAGTGACATTTAGACATCACCTGTCTTCATAATATAACTTGGCCACTAATTTGTATTATAAATATATAAATATCAGGGAAACTACAATATTACTACTCTCTCCGTCCATAAACAGGGGCGGAGCTGCATGGTCTTACCCTGATGCACATGCATCAAGGTCCAAAAAAATTTTAGCCTTACTTACTGTACAAAAAGGAAATATGCATCAGGTTAGGCCATTAAGTGTGCATCAGCCATTCCAAAGTGCATCACGGTTACATTTATTCCAGCTCCGCCCCTGTCCATAAAAGGATATCTCAGCCTATCCCAAATTTGAATGTATCTACACACTAAACCATGTGTAGATACATACAAATTTGGGCTAGGTTACCATGTATAGATACATACAAATTTGAGACATCATTTTGTGGATGGAGGGAGTATAAAATATACTGTTGGGGATAATCTTTACATATGATTTTTAAAATTAGATAAGACGATTTTTTTTCTAATTGAGCTAGGGTACACCTAGCCACACTCTCAATGTTTTTAGATAATATTTGCATAATGAAAATTCGAAAAATAGTATACACCTACCAGTACTGAATTTATGTTTACTTGTAAAGTTTTAGGCTAGTATATTCGTCATTTGGGAGGAGCAAAACAAAATCATTTATGCATTTTATATTCGCGTATGTCTGCTACCAATGCAATTTTTGTATGGGGCACAAACTGAAAGTTTTCTTTCGATTGTCCTTTTCTGAAACTGTGAATGTTGTCCTATAATTTTGATTTTTCCTGATTTTTATTACAAATATCTTTTTTAAAATAATGTCATATTTTACTGGGTGTAGGTACACCCAAGCTCAGCTGAAACTTTCCCAAATATGATTAGCTCATCTCGTCGGCCACTGTACATGTATAGCCTACGGACTAAAATTCGAAAATAATATTTTAATGAATTTGTACAATTTTATGACTGTATTTTCCTATATTATGTGTTTTTTATGTGACTCGTTTTACAAAAATTTAAGGTGGGCAAGAATTAACGAAATGGAAAATGTGAAGAGTGAAGACATGTGCACAAGCATGTACAACTGTTGCAGAATATATAAATGACTCGCTATATCTTTGACTAGAAATTCATAAAAAAATATTTAGGTTTTTTCCTCAAAACATATTGAAATTCTTTAGATACAAATTGTACCAACAGATGTGTGATAAGATCAGCCTAGTTGCTCTTTGGAGAGTGTGCACAATCTACAACATCATGTGTGTTGAAAACTTGAAATGGAGTGAGTGATTCTTAAACTGCTGGTCAATATTTTCCTTAGAAAACCATATCATATATTTTGCTTGTAATGTGGACGAACTGTTGTGCATAGCCAAAATAAACCTTTTATAGCTAGCAAAGTGAATATACATTTCTATTTTATTTTTTATTTCTTAGAAGCAAAAATATGGCTATAATGTTAGGCAAAAGAGCCATTAGTGCTTGACACGTTTATGATCTATTCGATGACGTGGACCAGTTGCGACAGATCGAGACTGATGGTGTGGCGCTTGCGACCTACATCTAGGGAGGGCTAAGCTAATCTAATCTGAAGAAAGGCAAATCGAAAGGCCGTACCTTGATGACCTCGGAGGGTCGGAATCCGCCGAGCCAGAGGAAGCAGCGCTCGGCGGGGCTCCTCCAGACGCCGGAGATGAGGTGGAAGACGTCGGCCTTGATGACGGCGTCCTTGATGGCGAGCACCTCGTCGTGGTGCGCCAGGCAGCTCTCCACGTACATCTGCAGCTCCCCCTCCGGCAGCTGCTGCTGCAGCGCCGCCCGCAGCTCGTACATCAGCCGGGAGTGCTCCTCCTGCCACCGCCCGTACTCCACGTCGAACATCGCCGCCTCTGCATGCCAATGCATTCATCCATTGTTTACATAGATACATCAGCATATACCACAGGACTTCAGTTCAGATAAGAATCTGTAGAGGCATGCATGTGAATTACCTGAGCTGAGGCCGTCGATGCCGCCGAGTCCTTTTCCGGCGAGGCCTTGCTCGGCGAGGAGGCTGCTTCCTGGGTAGAACACTCCCTGCACATACATACACACACATGAATGTGCATAAATTTCGGGGAAAGAAAAGAGAGAGATTATATTTGTGAGAGGCTTTATTTTCTTTCAGTTAAATTGGTTGCTGGAGTAAATTAATACCTGAGCTCTTGCACTGTGGAGTTCTTGTTCGATCTGAGCTAGCCTGATCCTGCTCGACTCCAGCTGCTGGATATAAGCCTGTAATATGCATCCCAAGAGAAAAAACAACAATCAATTGGCATTGTGGAGCGGGGGCATTGGTCGATCATGGAGATAAGAATTGCTTTTCATTTTCTCATGAATATATACAACTTTCTGCTGCTGTTTTATGCGTTTGTTTCTTGCCACTTTGGTGTTAACTGTTGCTTCACTCACCTTCTTCCTTAGCCTGCTTTTCCTTGCCGCCTCCCTGTTCTGGGCTAGCCTTCTCAGCGTCTGCATTTTGTCAATCGCCAAAAGGTGAGCAACACATTGAACGCAACTATAGAAACACCACTAGCACTGAATATCCTTATTTTTGAGAAATTGTTCACAGTTAGTAGTTAAAAAATTGTTACTTTTGGGTCGCGTTCACCGGTTGATAAGGCCCTCTTGTGCTCCTTCTGCAACCACCAATCAAGAGAAAAACGCACATTCAGTCACATGAGAATAAACAAACAATCTGCATTGGGGCCAACCACCATACCACTGAATTGATTAACAAAATCTATACAAGCAGCAAGGTTAGTTAATTAGGTGGTGAACTAACTACTCTCACACACTCACCTTTGTCACCGGCTTGACATGCTTGCTGACCCCTGCGGCATGCTCAGCAGCGAAGCCGGGTTGTTGGTGGTGCAGGTGGTGGTGGTGATGGTGATCCTGCTGCTGCCTCCTGCTCCCTGCCGCTAACTCCTCCATGGCCGCAGCCGCTTGCTGTTGCTGCTGGTGGTGATGGTGATCTGGTGACGGCATCTTGGATCCCACGGGCGCTGGCGACAGGACTAGACTAATCTCCCCCTATCAATCGCATGACAAGAATGTTAATCGAACAACCAAACAGCAGCAACGAACTAAACCAATCATGAGCTAGGCAGCAATGTATGTACCTTTGGTGACGGCTCAACATGCATCGGCTGGGAAGGGAAGATGTTGAGGGTCTCTGCATCCATGAACCAAGGCAGACAGAAGGGTGAGCAAGTGAGCAACGGTCTGATGAGCTGATGGAGCCGAGAGGCTCGTGTACATATACACACAGCTACTGAAGCTCTCTGGTTCTCATGCAGGCAGGAACAAAATAATCATGGCGGGACGCGTACAGTGGCAGCGAGCTAGTGCTAGCTAGCAGTACGAGCTGTGGTTTGGCCTGGCAAGACACGAGAAAGCTGGAGCTGCTGGGGCTGGGGTACGGGGAGATACGGGGCAGTGGATGCAATGCATGCTCCTGCACTGCCTGTGCCCGAACCGGAAGAGCAGTGGAGTGGATAGGGATTGGGTCAAACGAACGCTAGCTAAATGCAGATGGACGCATGCAGCTCGAGCAGGCAAGGCGCCAAGCCAGCCATTGCTTGGTACTGCTGTGCTGGTGGAGTCCGGAGGAGATCGATCATCCCCTCTGCGTGCATGTACTACGCTCCTGCCGCGGCCACATGCAGCGCGATCCATCGCCAGGGAAATCATTGAGCAGTTTGTTACATGTCACAGTCCGACCGCCCCAAAGGAAGAGAGAGAAGAAGGGATTTGTTGGGTTCCATGCGTGATGCGTCCATGGAGGACGACGACTTCGAGCAAGCATATGCAGTGCTCTCGATTCCATGGTCCTCCTCCGGCGGCAGGGTACTGCAGATTTGCAGCAGAGATCCTGGTCAAAATGGACTACCTGCTGCAGCCTGAGAATCTGCTTGCTGCAGGCCATATGATCGTTTTCTCGCTCGCTTCACGGCGCCCCGGAAAAAGATGCGCCTTTCTGCATGCACCAGATCAGAGCTACGATACATCTCTGTCTCTACACCCATCTACATCTACTCGGCCTCTTCCTATATGTGCCAAAGTAACTGAGCCTACACTACATTTCCATTAATCACCACTCCAAGCTAAACGCATAAAACAACAAGCAACTTTAACTGCCACTTTATGCACTGGCATTTGACTCTGCAAAACGTGAAACGGCACACAGTATATATGCGACATATCTGGAATTGATTGCACAAGATTACTTTGACCGCTTCTTTTGTAAGGTTCTCGGGCACTTACGCCGTTGTTCATGCTGCTGTGTGGAGGCATGGCCGCCATGGCCATGGTCGAGGTACATGAACAAGGCCTGGTCCAGCTCCCCCAGATGGTCATATGCGCCTGATGCTTCCTTGGTGCTCCTGCACGCATGGTTTGCAACATAGAAACACAAGTTAATGGCCGGCGAGATGATCATGAGAGCTGTGTGTAGAACGGGAAGCATGCACGGGGTTCGAGGAACCACACATCATCATGAAATCATGCTGAGCCTATGTATGTGTGATGCTTTTATCATCGCCTGGTCCAACCTCTCCCTCTTCTCTGCTCTGCAGGAGTGGGAACTGGAGGATATTGTGGAATCTTCTCTGGCCTTGTGTAGTAGTGGCAGCATTTATTTTGGCAACCCAGGAAATATGGCTAGTCCCAAAATTTCATGTGTGCAAGATATGCTCACTGAAAAGATGTAATCTTGCATGGACCGTATATACACTACTACTACTACTCCCTGCACTAGTACTATACAGTATGTTCATCAGTTACTATATTTTATATTTCCTAATTAATTATGAGTGTTCTTGTTGTCCTTGGGAAAAAATATAATAGTGTGCCCTTCATATTCAAAGGGGAGACTAGTGAGTTGTTAATTTCAACAACTTAACTATCTGAAGTTCTGAACTAAACAATGAAAACAGAAACAATTCAACTGTCCGGCCCCAATTATCACAACACAACAATTCAATTATCTTCCCTGAGTTATAAAAAGAAGTTGACCGAAACTTTTTTCGCTCATCATCTACTATTTCTCCTCTCGGTGTGAAAGGCAAAACAATTAAGAAGCAAGAAATTCTGAAATACTTTAGTCTGTCATTTTACACATACCTAATTTAAGAATCACTTGACTTTCCAAAAGTTTCCATTGGCAAGCAAAGGAGAAATCATCAACATGTATGGAAAATTCAGTACAAGAAGGTCGGTGTACCCTAGCCTTTCTATCAGCTAAGATCATATTGATTTCTCAGGAAAGAAACAAGCTAAGAAAGGCAAGAGATCGATCATAGCCGGTGCATGAAATCCCGAAATCAGGCAAAGAAACAAGCAAAACAAGACTAGCAATCCAATCGAACTTGTCCCGGGACTCGGATCAATTGGACCCATCGAGAAATTCAGAGTGGACAGAGGCAAACAATTAAACAGGAATCAAAATTCAATTCAATTCAGTTCAGAACCGCACATGAAGCTCGCAGCTGCCGCGTGCATGGAGGAGGAGGAAGACGAGGAAGGAGGGGCGGCATGGTGGTGTTGTTGTTGGTGGTGATGGGGGTTCATCCCGAAGGATGTTCATCTCCTGATGCTGATGTTGCTGCTGCCTGATGATCTCCTCCTGCTGCTGATGCTGTCCTCCTGCGCTCATCATCTCACGGGAGACACGCAGACACCGACCGACGCCACAAACACACACAGAACACGGGGGCTATAGCTTCTCTCTCTCTCTCTGTCCGTCTACGTATGTATATCTAGGGAGACCTAAATACGGTTTGACTCTAGGAGGGCCGGGCTAGCTGCCAAGGAACCACCTCTATCTATCTATCTATCAAGCTATCTTCTCCACACCAGCAAACTACCCAGGCCGGCTGGCCTCACGAACCTCGACCGATCTATCTCTCTATCCAGGAGACCCTAGGTCGTGATGGCGCCTTGGAACCTAGCTAGTGCTTGCCAAGAAACTACTACCAGTTCCCCTCCTCTTCCTCTTCGCTCGCCACTAATGATGGTGTTGTCTATATGTATGTGTGTATCTCTCGTTTGCTGCGTGTAGCTCTATGGGTTCCAGAAGAGCTGAGAGACCATTAATGGCGAAACAGACTTTCTGTTTGGCTCCATGCCCTCTTGCAACTAATGGCGCGCTTACAAACAGCCGACTTTTTCTCCACCTCTTCCTCTCCGTTTCTTTGCTTGCTTTAACCCCTCTCTAGGCTCTGAGCAAGGGGGCAGGTGAAGCACAACTGCACTACGTGCCACTTTTGAATTTTCTTTTTTGTCTATTCTCGTTTTTGCACCGAAATCCTTTCGTTTTCCCATTTTGGTACTCCGCATGACATTGTAGCAAAACTTGTGTGTTGCTTATGTGGTGAAATCAATTGCCTTGAGCCTCTACCATGATTGTCGATTCGCCAGGTAGTGAAATTCATTCTCGGGTAAGTTCCAACCCGCACGAAAGGCGCAACGATCTAGGGCCCACTCGGCAGCCCGCTTATGGTGGGCTGCAATTTTATTTCATTAAATAATATATTTTTTGAATATTTTTTATTTATATAATTAATTCCTAATTGAATATTTCCTATACAGAAATTTTCCGGAATTAATTACTTTCATATAAACCTATCTATATGATCCGGGACACCCAGTGTCGGCAAAAAAATTCTCCGGATAAATATTTCTCTCTTATATAAACCCTCGGAATAAATCTGACAGTAATAGAAACAATTCCTATTACCCCGTGACATCTAATGTCTGCATATTAATCTCTCTGATATATATAATATATCCATCACGCATAAACACTATTCAAGTGATACTCTATCGATGTTCCAGATCAATCAATATACACAACTAACTAGCCCTAGTTGAAGTGTGTGACCCTACAGATTCGATAACAAGTGGACATGATCCGGAGGAACTTCTCCGGACCAATAGTCAACATCGGGACCATGGACATCCATATTGGCTCCCACTGTTATAAGAAGAATACTCTGTTGAACCTGTTGGTTATAATAAATCAATCCCATTACTCGCGATACCGAACTTCGCCCGAGATGTAGATCCATCGATATTTCCCATGAGTCAAAACTTGAATCACCATATGTTAATCTATCTCGTTAACCTGGCAAGTTTCCTTTTACTTGTTACTGTATTACGATATCCCACACGATGAAACTTCATCGTGCATTGTCTGCAGAATATATTGGATATCTCTCATACCGAGTGGGCCCAGGAAGTATTTCTCTCTGTAAGAGGAGTAATTTCCCATCTTGTAACATTAAGATATATACACACCTTCGGAGTTACCCAGTGACTGCCGTTTCGATCACCCAATTAAGGCCATGATGATTGACAGTACCAAACCAACACTTTGTGTATACAGAACACTAATAAACTCATGGTCTAAGGACATGTCATATAATAACCTTTCTGAGATATGTTGCTAGGACATAAGACTCTGTAAATGGATTCTCTTAGCATATCAACAACTCGGGTCTACCCAGCCTACCAACAATATGCTAGTCATCGATGCTGACATAAACAATGTCCATGATCAGGAAAGCACAGTCATCTTGCATTCAACAAATTAGTCTATATACAAGACTAGTGTATATGTTACTTGTTCATGTTTACCACACATGCGTGTGAGCTTTTCTCTGAATCTCACATTCAGGAGCCACGTCAGTTATAGCATAGAAACATGAATCATAATTAATGAATCAGATGTATAAAATCATTGCATTTTGGGCATACATCCAACAGTCTACCACTGGCACAACTGGCAATGTAACAGTTTTGCATAAGTTTGACATCTGACACGATGTAGGTGATTTCTCATGCTAACTCTTGTGGTATAGACTTTCGTCATTAGTTCCTTTCGGGGCTGTGCGAACTTTTATTATTATGCAGAAAATTATTTTCTAGCATAACCCTCTTGATCATATGATCACTTGCATTTTAGGCCATACAAGGTGAAACCTTGGTACTTCGGCTAAGAACACAATTCTGCTGTTCTCATAACATATTTGTTTCTTTTGCAAAGAACCACACATATTTATCCAATGAATCGATAACCTTTCCTAGAAGTATTTATACACCCACTTTCACTGCTATTCGTTGTAGTTTTCGTAATATTTTATTATGCTTTAACAAAGCACACTATCATCCATCCTATATACAGAATTATAAGACTCTGTTTTCATATATATCCTTGGATATCCTTTACACTGCGTTTGGTTGCAGGGAATTGGGGCAGGGAATTGGAATTGGGGTCGATTCCACCGATTCCGCTGTTTGGGGTGGTCAAGGAATTGGGGTCCGGAATTGCCAGCGAATTCCGAGCTTGGCCCGCGAGCGTGGAGAACCCCCTCTCGCTAATTCCGAGCTCGTAGGCTCGGAAACGTTCGGAATTGTACCGGTTCGCTCCCGAGCTCCCTCCGCCATTCTCTCTCTCTCCCCATCCCCCTCCGCCATGGTCGACCTCCCCCGTCCTCCGCCATGCTCGAGCGCGAGACCGACGGCGGCGAGTGCTCTCCCCCCGTTCCCCGTCATGCTCTCCCTCTCCTTGTCCCTGTCCTCCATCGATTCCCGGCCCTAACCCTAGGTCCAGCATGGCGGCCATGGCAAGGCTCCTCCTCCTGCAGCGGAGGACCCGTCGGCGGCGGCAGAGGACGCCGACGGCGCGCGGAGGACGGCGGCGGCCGCGCGCGAACGCTCGCGGAGAGGTCCCGCCGGCGCGCGGAGAGGACCCCGCAGTGGCGGCGCGGAGAGGACCCTGTCGGTGGGCAGCGCGGAGAGCACCCCGTCGGCGGCGGCGCGGGTAAGGCCTCCGGCGACGGGCAGCGCGGAGAGGTCAACCTTTGATTCCAACAACAAATTTCATGCACTCCCAAACAACAGAATTGGAATTGGGGGCCAATTCATTTCCATCTTGTATTTGGAATTCAACCCAATTCCAATTCCTAGGTCCAATTCTATGGATCCAAACACAGTGTTATACTTATCTCATAAGATTTTCCAATGTAACTCTTACATTATGAGTTATTCTCTTTCTTTGAAGTAACTTCTTCAAAATCACCTTTCGGACAATACTCATTATAATTGCAGTCAATTGAACTTTTTGTTACAAAGTCAAGTTGTCAACAGATAATCTTAACTACTTTCATTTGAACTCGAAATGCACTAGCCAAGAGATTCCCTTAATGACCAAGTTCATAAATCAATTGATCATGCTCACCACCGTTTAAATGCCATGGATTTTGCACATGAATTTCTTTATGAGAATTTTCATTCTCTCATGTTCTGAACAACGTTCAAAACATTTTAGTGTATTTTTGTAACATGATATTGCATAACTATCAGGAAACTTTCTAATACGATGTAATACACATGTCCTTTATGCATCATCAAACATCCTTTCAATGACACATTACACAATATCAAAGGAAGTATATAAATGATGTCATTCAATATTTGAATAACATAGCTACGCTCCCACTGACTTTCTTGAGAAACTAGAAGTTGCATTTATCCTTATGAAGTTAAAATAATTTCTGTTTTTGCTTCATACACTTTTTTAATCCAATCCTTAATATCATTTCAAATTGTCCGATTAATAACAGAAAATTCTTTTAATGACTAGTTCGGTGTGTTACTCCTTCTACTTGGGTTTATAACTTGTCCTCAAATTTCAAGACAAACTTGACCATGATTTTGAGTAACAAAATATGTGTTATATATAACAAATATTATACTATTGGCAACTTCTTTCGAATATGAATCTAACGGTATGTTTTTATGTCACGTAAATTATATTTGCTTGCTTCAGTTGAAGTTGAAAGTTAGACTCAAAAATCAAGGGGGGTTTATAAACCCAAATGGAGGGTGTATATGTCAAGATGATAGATGCAAAGCAGCAAAGGTCGAAAAAGTATTATAAAGTTGTTCTCTTTGACAAACAAAGATATTCACTTTTGAAGAAAAAAAAAATCTCCTTGAGGATGTATTCTAGATTTTTCAAAACATTAGAGGCCACATAACAACAAAACAGAAGCTTGTCCGGTGCATTATCAATTTTCTAAATCTTTTAGAATTAAATACATCAGATATCTATGCAAGGATGCGGGCACGATTATTGCAAAAATTAATCCGACGAAGTGTATTTATGGTGCTCGACCGCCCGCTCGTTCTGACTTTCATCCAAAGTGAAGTCAGAATGATACAAGGAGAGGTACTAAAAGGCAGTGACGTCAAAAGGTAGGAAGTACTCGTACAAGGTCACATGTAAAACGGTGCGGGTATAATTCCAGCTTGACCGATCGATCGACCCCGGGCGACGACGACAAGAACCGCCCCTCCCTCCCGCGTGGCCATGCCATGGTCCAAATTTGAGGAGGAACAAATGCTCCTGTTGTTGCCGCTCTCGAGGCACGAACGCCTCCCGAAACCATCAGTCTGCTGGTTGAATGGACGCGACCTCACCGCAGTCTCACTCATTCATATTCCCTCTCATCTCGTCGCCGCTACATACAAAATACTCCAGAAGTAGTAGAATTATCTTTCCATTTTACCAACATTTTGTTGTTGGAATTGTGGTTGGTCCACACAAAAATTATTTGGCCCATTCATGTAGATGTGCGTGGGATTAAATTTTAGTTCCAAATTGCTAGTTGAAAGAGAGACGCACGCACTATATATAGCGATTTTTTCTAGCTCTCATATGAGCATGAGAATAGGAGAGAGGGGGGCACTCCTCCTCCTTGCTCTCCTCGTAGCCACGCGCCGCGCCACGTTCGGGTCTCGGGAATGAGCCGATGCCTATATTTTTACTGTTCGGAAAACCTTAATCAGTCATTAATTAATCACTCAGCCGTTTGCGCTCACGTCCTACCCAACCCCCAGTATATATACAGGATGGGCGAACCCTACCCGATACACGCAACACATGGTCTCTCGTCGTTTTCAGATCCAGAATCTTACGTCGTCGTCTTCCAAGTCTTCTCCATCCCTTTTTTGGCGTGCACTGGTTAAACGGACATTAAGCCTCCGAGACCCCGCCTTTGGATCTGTTCGAGTGGGGCGACCAGGTCTTTGGGCGAGCACACTCACGCGACTACCGGCAGCGACTACTTTCCCAACACCGACTTCTTCCCCGACCTCGGCAACCTCTTTATCGACGACATGGGCGATAACACCAACGCCAGTGGTTCTGCTATCGTTGCCCTGTACGTAATTCTGTCCTATGTGTTCAAGATCCCCCGTACGTAATTCTGTCCTCTGTGTTCAAGATCATGCTACAGTTTATGTTCCTAATGTTTGCTATAGTTTCGATATGCTCATCTACTCTTTTAGTAGATTGCCTGATTAGTTGGTACTAGTTGTGAATTATTTCCTATTTTCGTGAATTAAATCAATTACTAAATTGCTAATATATTCGACACATCTGATCAAACCAGGAGGCCGAATGTTACATTCACTTGCTGGACCTGCGCCTAATTATTAGAGCTTGGCACGGAGCGACCAGGTTTGATCAAAACCGGGTCAATTCTCTGAGGAATTCAGACACATCTTGGCACCGGCGATCTCGAGATGCTAGCCTTCTTCGTTAGTATTTTATGAACAATTCTACTGCTGACGCAGAAGAGATGGTCCTCCCTCCTCCGAGACTTTGAACCGATCGCTGGCTGCTACTGCTCATGTCAGCCAGCCGGAGACTTGGGTCCACGCGGCCACACAAGAATTAACAGGTCACACCGCCAGCTCCTCAGCTTGCAACATGACCCAGATTAGAGGAGCTAGCCGTCAAACTGTTGCCTGATGCCAAGGGAGCACACATACTCGTCAGCTTACTGGAGCAATAAAACTGGTACTACTGTACATGAGAGTCAAGAACAGTCCTGCCACCAATGTTCTGTACGTCCGGTTAGATGAAACCATGGGAGCAATTGAAACGATACGATTCAATAGAGCATTAGAATTACATCCACAATTTTCTTACCTGAGGAAGGCGCAAGATGAAAAAAAAATTGGAATTGGCCTGGAGGCTGCGCGAACAAAACAAAATGCTACCATGAGTAGGCGCCAAGATAGCATCATCGCGGCTCGCCTCGATGTGAGCAGAGATGCCCTTGTCTCATTGGAGGTGAAAAGGCCCTGAATGAAAGGATTTGACACTAGCTAGCTTCTCCCATGCATGCTCCACAATCATCTTGTGCTGTTCCTCCGGTCTGTAGTCTGTAGAACCCACATCGAAAGGATTTGACACTAGCTAGCTTCTCCTATGCATGCTCCACAATCATCTTGTGCTGTTCCTCCGGTCTGTAGTCTGTAGAACCCACATCACATCCTTGGGTCAACAACCTGTTCTCCAAACATGAGAGAGGCGCATGTCGGCATGTATCTACATTCTACAGCTAAAAAAGCATCCAACGGTAGAGGTCAAACTGTCACATGACATCCGTTTCACGAGTTGATATTCTGGTACTTACCAGACCTTTTCACTGATGACCAAGTCGCTCTGAATTCTGACTCTGACCGCTTGATGCTCCAGAGCGGGTAGCAGGCCTGCCATGTGATACAGCCGCAGGCTGGAGCTGCTGCAAAGGGATTAGGATTCTTGGGGACCCCCTTTGTGCACAAGAAGCTCGGACCAACAACTCCCAGGCCAGGAGATGGATCTTGCATCTAAAAACAGAAGAAGAGCAGAACAAAAAGAAAGGAAACGCCATTGGCACATCAGAAAACCAACCAAGCAGAAAATTGCAGATCACCGAGCCAATTAATAGCAGTTTAAAACATGTTTGTAATCACAAACCTGCTCCCCGATGGTGAGATGCACCTGTTATGAACAGATCCGCTGAATTAACAGGCACCGCAAATTTTGTAAATAAAGGATTGATGTTGAAAGTATGCATATATACACACTGCCTCATATGTCAATCTCAATATTCTACATCTATTCGAATTTTAGAGAGAGTAACTATCAGGTCGATTGCTTGGGCAATCCCTAACCTTATTCTTGAAAGGGAAAAGGGGGCTAAGAACTCAGTTGGGGAAGAAAATCTATTATGAAAGCCAACATCTCATAAACTTCTTAGAAGAGATGTTAACAGTTTGCATTGAACATTCACATCAGCAGAATGCTTCTTCAGTTGACTTTACTTAATAACTATATAACCTACCAAGTGATTGACAATTAACAATTGTGGACAGCTACTACACATGATATATCAAGACCTTTCTTTGCTAAATAACCATTTCTACTTCAAACACCTACTCCGTACTTAAATGTCCTTAATTTAGTCCATGTCGCAATCAGAATTGTTAACAAAACGTTTCTCTTAGCCTTGGACTAAAACATGTCAGAATGGAAAAAAAGAAATGACGAAGATCTGGTCCAGTTCAGAGGGTTACTACTGAATTAGGTGTATCCATACACCACCAAAAGGTTCAATGCCACTGATTTGGCTAAGACAATAAGTCTATAAGGAAACAATGTATCCAGACAATTCACAAGTTATTATCAAATGGCAACTTTTAACCAAAAAGTAAACAAAGCACTACTCAATTGAGTAGTACATTCTGATTTCTGAAATGCAATGGTGGATGGCTGGAATCAAAGAGAAGCATTTGAAAAGGTCAAATCTACACCATATGGCTATAATATGTGACTGATCGAATCAGGCAATTGAGATGATGCAGTAATACATGGGAAATATGCTAGTAGCAAAGATATTGCACAAGTGTTGGTTGCATGCATTTTCAGCCGTGGTGAACTAGTAACCTGGATGACAACTGCTACCTTGTTTTCACAAGTCTGTTTTTTGATGATGTGTATGCTTGACATCGCTAGATTTATCACTTCAACTAAGTATACACCTAGAAGGGTGGGCTTTGTTTTCTGTCCTAGACCAAGACAATGATTTTATCTATCTTAGTTTTACAACTGTGAATCAGTTCAGTCACCCATTCTTCAATAGCCATCAACTGCATTACACCACTAAACATCAACTGAAAAATTGGATGCCTCACATAAGGCAGTGGATAAATTTCCGTCGTGCATAGAAAGGTATAATGTTAACAGACAATACAGACTTTCTGGAAGAACAACTGGCGTTCATTAGCTACAGCTTGCAAGTTATTGACATGAATATAGATATGCATAACAACTCTATCGATGACAATAGTGGTCAGAAAACTGCAAATAGTCAATATGCATCACGTTCTATCAGTGATACCAATGGTCAGGAATATCGAAGCACAGTTGGATGACACAAGGAAGCGAAGATGCATATCTCCTCAGAAAGGATGACTGTATTGGAGCTTATTTCTACGTTTCATTCAGGAATATATCAATGACCAAATCAAGCTGGGTAATGAGCTAGCAGCTCAAAGCCTCAATCAAATTTGCTAGCACGATGACATCGAAATCAATAAGAAACATAGCAAAAAGCTAGAATCCACATGCTTAATTGTGCTTGGGCAGAGTTCTTCAGTGTAAGCATACTAAAGAAATGTACTGCAGTGATCAACATCAATGAAGTTTAAACTCGAACAACTGCACTTATGTAACAGAGCATCAGTTCAGGCTTATGTTAGCCATACAATGATGAGTCTCTCGGGCTAATTCAGGTAAGATAACATGTGCAATCAGCTGAAGATATTACACTAAAATGATGAGTCTAAATTGTACTTGTATATTTTGGGTGGACCATGACCTGCAAGCATAAGAAAGGTTTGGCAGAAGGCATTTTTTTTATTTCGGTGTGAGGGGGTCTTCTCAGAAGCTAGAATCCACATGCTTAATTCTGCTTAGGCAAAGTTCTTCAGTGTAAGCATACTACAGGAAAACTTCATCAGCATGTACAATTCAACATCAATGAAGTTTAAACTCAAACATCTGCACTTCTGTAATAGAGCATTAGTTCAGGCTTATGTTAGCCATAAAATGATGAGCCTCTCGGGCTCCAATGGGCTAGAAAATCCTCTCCCAGTCCCAGCCGGGAGAGCCAAATTCGCTCACTCCTTTGGCAAGAATGAGAAAAAATGGTCTCATGTTTCGTGATTAGATAGCAACAAGCTACATGAACCAAACAAGTAGCCTAGCCGTTGTAAGCTATAGCTTGTGCTAGCTAGAAAATCCTTGCCCAGCTAGTCATCACAAAAAGAGGATCCAAACACATCCCAACCGCCCAAGGCTATTCAACATATATACCTTTCATTGCATGAATATAACTAACCGTTTTGCTAAAATTAAGTAACCAGTATGGAAAACACACACATCAGAATCTACACCATTAATCATAACTAGAAGTTGAGTACCAACAGCCTACCTATAGTGCAGATTACTAACGTTACAGTCACGTCCATATTGTCATACATGCAGATGCCAAATAGCAACAGGACATAATAGGCTAGTGATACTGTGATAGTGTCGCTCACAATTTAATGTTAACCATCATTGTTGCCTGTTGGTTGTAGACTTCTAGTGGTGCTATATTAACATATCTCCAAAAATTTATCTGCAACGCTAGTCATTTTTTGAAATTTTCTTACTGTGTAACGAAGGCTTCACGCCTTCACTGTACAATTACCATCAATAAATGATACACAGCGAACTTAATTTTGCTACATGGAAGGATAAGAGACAGAGGGATATCCTCAACTGATGAAATTTTATTTCTTGATTGCAAATACAATGTTAAATTCTCAATGTTTCTGTATAGCGCAAAAGTGGGGAGGATGAGAACATGCAGAAGAGCATGGCATTCATATCTCACAGATTCCAAAATTACAAAGAACTATCTCTTTCTTCACTATATATCTTTCCCAGGAATATTTACTATTCCAAACTTAAACCATGTACAGATGGTATCAAATAACAGGCACAGCAGCAGAATGAGAAGTTTAGCCTTCCATACTCAAATTAAGCTGGTAATCCTGGTGAGGTAAAATGGATGACCGAAAGAAAGCATCAGAGCCCTTCCTAACCTGAAAATGAAAAGGAAAGAAATGTCAAAGAGGGAGAAACAATAACAAAATGGATATGCGATGAAATTACCTATATTATGTTCCCAGGTATTCCATTAAATCCTCATCATGCAGCAGATCATCAATATCTGGGATCGGACTGTTCATACTGATATAGTCCAAAGGCAACCCCTCAAAGGAACTGCCAACAAACTTATCTTGCTCAGCATAGAAAGGAAAATCTACGAGATGTTGCATATCTCCAGGGACAGAAGTTGAATTTCCAACACCAGTAACATGATCAATATAAGGACTGTTGTCAGCTGGTGCTCTGATACCCATGGGAACCACATGATGGTCCATCATAGCTAATGGTAATGATTGTTTTGGAGGTAAAGTCTGATAACTACTGGTAAATTATTAAAACCAGAATCAGCATCAAGTGGAAAGGGATTTCCAGACTTTGATCTCGCATTATCACTACCTTCATAAGGTAAAGGCTGGCCTCCCATGTATATGCTTACAGGAGTAGCATTTGCAGCTTGAGCATTATCAAAGCTACTAACACCAGCACCAGGAAGATAAGCATGCCCTCGAGCATCTCCTCTGTGCTGTAAAGCTTCACTTGTGACGCCTACCCGATTGAAGCTTATAATCTGGTTAGCCATGCGTGGAATTTCTACTTGGTCCAGCTGGTTCATATCAGGAATAAAATTTCTGGAATTTTCGGGTGCATCATCAGTTCTTTGTACCTCCTGCTCAATAGCAATGAAACTGCCACGTAATCTTTTTCTCTTTGGTTGTTTTTTTGTTACTGCCTTAAGAATAACAGGCTGATAAAGATGTTCAGTGTTTGGCCTTTCTCTGCCTCTCCTTGAGATATTCTCGTCGCTGGATTGTGCAGCTGGAGAAGACCTTGCTCATCATCTTTAGATGATGTAGAAAGAGGAGGATCCTCAAAACCTTCAACATCATACTCATTACTGCTGCTATGTGTGTTCCCATTTTCAATTCTGTCAACTCGAGCACTGTGGTGGGTAATCTCAGAGACACCATTGTCAATGCTGCGAACAAGCCTTTCCTCTCTCTGTAGGACTCCCAACCAAATCAGGCTTTCCTTTGCAGTCATTTTATCCTGCAAACATTTGGATTTGCGTACATGGTTTCTGATCTTATCAAAATTGGGGACATGTGCTTGATGACACATGTAAGCACACCAACCTTCCAAACTTTCTTAAGATCATGAGGTTTTTTGTAAGGAGCAAGTTGTCCCCTCGGAAGGCCCAAGGCAACCCACCATTCTTCATTCCCTGCAGGCCACCATGGGGTGGGGTGCCCTTCTCCAACGGGTACTTGCGCTGTGGTGGATTACAGTGCTGCATCAATGACGAAAGCAGTGAACCCAGAGTGGCGTCCTGGAGATCCATCAAGCTGTGCTCGTTCCTGACCACGCTACTCTGAGCATCAGCAGCCAACAAGTTCTCATCCTCATATTTCGCAATTGCTGCAGGACCATTCCTATCAAACCTCACCTTCTCCTTCCACCAAGCTCTAATATTATCCGAAGCACCACTCACGGGCTTCCCTTTCTCAGGGATGATCCCGTATACGAACCCACGGGCATTGCACACCTCCATCAGCTTGAGCATGTACTTGAGAATCCCGTCCTGCGCCCTCGCCATCTTCTTGCGCATGGCCTGGTCAGATATCTGCTTGGGCTTCGACTTCTCCAGTTCAGCCTGCTGCAAGGCCAGCTTCTGCTGCCTCTCCTTGATCCTTCTGAGCCTGACCCTGTCCTTCCACATTCGCCGGGCCAGCTCCTCGGGCTCGATCTCCTCGTCGCTGACATCGTTCTCGGTGATGCCATCGACCTCGAAGTCCGACGACTCGCCAAGCTCCGTGGCGAGAATGGCAAGCTGGTCCATCGGAACAACCGGCGGTGTTGGCAATCTCGGTCACGTCCGACCCACTGAACCTCTTCTGGTCAACTGCTCAGCGCCCCCAAGCGAGCGAACCATCACAGCAGCCTGCACGCCACCATTATTTCGGAAAATAAGCTGCGGCTCGGCACCACGTCCTGCGGATTCAACTCGGATCGAACCTCGCGCGCTGACGAAGAGGAACCTAATCAGAGGACGAACGGATGGATTAACAAACAGCAAACAAATTCCGCAACTAACTGAACAGAAGGACGGAACGAATTTCGATTTTGATTGCGCACTACCACGTGGAAGTAAGGATCCCCATGAACAAACGGAAACGAAACTCCCAGAACAACCAATTGGAACAAGCTAGGGAGGGTTTACTTACAGACAAAGTAGGAGCGGGAGGAGAAGGGGAATCCAATCCACGCCCGACAGCGCAGCACCAGCAGCCCTGGCTTGTCGCGCGCCGGATTGCGAGGGCAGGGAATGAGAGCGGATTCGGGAGGAATCAGCGGAGAAGGATGGGCGTGGAGGAAGGGAGATTTTCCGAGTTGTGTTCTGCTAACTCGATTCGGTTTTCTATTTTATTTGTTGTAAAATGGAAAGTGGAAAAAGGAAAGGAAAGGAAGCACAAGGGAAGGAAGGCCCAGCTCGTAGAGGAACAGAGCAAACACGAGACATCCGCTCGTGTGTTTTCTCGGATCTTCTGTTCCGGATCGCTCTATGAACCGGTTTGTGAGGAGGGATGCCAGTTGGCCACAGCTTCTCTTCTCTCCCCTACGATTATTTTTTACTTCGCGTTCAGAGTTTAGTTAAAGTTAAACTTGTCAAGTTGACCAAAAATATAGAAAAATATCAATTCTAGTAACAAATTCATATAATATAAAAATATACTTTATGATGATTCCCATACTATTGATTTTGCATTGTATATTGATATTTTAAAATAATTGTCTAATTTAACATAGTTTGATTTTGACTAAACTCGGAACCAAAGTAAATAAAACATAGGGAGTACTATATATGAGATGGTTCCACATATCATAAGTACGTGTCCACTTGTTTTAACAATAAATTTTTAAGCGTTCATTGCTAGTCATCGCTGCAATTGAATCATAGGGCAGTCCCACTAGATGAAAAAAGAAATGATGAACTATTGACATTACCATCAACATGTCGTATTACAAACGTCTGTGTTGTGTCAGCATATGGGTGATGTCAACACCAACGGTTAGTTGTATGAAAGAAAACATGCTCGATGCCAAGGCTTCGGGATCTGGCTTGTGGGGTGTGGCACATCCTCTTTTCTCTCCTGCTATCTCCTATGATTATTTCCACTTACCAATAAATTTCATGGTTTAAATGAGATAATGGTTCGATACTTTGACTTACATGTGCAGTACATCATGTATGAAAGGTCGTGAAGAGCATATTTTAAATCATACTCCCTCTGTTTCAAGAAACAAGGCGCCAACGCTGCGACCAAGGCGACCAGACGCAAGGTAGTTTTCTTCCCATGCTACCCTTGGTTGAATGCCACATGCCCACGTCTGTATCTGTTTCGGTCCCACATGAGGCGAGGGATGCAAGGAGACGAGTGCGACGCTGGTTCATCGATTGGAAGCGAGTGATGCGAGTAGACTGGGGAATTGGGTGGAGTTAGGACCGTAATGGTGCGTGGGCCAGCATGCACGAGGGTATTACTATCTACGGAAAGAACTGAGCAATTACTGATATGTGGCTTCCTTTGCGGAAAAAATTATGCGCCTTGTTTCTTTCAAAGTTGTCACATATTCATTATCGAAACATTCATCGCTAACCACGGATGAAAAAAAATCAAAACCCATAGCACTGTAATACTTCCTCCTTTCCAAAATGGCACATTTTATTTTACATGGTCAGGCACAACTTTGACCGCAATCTCTCTGTATATATATATATATATATATGCGGTATATGGATTGCGGTTGTATTTTCCTTACAAAATACTTTTACTTCATATGTATCTCTACTAATTTCATAGATACTCTCTCCGTTTAGGTGTTACACATGTTGTCTACATGCATACTAAAATGGATGAACATACACACATGTGTCTAGATACATTTGTGTACATGTAAATGTGGACAAACACTAAAACATCTTATATTATAGAACGGAGAAAGTATAATATAAGTGAAATCTGAGACCATCCACTATGTTACATAAAAGCGAACCATGAGTGCATTTGATTCGGCTCCGCACATAGCAGGGCATCGGTTCCTGCAGTCTGACACGAGAAGCGAACCAATATGTTGGTTCGACTCATCCGAATAGAAAATGATTTGCTACTCAGCTTGCTTCGCTACAGTCCGTGCATGGAAGGAAAGACTAGAGAGTAGAAAAGTCTTCTTTTGCTTCAGCTGGGCCCCATTAAAACGTTTGGTGCGGTGCTACACATATATAGTAGGCAAATGGCTGCCGAATCAAACCTGACAACTTTTCTCATTGAACCGGCGCGACATAGTACATGGCTCATAGTCAATGTTATGCTTTGTTGTGAGGAAAAAAATCAAATGTACCTAGGATGGAAAATATCCAGCGAAAGGATGTGCTCGATGCTATACAGTTGAACATTATGCCAGCATGTGCTCGATGTAAAGCTAGTGGTTGGTCGTATGCTATGCTCAATGTCAACGGATACACCTGCTTAAAAGAAACCTACAGTACTTGGGAATTCGTCTTCATCTGCACTTCAAGCGATGATTATCCGGCAAGAGACGTGCGTCGTCGATCGTTTCCAAACCATGTGCGGGCGTAGCCACAACAACGGCTGGCTCGATCTCTCCGCAGACGCGATCCCGTCGTCGCGGTCAGCGATGATGTTGCGTCGCTGTTTTGGCTTAAAATAGTGCGCGAAAGGGCTCGCTCTAGCCTCCCATAATATACTGTATTCATCAGCTCCTATGATCCTAATCCTACCATATCATTTTCCTCCGCCTTTTTGACGACGGCGCTCGCCCAGCCGCTGATCGATGGAGCACTACGGACGCAGCGGCGCGACAACGAGAGTGGCTCCACTGCTCGCCCTACTCGGTGGAAGTGCCGTCGATCGAACACCTGTACGGTCGCCCGCGTACGTCCAGTTAATTACCAATCGACCTGCCCTCTCATCGGGCGCCATGCAGCTGCCACTCTGCCAGAACTTCCGGGTTTGAGCGTGATTGAACTGAATCCAAGTTGATTCAATCAACGACGTCCGTTTGAGCGGCCCAAGCCTGTGGCGAAGAGGCAGCCTAAGAGAATGTTGGCTCAGAACTCAGAATCGTTCTGCTGCTGCTGCTGCTCATCGTTTGTTCGTGCGTGGCACTGATCGGCAGGGTACTCGTGTGGTAGCATGAAAGGGCACTTGTTTTTTTCGAATTTGGAGTAGCATGAAAGGGCAGGTTCATCGAACGTGGACGTCCCATCTGGGTTCATCGAACGTGGATGCCACAGAAAAACGTCGAAAGTTCAAGGTGCCCCGCAGCAGCAAAGGCCTAGAAGGATGAGCATCGTATTTCTGGGCCACGGAGTTGTGGGATTAGACCGTGGGTATGGGCCGCAAAGTGACGAGGCCAATGGGTAGTGTGCACGGCCCCATAACCTAAGCGGTTTCGCTTGGCAATTCCTATCTGATGCTCGTTGCGGTGGCTATCGACGCAACGCGTGCCCTCCGCTGGCAACCTGGCCCGGCCCACCGCTTCATCTGTCTACTGTTTCGTGTGCCATTTCCTGCGCTTCCTTCCTTTTCTCCACGGAGGATTCGCTGCCTCGTCTGGTTCACGATCTTTTCCCCATGTCCCCCCTCCCCCCCCCCCCCTCTCAAATTGCAGCAGCGAGGAACTGGTCCATCCTCGTCGCCAGCCGTCCATGGCGACTGGAGGTACGTGGATTTGGCTCCTTGTTCGTCCAGCTCTAACCCTACTTTTTCATGCGGGTTCATGTTCGCTTGCGGCCCTGCGCCGCGCTTCGTCAGTTCGCCGCCGATCGCCAGATCGCTTCAAGTCGCCGATTCATATTGAGATTGTAGCAATACTAGTCCTCCAATACGCAACCTCTTGAAATTCTAATCTCGCTTCTTAAACTGTAGGGCACAACGCCTACTAGGTTTTAAATTGGGTTGGGAATTGCCGAATTGGACTATCTGGAGTATTATTTCCCGGAGTGGAGACAGGATCGCAACATTTTTGTGAGACTGGGATTGAGTTTGGATTATTTTTGTGAGGCGGCACAAGCGGTCAAGTAAGTTGAATTATGTACCGTGCAATGCAATTACACATGGTTAGATATTCTTTCTTTGTGCAAATTTAAATCATCCTAATTAATTCATATATGATAATTGGGATACTACAGGAGAAGCCAAATTTACGGAAAGGTTTCTAAAGAAAAGGAGGACCTCAATACAAAATAAATGTGTTGGCCTTCACATGAGCAGAAGAATGATACCCCGCCCCATGTACTGGACGATGCCCCGGCTCCGCCGTCGCCACATGGAGAAATTGATTCCTCAACACAAGAACAAATTTATTCCGATGACATAGGGAATTCATCTCAAGCTCGTTAATAAATCAATTGGGAAGAGGAACACCGGTAGGAAACTGTCTTTCTGTGAATCACCTTTTTGTGGCGCACGAAATAACCATGCGCCACAGAAATAATTTATGTGGCGCATTGTTTTGCATGCGCCACAGAAATTGTGGCGCATTGTTTTGCATGCGCCACAGAAATTAGACATTCTGTGGCGCATGTAAAACACATGCGCCACAAAAATTTGACTTTCTGTGGCGCATGTGGTCAGATGGGTCACAGAAAGTCACATGCGCCACAAAAATTTGACTTTCTGTGGCGCATGTGGTCAGATGCGTCACAGAAAGTCACATTTTGTGGCGCATGTGCCAGATGCGCCACAGAAAGTCATATTTTCTGTAGCGCATGTGCCAGATGCGTCACAGAAATGTGACTTTCTGTGGCGCATCTGACCACATGCGCCACAAAAAGTCAAATTTCGGTGCATAGAGCTACATGCGCCACAGAATACATATTTTCAAATCCACATCCCCGGCCAGATCCAGTTTCTCTCTCCACCGGTCAAACCCACACGCACCTACCACGTCCTTCTCTTTCTCACCACACACCTGTACCACGCACCAGAAATCGGAGAAGATAACCTCGTGGCCTAATATTGCTCGGCTAGTCCACGAGCTTCTTCTCGCATTGGATTGTGATTCCCCAATCCGCCGCTGCTGCCGCGATGATGCAATCGCACATGCCGTCGCCTGCGAGGCTGGGGATGAACGTGTCCTCGCCGTCGCTCCCGCCCAACCAGTCTCCCGTGAACCCGACCTCCTCGCCGCCGCAAGCCAACCCGCCCTCGAGCGCCGCCGCAACCCGCCCACGACCTCCCACGCACACTCGCTTCCCCAGCTCTCCCTCCTCAACTGCTCCAATCGCTCGCTGGCCATGGTCGCGGCCGCGCCGAAACCCTAGGCTGAGCGGCGGCGGCTATGGGCTCCCTCGACAGCGCGCCGCCTCGGCGGTCGGGGCGCGGAGGCCGTGCTTGAGATCCAGGCTCGCGCGCTTCCTCTTTGTCGACAAGGTGAACTACCTCCACGGTCGCCATCAAAGCTTGTCGTTGCCCCACCCTCTGAGCTGGCTGTGCCCGCCGTGGATCTCCACCGCCTCCCACAGGCCATGGCCGCGCCGGCCACCGTGCTCGTCGTGGATTTTCACCGCCACCCAAAGGCCATGGCTGCCGCCGGCCGCCCTGCTCGTCGTGGATTTTCACCGCCACCCAAAGTCCATGGCTGCCGCCCCATCTCCGGGCGCGGAGCACGAGCCTGACGCCGACGAACGCGGTGGCTGCCGTGGGCAGCCGTATTTTTTTTTAACCTGAAAAGAACATTTTGTGGCGCATGGTTGCCTGGTGCGCAATTTTAATTTAGTGGCGTGACGTCTGTGGCGCACCCACCATGCGCACAGAATTTTTTTTGGGTGCACCACAGAAAGGGGTTTTCCTACTAGTGGAAACTGAATTTGATTTGGGCAAAAGAAGAAGCATAGACGAGTACCCTCCTAATTTAAAAGATACGGTAAGAAGAAAGTATTTGGCAAATTGGCTTACAGGCGACGCACTAAAATGCAACCTCATTTGTTACGTGGAGAAGGACAAAATGAGGAAGGTTACTAATGATGTGGTAACTGATCGCTTTGAGGCCATGAAAGGCTGTAGAAAACCAATCTAAAGGTAATGGTCTTAACTTAGCAATTTAGGACACAATTTACTTCATATGTTTCTAATGGATTTTTCTTTGTTTGTAGGAAATTGAGATATACTGCTACATTTGTCGCCTTGTCGGCGTTCATTTTTCTATGGTCAACTATTATTTCAAGTGGGCATCTTAATTTCAGATTTTCGGTAAGCATCTTCACTGTTACGCATTATTATATTTACATTGAACTGTTACATGTGTTAATATAATCCATAGTATTGCCTCGTATATTAGACATGTGAAACCCGGACATTTTTGTCACAGTCCGCCAATGCGGATGAGTCCTACTTCTTGTTTATATTGACCAAATAGGAATTTTCTTTTTAAGACATCCATTACAATCAAATATGCCCAAATTAGCGCCAAGAGTGTAGTTTTTTCAGAAATCATAGAAGTACTTTCATCATGGTAGTTTTCATCGTTAATGGTGCAACCATGGTACTATCATCTGATAACTGGTGTGATGATTTTTTTTCTTTTGTCGAAACATCTATCTATATAAAAAGGGGAGCGTTTCAGCGCACGCTGAAGCTGCCACGTCACCGGGACTGTAGAGTGCTACTTCTACAGTACCCGCACTTGTACCGTGGTTTTTTTTTTTGCGAATTTTTTTTATAGGTTTTTAAAAAAAAATACTTTGTTGATGCACGTCGACGAGTATGTTCCATCCCCGTGATCGGTTTCGAGTTTGGTCGACTCTATCTACTTGATTTTGGATCCAAATTCGCAAAAACATTTACGAAATTTGTCAAATTTGTCGCACTCGGTCATCCGTTTGAATTTTTCTCTCACGAGTAGATGTATATCACCGTTCCAAACAACTTCCATGTTTTAAACCTTTTTATTTTGACGAATCGGTCCCCCGGAATAAAACATTTTTGCAGAAGAGTCCCCGCGTACCGTCTTTTTGTAGAAGAGTCCTCGCATTTCCCAAAAAATTGTGAAACGGTCTCCCGGAATAAAACATTTTTGCATCAAAGTCGGTCGTCATAATAATTTCGACTGTACTATCGAATAGTCCCTAAATCTATATTGTTCTCCACCTTTAAGCCTGCTGTCAACAAATACCAGATGAGCTATTTCTATAACCAATGAAGGGATTGCAGTAGAGTTCGTCCACTATGAAAAACGTTGAATATAGCAAACAAAAATGTGACCCCATTTCATTCTGAAAATCATCCGAAACCATTTCTTGATCGTAGTCTCTATTTTTTTTTCCTTTAGCACTAAGCTTTGAGACCAGAAATGTGTTCTACAGAATACAAACTGAAATTTGTTCTATGTTATGTCCTATATGTATCGAATAACTCCATGAATTGTGTAATCGGACATACATGAATATTAGTCCAACCCACTAGCTAATCGCAACTATGCATGAATATATATATCTGACCACCACTACTTAGCACTAAAACCATGTGTTCCATGTAAGCCCTTTCACCTCACCACACGCAAAAGGCCGATCAGGAAGTCGTCACTAACCAAATCGTCACCTTACGATTGCTGAAGACGGACTTAATCATCATCCTCTCATCCAACAACGAGGATAGCCGCTCAAGGTACCGACGCTTTAAAATATTTTCCATACAAAATTTGTTGCAGATTTTCCCAATAAATAGTTTCCCCAGAAAATATTCAACAATACGAAAATAATGTTTTTCCAAGAATATATTCAACAATATTCAGAAAAGTTTCAAACATATTTCATGCATGTTTATCTGCTTTTCTTTTCCCGGACAGGTTTCTACACGGGGGCGCCGTAATATTGTTTTCCCAAGAATATTCAACAATATTCAGAAAAGTATTCAACAATATTCACAAAAGTTTAAAATGTTAAATCCATGACAGGTGGACCGGTTTATTTAAACAATTTCCAAAAAAAAATGAAAAAACGTTCACAAATCAATATCTCTGAATATATCTCGGGAAAATATGAATAATATATCAAAACGTTCATAAAAATACACGCTAACTACTTATGCTAAACAAACAAACAAATTTGTATATTTAAATTTGGTAATTATTTGGAGAAGATTCAAATGTATTTTATCTAATTACAGTTAAATATTCATAGCAAAATACAAACATATTTGAACATTCCAACTTGCTAAATATTTGGATATTTTTTAAAATATGTCGAAAAATGCTCAATAAAAAATAAATGCTAACTACTTATGGCATGATACAAACATATTTGAACATTCCAATTTAGTCAATATTTGGATGCAATATAAATGAACTTTCCCTAATTGTGGAATCAAATCCAAAAAAATGTATTTCCACTAATTATGTTTTAAACTAAATATTAATGAGAAAATAGAAGCATAGTTGAACATTCCAATTTGCTAAAAATTTAGAGATACTCTAGAATATATCAACATGCTCAGAAAAATAAATACTACCTATTTATGGCAAAATACAAACATATTTGAACATTTCAATTTGATTAATATTTTTACATAATCTAAATGAACTTCATCTAATTATGGATTTAAATTTAATAGATGCTCACATAATGCATTTTTCTAAATATGGATTTAACTTAAAAATTTATGAAACATACAAGCATTTTTGAACATTTCAATTTGCTAAATATTTGGAGTTACATACCGTCATAAAATACACTTCAAATTATGCAGCAAAATTAACACCACAGGCGCGGCGTGCCGCCGCGCTAATTTTCCTAGTAACAATATAAGATTTGTTTTTGAAAACCTGTCAAGACGATCTAAGTGGTGTTGACGGATATCTAATAAGATTACAGTTTATGAATAAATACTTTCAAGTTACATATTTAGCGGTGAATGTGATGATGTGGCGGATTCCCAAATGCATGTGCTCTACCTATATATGAGTAAAGCAAATGGAATACAGTGCAACACGGAAAGACCAATTTGTATGCGTGTGCTAATTAGAATTTTTCAAAAGGATATTTTTGTTGCTGAAAACGTAGTAATTAACACGTAAGTGCTATTTCTCTGTGTACTGCACCTGGCATTTTGGTCTGATCTCGTTTGGATACGAATAATAATTAGGGATTTTAGTGGGGCTTTTCTACGAAAAATAGCTTCGATCACGAGTTCTTTTCGAAAAATTCAAAATCTTCATTTTTGAAAAGTAGAAAATTTTAAAAATACACAAGTTGATAAACATGTCTATCATTTACGACTGTATTTACATCGAATATCTTTTCATCTATGATCTACAAAACGAAAGAAAAACTTGGGAGCAAAACGGATTTTCCCCTAGTTTTAGAGCCTTATTTTGTACAGCCCAAAATCAATGTATTATTTGATGACACTTTCTAGATATGTGGATCCTATTTTTATGTATCCATGTATAACAATCAGAATTTTTTGAAACTCCTGAGTATCATTTTTGGATTTTGTAAAACTCCAAGCTCACTGGATCATTTGTTCTAGCTTTAGCACTGATAGGAGAAAAGTGCTTGTGGTTGTAAATATCCTTCCGAAAGACTGTAACCATAATCTAAAAATCAGTTTGTTTCATTCCCATTTCGACGTAAAGAATAAATTCCTAGCATATAATGAGTCTGCATCACAAACTCACAATTATATTTAATGGCGTGGGCAGCGCTAGTTCTTCTTGACGGGAAGACATAACTCATGCCGGTTTGTAACTCCTTGTGTCAACTAAGTGGCGGTCAAATAAGATCCTCTCCTTACGCCTCGCCCCTCACATGAACGCTCTTGTTTCTCAAGCTCAAAGCGCCTTCATCAAGACTAGAAGTATACATGATAACTTACTCTTTGTCCGCAACTATGCCCGTTGGCTCCATCGGAGGAAAAAAGCCTCTCTACTTCTCAAGCTAGACATTAAAAAAGCGTTCGACTCGGTCAAGTGGGGCTACATTTTCGAGTTGCTTGATCGCCTTGGCTTCCCTCCAAAGTTTCGTGATTGGCTATCGGCGTTGTTCTCTACGGCTTCATCACGTGTACTCCTCAATGGCATTCCCGGTGCTCCAATCAAGCATGGGAGGGGGCTGCGGCAAGGTGACCCCCTCTCGCCGCTCCTTTTCGACATCGCCATCGACCCTCTTCAACTCATTCTTCAAGTGGCCACGGATCAAGGGATTTACACCGTCTTCCCGGAAAGGGTGCTAACTTTCGGTCCTCCCTATACGCCGATGACGCGGCTATCTTCATGTGCCCGATCCGTGAGGACATATCCGCGCTTGCTCAAATCCTAAACAATTTTGGAGAGGCCACCGGTCTTGTGACAAATTTTGCGAAGAGCTCGGTCACTCCCATTCGTTGTGATAACATAGACCTTGACGCCGTGCTTCATGATCTCCCGGCTCCTACCGCTTGCTTCCCGTTGCGTTACCTTGGGCTTCCTCTTGCGGTGAAGAAGCTAAAGAAGGTCCACTTCCAATACCTCGAAGATAAGGCGGTGGCTAAGCTAAACCCTTGGGCGGGTAGATGTTTCAACATTGCGGGTCGCAAAACCCTTGCTAAGTCGGTCCTCACATCTCAACTCCTCTACCCTCTCACCGTTCTTGATATCGCGCCGGAAACTTTGCTCTTCTTCAAGAAACTTATTAGGAGCTTCCTTTGGGCGGGAACCGACAAGGTCTCCGGTGGCAAATGTAAAGTTAATTGGACGGTGGTTTGCAAACCTACTTCTTTGGGGGGGCTCGGCCTCCTCAACATGGACAAGTTTGCGAAGGCTCTCCGCCTAAGATGGGCTTGGCTAGATTGGACGGCGCCGGAGAGACCGTGGGTGGGAATGGAAGCCCCTTGCAAGAAAGATGAGATGGACCTTTTCCATGCCATGACGACGGTGACCATTGGAGATGGGGCCAAGGCCCCATTTTGGGATGCGCCTTGCGGACGGGAGCAACCCAAAGCGTATCGCCCCTCTCATTTATGAGCTCTCAAAGAAGAAAACTTGGTCCGTCAAGGAAGCCATCACCGATGACGCGTGGATTCTCGATATTGACATCGGAGAGGGACTTTCGGTTCAACATCTTGAGGAATACACTAAACTTTGGCAAGTCACTACGCAACTTCATCTCCATAACAATGTTCCGGACACCATCACTTGGAAGCTCACCCCTTCGGGTGTCTACTCTTGCTCCTCGGCCTACAATGAGCAATTCGCCGGGGAGGTCGCCTCGCCGATGGACAATTTGGTGTGGAAGAATTGGGCTCCTCCCAAATGCAAGCTCTTTTCATGGCTAATTATTCAAAACCGCGTGTGGACGGCCGATCGTCTTGAGAGAAGAGGTTGGCCTAATGGTTGGCTTTGCCCTCTTTGTCGACGTGAAGATGAGACGGCTAGACATCTTCTATTCACTTGTCGCTTCTCTATTCGTCTTTGGGGTATGATCAAGAATTGGCTCAATATTGGGGACCTCAACCCTCCGGATTGGGTGGCCTTCAACGACGTGCATTCTTGGTGGGCGCATCTTGCCATTGCCAATGGAAGAAGGAGGAAGGCAATCCCGTCGCTTCTCATGCTAGTGTCGTGGGAGATTTGGAATGAGCGCACTCGAGGATCTTCAAGCACTTGAGCACCCTCCCGGCGATAATCTTCGCTAGGATTAAGTTGGAAGCGAGAAATTGGGTACTTGCGGGTGCCAAGAATTTGGGTCATCTTTTACCGGGAGATTAAGTTTTTGTAATAAGGGTGGTGGTCTTTAACACCAAACTTTGTCCCAAACTTCTTCTTAATTAATTGAAAAAGGCAAATCTTTTGCCTTCCCTTCATTTTTAAAAAATAAATAAAATAAAATAGGTCAAACAGTATATCATTATTGGCCGATGAAACTTTCTCAACTTTTATTCTTCATTATTACTTCGCATACTCACCAGTCAAATGGAGCAAACACCAATACAACATCATTCAACTTCGGCAATGTAAACCCGCAAGAAAAAGAAAACTTCGGTGACGTCGATGGCATCGTCACCACAACACAAACCGTACATGGATATGCAGATACCAAATATGAACGCCGGAAATGCATCAATATTTCTTGAGGAAGTTGGCCATCCAGTAGCTGGACCTCTTGTGGTAGCGCTTGAGCATGCTGCGATCGATGTAAACACTACAGGAAACACAGTATATGCCGACGGCCTTTTGCCGTCGGCACAGACACGCTTGCCGTCGGCACAGACCTATGCCGACGGCACCCGTCGGCATAGGGTCGTCGGCGTAGGTGCCTGTAGGCACAGATTATCTGGCCGTCGGCACAGGTGATAGCCGTCGGCAGAGGCTCTCCCGACGGCCAAAAAGGGACCGTCGGCACACAGTTCGTCGGCGTAGGTAAGGTGGGTCCCACGGCGGCCGAGCGCGCTGGCAGCACCTATGCCGACGGCAGACACGCGGCAGGAGCTAGAGCGTCCAGGCGATGGGCTGTGCCGACGGCATTGCCGTCGGCATAGGCCTATGCCGACGGCAATGCCGTCGGCACAGCTTTCCTAGATTTTTTTAAAAAATTGTTCCAGCAGCTTGTTTTTCCAGCAAAAATGACAGAAAATAAAATAAAAAATCATGACAATATCATCACAAACAAGATCACACGTAGGCTCCATATATCATCCCAAGCAATATCATCAAGCAAAATGCTATATCATGAAGTAGATACACACATAGGACCATCATCATACATACCTAAATGTCTAGAGGCCGAAAGCCTTACATCTAGTGCGGCGACAGGGTGTACCCCATATCTCCCCGGATGAGAATAGGCGATCGACGGCTCGGCGCAGCAGTAGAACCACCAGAAGAAGGCGAAGCACCAGGAGAACTCGAAGCACCAACAGAAGCACCAGCAGAAGGACCACCGGCATGTACCGGTGTGATGTCACGTGAACACGACGAAGCACCAGGCGAACGATCAGCATCGGGATCAAACCTCATGATCTCACGCGAACCCGGCGAGGCACTAGGAGAAGCACGACCAAAGTGTGGGTTCTCCGACAAGCATCCCGTTCCCTACATGTTTGAGGGAGAGTTAGCAACTTGCGAGGCAAAGGAAAGCGGTAACCAGTGGTTTGGCATCAAACTTACCGGGGTCGATGAGTAGTAGGTGAGAGCGAACTCGTCCTTCGATGGAAACCGTGGAGATGGCCCCGGCTCCGGAGGCTCCTCCATAGAAGGGGGGCCCGCACTCCAGTGGTGAAAAAGTTCAGCACCGACTACAAGAAGTTTAGATGTCAGACGTTGCAAAAATAAAGGTTCAAAATAGGGAAGTGGGACTTGTCATATTAGACAAAAATAAAGGTTGAAACTTACAACACGGAACAACTTTTGATACGACGCTCCTAGGTTTTGGTGGGGTTCCGACGCTCCGGAGCCCCGCTTCGGCGAAACCCTAGACCCGCTGAAAAAAGTCAAAGTTCCCGTCTACCCCCTTTGAACGGAGTCGAAAGGGGTAGCCCAGTGGACTTTTTTGCTTGGTTGTGTTAGGTTAGGACATAGGAACATGGAAAACCAACTTTTATCACAAATCAACACAAGATTGCCCCCGTTTCGCCCGAAACGGGAGTTTTCACCTCTAAGTGCAGAAACTCACTAGAGAGAAAGTGCGGCCGGTGAAGCCGGTCACACACCATAGTAGATTCTTGGACATTTGAAACACCCAACACACTTGTGTACATATGGTATGGAACCACCTAAATTTTGGTTGGTTTCCGACGCTCCGGAGCCCCGCTTCGACGAAACCCTAGACCCGCTGGAAAAAGTCAAAGTTCCCGTCTACCCCCTTTGAACGGAGTCGAAAGGGGTAGCCCAGTGAACTTTTTTGCTTGGTTATGTTAGATTAGTACATAGGAACATGGAAAACCAACATCCACCCAACACTTGCAATAATATTTACACACATGCGATAACACAAACCAAGATTCGCATATTCCGAGAGACAAGATTCGCGACGTCATTTTATGTGGGTGGAGACCACTATTCGGCGTAGCTATATACATAGAAAATGAATAAAAACATATTAAACTTAACTGAGAGTAATAAATAGATAAAAAAATGAAGATTACGGTAAAAAAACATGATGACTATTTTCGGCGAAACTATATACATATAGCTATTCGGTGTATCTATATACATAAAAATGAATAAAAAATATTTTAAACATATTAAACTTAATTGAGAGTTATAATAAATACATAAAAAATGAAGATAAAAAAAACTGGGAATCTGTGCGACGGTAAAGCCGTCGGCACAGCTACACGCATAAAAAGAAAACATGACATAAGGAAATTTTGTCACCTATGCCGACGGCCGTATTTGTCCCGACGGCAGCCGTCGGGATAGGGTAGCTGTGCCGACGGCCAGGGCGATGGGTCGGCCTCGTCGGACCCTGTGCCGACGGCCCCGACAAAAAGCCGTCGGCATAGGGTTTGGCCGTCGGCACAGAAGAGCATTCCTGTAGTGAAATGAGGCCGAGGCGGTCCTTGTAGCCGTCCCCCCACTCAAAGCAGTCCATGAACGTCCACGAGAAGTACCCCTTGATGTTCACCTTCTCCCTGGCACACCAAAATCGGTTTGCAAAAGGTTAGTTACGCCCACTTAATTGATGCCGGGTGAAATGAGCAGCTACAACGCTTGATGGCAAGGTTCAAGTAGAGGAGGTGCTTGAAGTAGAAGTACACCCTGGCCTGGTCGTTGAGAGCCGCCTTGGTGGGCCGCGTGCTATTGTTCCCTTCGTCGGTGCCATTCTCCGTGAGGTAGATGACCGGGTTGTTATACTTCTTCTTGATGTAGAGCAGCAGTTCCCGGGAAGTGTGGGAAGGGAGCCGCTCCCGTCTCTTCTCTCGCGAACCCGTAGGCGATCCAGCTAGCTAGGGTTCCTCGCAGCCGCCGGCGCCGCCACTCCCTTCTCCCTCCCCCTTCCTTCCTCTCGCGCGGCCGTCGCCCCCCGAGGCGGCGGCGCGCCCCTCGTTCCCGCGTTCCTCGGCTCCCTTTCCTCCTCTCATCCCGTCGCCGACGTCGGCAGGTCCGCCGGGCGTGGCTCCGGGCGGCGCCGGCGCCGGCGGCCTGGCTTTTCCCGCGTCGGTGGCGGGAGTCGGGGCTCCCCTCCCTCCGGCGGCGGTGCGTTCAGGGTGGCGGCGGTCCGGCGGCTCTGGCTGGGTGGTGACGACACGGGGCGCTCCCGTCGTGCAGTGAGGCGTACTGCACGGCTGGGCGGCGCCGGCGAGCCCGTCGGCCCAGATCTGGGCCCTTTTGGGCCCGATCTGGGTTGAGGCGGGCGGGCCTGCCCTGTTGCCTCGATCTGCAGCTGAAGGCGGTGTTGGTGCTCGTGTGGGGTTCAGCCGCGACGGCGGCCGCTCCGGTTGCAGCGTGGCGGCGGGCTTTACGGGCCCGATCTGGGCCCGGCTGGACCCCTTGGACTGGCAGTGTGGCTGGACCTAAAGGGGACCGGTGTGCCCTGCGGTCGCGTCCGGTCGACTACCGTTTCGGCGGTGGAGGTAGTTCCCTCCCGCGCGGCCGCGGTTTCGCTGACCCCGAGTTGAGCTACTTCTCGTCTTCGGCTCGCAGACCTCGTGATGGTTTCCTCGGGGAGATGATGCTGGTGGCGGCTTTGTAACCGTAGTGGCGCAAGTTGGTGGGCGGAGAGTCTAGGTTGACGGGCTTCGTCCTCGCGGGGCTCTTATGCTATGGATCGCCTGGGTGGTGGATATGGCTATCGGGAGAAATCCTTGTCGGATTGTTCGACACCGACGCGGTGCCACCCTCGGGTGACATCATTCCTTCTTGAAGGGCGTCGTGGCTACCCTTCATCCACTGCCCTGTGAGTCTCGGGGAAACCCTAGGACCAGTAATGGTCCGAGCAGCAGCGTTTGCTTTCCTTCTTGAAGGCGCTGCTTGATATTCGACGATTCAGCGCTAGGAGCGTGGTGGTGATTCTCCGGAGGGCGCGACGGTTGCGGGTCACCTTAGTGTAGTCTTCCCACCTATGTCTCCATTTGTTTCTCTCTTGGGCGTGTGCTTGCTGTTGGCCCCAGCATGTGTGATGTTGTGTGTGGTGTTGCGTTTGTATGCTTGGTTGTATGTTGGTAGTTGCTTTATTTATAAAGCGGGGCGAAAGCCTGTTTCGTGTGAGCAGCAGTTCCCGGATGCCCTGCGGGTAGACAAAGAAAATGTCCGTGAAGGCCTGCGGGCCGATGGGCTTGCTGTTTCGGAACCCGGTGGTGTTGGCGCGGATGTCGGCTTGGTACGATGACAATTGCGCGTTGGCCGGCGGCACGCTGATGGCGTAGTAGGTGGTGTAGTAGTTGACGCCGATGAAGTCGTAGGACCCCTTCAAGGCCTGTTTCTGCTTCGCCGTGAACTTGGGCAGCTGGTCGCCAAGATAGGACTTCATCGACTCCGGGTAGTCGCCGAACACGATGGGGTTCATGAACCACCCGAGCATGAAGTCCAGGCTGCGCTGCACCGCGTCCTTGTCGGCTTTCTTTTTTTTTTTTTTTTTGAACTGTGGGGCAAAAGTTTGCCCCAACCATTTATTAAGAAGAAGGTGCCCGGTTTATTAGTGGAAGAAACCGGGCGAAAACCATACAACAAACACCAACACGAGCTCACACAACCATAAAGAGCAACAAAGAAGACCACCAACACCCAAAGCAACAACCTCCGCCTAGCAAAAACAACCACAAACTGACGACAACACTATGGCCACGGATCCGTCGATGGTTACTTTGCAACTCCTCACTTTCTTCTCTTGCTCCTGATAGTAACCGTCTTGAGAGATTTCTCCACATTTCTGATTAGTTCCTCTGAAGCAGTCCCTGCCAAGACGCTTGCAATAGCCTTGGCATATCCAGGCCTAGTCGCCTCAAAACAGGTGAGCAAGCCGGAAATCTCTTTAGCCAGAAGGGGGGCAGAGTTAGGAGCCAACACGCCTCCACTATCCACATAGGTCGTCGAGGGCAGCGCCAAATCCTCAACCAAGCTCAAGTCCGACGGAAGCACCATAGACGAATGTCCTTGTCGGCTTTCGAGTTGCTGTAGGGGATGAACCAGTGGCTTACGACCGTCAAGCCGATCTGGCCCTTCTGCTTGGGCTGGTAGTGCTGGCGGTACAGTTGGATGCGTGGCGTGGGCGATCAGGATGTTGTGCGCGACGATGTAGGGCTCGCGGTCCGAGTCGCCGGCGCCGCAGGAGGCGGAGACGTGCGGCGAGCACCGGCCGGGCGCGAACACGCCGTTGCCGTAGCCGTACGTCCACGGCTCGTTAAAGGTCGTCCAGTGCTTGACGCGGTCGCCGAACTCCTGAAGCACACATTGGCGAAGTCCACGTAGTCCTTCCTGCATGCATGATACGCATTCCATCAAGAATTGATCGAGTTACTTAATTAACATTGTGATCAAACTGTTCACGCATTGACTCAGTGTATGTTTACAGTACAATGTTTTTTTAGATGCGTTTACAGTACAATTAGGATATGCAGATCTTACATTATTTATTTTTTATCGGCGAGTGGATCAGATTCAGATCAAAATTTCGATCGTGCCGTTGGTCAGGCTGCCAGTCCAAATAGCAAAGTCAACTTACGTACATCTCTCTCCAATATTGATCTACCACTAGTTCTTTCAATTTGATGTTTTAAAAATGGCACATGCTATACATTCATTGGACATGTTTCCGAGGCAAAGAGAAGTGAAATTTGTGATTTGATAGATCGATGACTTACACAATGTTTTCACTGAGGTACTCGAAGTGTTTTCTAGGGGATGGGAAGAGTGGGGATCTGAGGTGATTTGGTGAACACCCAATCCCTATTAATCCCCACAAATAATATTTCCCTACAATAACTAGTATGAACTACAGTTTTTGTTTTAGACAAAAAATGAGGTGGTTGCTGGGGGATATCTAGGGATTATCCCCTCTAATTCTCCTAAAATACACTACAGGTAAACAAGGCATGAGGAAGCCACCGTACTTGTCCTCCAGGGCCAAGGGCGTGTAATTGTGACATATGGCGTCAACCCTACAAATACAATGTGGAAGAAATCGTGTTATTCTTAAGCAGAAAGCTAGTGTAAGGACAGTCCCAAGATATTTTTGAAAGAAAATATAAAAGAGGAGGGGGAAATCAACACCTTTAGCTATAACCTCGTTAATCAGGTTGTTGTAAAAAGTAATCCCTTGTTTGTTGACTCCTCCACTCGAGGAACCATCTGCAAATAGTTAACCTCGCAAATTTTAGTTATTATTACACATGTGCTCACTGGAAAATAAGATGGTAAGTTTTCTTTCTAAGCTGAAGATTTGCTTGGGACAAAAGGCTTCGTTGTTGTTGTTTTCTTTCGCTCTAGTGCGGTCGTTCAAGTTAGTTACTCTAGCTCTTATTGTGATCCTCATGCATATATACGTACTTGGGAGTATCCTGCTCCATGCAATGGAAAACCTGAAGGCATCCATGTTCATCTCCTTCACCAAGTTCAGATCCTCCTGCAATTCCGGATCAAACCTAATTATTTATCCGAAGATCTCAAATACATCTCATCACATGAACGTGACAGAATGTCCACTATAGGTGGCTCAAGACAAGAAAAACCACCTTGTACCGATGATAAAAGTCTAGCGCTACATCGCCATTGTTGCCATCCGCAATCTTGCCTGCGGGAACAAGAAAACTCAGACTTAGATCTGTCCATCATCCCCAGAGAAAAATGCACCCAAGATAGATGAGAGAACCTGGAGTATGAGCGAACTTATCCCACACCGTCGGCCCTCAGCCACCTTCCTTGACGGCGCCTTCGTACTGCACGCAACATTAGTTAGGCCACGGCAACACGTACTAACAACTACTCCCTCTGTTCTGAATTAGATGTCTTCCATTTGTCTACATGCGGATGTATCTATACTTGTAACATGTCTAGATACATCCGCATGTGGACAAATGGAAGTCATCTAATTTGGAACGGAGTGAGTAGAAAGTATTCGATCGACAAGCCATTTCTCATGATCATGAGTACGTGATAATGCAGGCACTAACCTGATAGGCAATATAGCAGAAATTCACTTTGGCTTAAAGTTTGGAAAAAATAGTAAATCCTTTTCAAAAATTCTAAAAAAAATAGTGATGAACATATATGGGTGTTTTATATGTGTGCAAAGTTTTGTGACAAAATGACATTCTTGGGGCCATGTGTAAAAAAAATCACTGACAGAATGAGATTTACAAATATAGTTTTTTAAGCACTGACTTTGTTATTTTGCACGGGGCACTAGGAGTGTCATTCCACCACGAAACTCGACAAATATGTAGAAATTTTGTATATGTTTATCACCAATTTTTTCTAGAATTTGTTAAAATGTTTACTTTTTTGAATTTTTTAATTTGGCAGGAGCAAAGTAAGCTCGGGAGACAAAACGCTTTTCCCACAATATAGCAATTGGGATGTCACGAACGTTGTGGGTCGTGGGCTCGTGCTTCCGTGGGCTCATGCTTCTGTTTGTAACTTGAATAAATAGAGATGAAGAGAAACAGAAAATTTATAAGTTGTGCGTGGCACAAAACCCTTGTCATCTGTATGTGCTCATGTTCTTCTCCAACTACGGCCACCGCCGTTTGAGATCGCTGACCTCATCCCACCTCCGAGCTTCACCGCGTCCAAACTCTCCTACCTCATCCTGCCTCCAAGCTCGAGGTGGTCGGCCCCTGCCACCACGACCTCCTCCGGCTGCCCCTACCTCCTCCGGCAACACCCCCGGCTGCATCAACGTTCTCCGGACGCACGCCGTCCCAAGCCGCTCCGAGTCAAATGCCCGTGTGTTGGCAAAATCGCTAAAATAAAGTACTCCCTTCGATTCAAAATAACTACCGCAATTTTGAATTTGAACTAACCACAACGGAAAATTGCGACACGATTGGAGTTTTTATTTTTAGTGAATATAAGATCGAAAGTAGTACACAGGATTCCTGTCCGTCCAGCCAGCCCAACCTGGCCTTATTCAACTGAAATCGGCCTACTCTACTAACAAGCCCAGCTAGCTGTCAAACTAACTCCCACTAGCTGGGATTTCCTCATCTATTAGGGCTCGATTGGTTCGCTGTTTCAGTTTCCGGAGGTGTATTATTTTCGGAGACGGAGAAGTATTTTTACAAGGACGTCCGTGGAAATTTCCGGCCGTATCCCTTAGAATACCCGGTTCCCAAGCGGGGCCTTAGGCTGAATCGGCCAGTTTCACGCTTCCAGCCCAGCTACGGGAAAGAAGTTGCACCGAACGAGTTTTTGGCTCTTGCTGTGATTTTGAGGATCCTAGGATGGAGTTTTGAACTTAGGATTTGAGGATTTTAAGAAGCTGTGACGTTGCCAAACACGCTAGTGTTGTGGGAACCGTAAGTTCTTCCTCTTGACGGAAAGACATATTTCATACCGGTTGCTAACTCTTAGTGCCAACTAGTGGCGGTGAGAAAAACTATAGGCGCTGGCGAAGATCAAATGAGTCAAACAGTTTATCATTATTGGCACGATGAAAATTTCATTCTTCATTATTTCTTCGCATGCTCATCGGTCAAATGGAGCAAACACCTAGTACAATATCACTCAACTTCGGCAAAATAAACCCCGCAAGAGAAAAAATAACATCGGTGACGCCGATGGCATCGTCACCATAGCACAAACATAGATAAAAACGAACGCCGGAAAGAGGGTCCCCATTATACAGACGCATCAATATTTCTTGAGGAATCTTTCGATCCATTTGCTGGACCTCTTGCGGTAGCGCTTGAGCGTGCTGCGGTCGATGTAGATGAGGCCGAAGCGGTCCTTGTAACCGTCCCCCCACTCGAAGCAGTCCATGAACGTCCACGAGAAGTACCCTTTGATGTTCACCTTCTTCCTGGCACACCCAAAACAGTTTGCAAAAGGTTAATTTCTCACTTGACTTGATTGATGCGGGGGGAAATGGGCAGGTAGCTATATATAACGCTTACTTGATGGCGATGTTGAGGTAGTTGAGGTGCTTGAAGTGGTAGAAGATCCTGTCGACGTCGTTGAGAGCCGCCGCGGTGGGCCGGGTGCTGTTGTTCCCTTCATCGGTGCCGTTCTCGGTGATGTAGACGACGGGGTTGTTGTACTTCTTCTTGGTGTAGAGCATGAGGTCGAGGATGCCCCGCGGATAGACGAAGAGGATGTTGGTGAATGCCTGCGGGCCGATGGCCATGCCGTTCCGGAACCCGGAGACGTTGGCGCGACTGTCGGCCTCGTACGAGGACGAGAGCGAGTTGGCCGGCGGCGCGCTGCTGGCGTAGTAGGCGGTGTAGTAGTTGACGCCGATGAAGTCGTGGGACCCCTTCAGGGCCTCCTTCTGCTTGGGCGTGAACTTGGGCAGCCGGGCGCCGAGCCAGGACTTCATCGACTCCGGGTAGTCGCCGAACACGATGGGGTCCATGTACCACCCGTACATGAAGTCCACCCGGCGCTGCGCCGCGTCCTTGTCGGCCTTGGAGTTGCTGTAGGGGATGTACCAGTGGCACACGAGCGTGATGCCGATCTGGCCCTGCTGCGCGGGCTTGTAGACCTTGCGGTACAGGGCGACGGCCTCGGCGTGGGCGAGCAGGATGTTGTGTGTGACGATGTAGGGCTCACGGGCCGAGTCGCCGGCGCCGCAGGACTTCGAGACGTGCGGCGAGCACCGGCCGGGCGCGAACACGCCGGCGCCGTAGCCGTAGGTGCTGTACGTCCACGGCTCGTTGAAGGTGGTCCAGTGCTTGACACGGTCGCCGAACTCCCTGAAGCACACGTTCGCGAAGTCCACGTAGTCCTTCCTGCAGCATGATACAGTACAGTCATGCCATCAAGAATTGATCGACTTGCTGAATTAACATTGTGATCAGAGTGTTCGTTGACTAATTGTACGTTCACGATACAATTAGGAACTTAGGGTGCAGATCTTTCTTTTGTTTTTCTAATAACCGCGAGTGGATCAGATTTAGATCAAAATTTCGATCGTGCCGTTGGTCAGGCCGTCAGGTCAAATTATCAAAGTCAACTTACCTGCTATATTTTATCTCTGCAATATTTTTGTACCACTATTACGTTGATGCTCTAAAATGGCACATCACATGCTCTTCATTAATTGAACCCGTTTCTCACGCAAAGAGAGGTTAATTTTGTCATTTGAGTATTTGACAGATCGATCAACACTTACACAATCTTTTCACTCAGGAAACCGCCGTACTTGTCCTCCAGGCCCAGCGGCGTGTCCCAGTGGTGAATTGTGACATATGGCGTCAACCCTACCATGTGGTACAAAATAAATGTCAAAACAAAATACTCCGTCCGTTCCAAATTAAGTGAGGTAGTACTATTTTTCTTTGTGTACAATACTAGGAGAGAAGAAAATTCACCGTTAGCTATAACCTCGTTGATTAGGTTGTTGTAAAAAGCAACCCCTTGTTTGTTCAGTCCTCCACTCAGGGAACCATCTGCAAGTAGTAGTGACCTCACATGTTTTAGCTATTATAAATGTGCTCACCGACAAAAAGATGATGAATTGTTTTTTGCTGAGCTGAAGATAAGTTAGTTGCACTTGATTTTGAGTATTGTTTCTCTCGCTCTAGTGCGGGCGTTCAAATTGATTAGCTCTTACAGTGAGCCTCATATATACGTACTTGGGAATATCCTGGTCCATGCAATGGAGAACCTGAAGGCATCCATGTTCATCTGCTTCACCAACTTCAGATCCTCCTGCAATTCCGGATCGAAGCTAATTATTTAGTACTCCCAAGATCTCGAATGCATCTCACATGAACATAACAGCTATGTACATACGTTGCTGAAGCAAAAAAAATATTTATTACCTTGTACCGATGATAAAAGTCTAGCGCTACATCTCCGTTGTTGCCGTCTGCAATCTTGCCTGCGGGATCAAGAAATATTCATACTTAGAACTGTCCATCCCCCTCAGCGAAAAATGCACCCGAGGAAATGAGAGATGAGAGAACCAGAACCTGGAGTATGAGCGAACTTGTCCCACACCGTCGGCCCCCGGCCACCTTCCTTGACGGCGCCTTCGTACTACACGCAAATATTAATTAGGCCACGGCAACACGCAGAAGAAGTATACGATCGACAAGCCATTGCTGAGTGCAGGCACGAACCTGATAGGCCGCTGAGCCGGTGCCGAAGACGAACCCCTTGGGGAAGCTCTTGCGGGTGAGCAGCGGCGTACGGGCGGCGGCGCCGCACGCCAGAGCTAGGAGGAGGAGAGCGGGGAGGATCTGACGCCTACCCATTCTCACCTGCTGGCTGCTGCACGCTCGCTCTGAGGCGTCCCTCCCGCCGCGAGCTTCTATTATAGAGCTGGGAAGCGAGCTCTGCTTGCTGCCCTGGCTCTGACGTGGTAGCAACTCGCTCAGGTATGATGTGCCTGCAGGCACCGACGAGCGGATCCCGCTTAGCTGTGAGGCGATCACAGTCGGACCAATAGTTGGCACACGCGATCAGAGTGTTTATCATAGAGAAGATTTGGCATAATCAGCCCGTAGACCCTCATCTCATAGAATAAGAGGGGCGGAAGTGTATATGTACTAGCAAAATGCCCGTGCGTTGCAACGGGCAACCAATTTTTTCACAATATAACTCGTGCTATAGGAATAATTTATATGTCATTTTTTCCATAACAGATGATTCCATTACCGAGATGACGAAATTAGCAACCGATTTTCTCTCACATGCGACTCTCGTCCTTTATGAAATTTAAATCTACATACAAACTGAATGGAACTGATGAGTTTTAAACGTGGTAATTAAATCCTTCTGAAACTGGAGCCTCGCTCCCTTCGGCTATAATGTAGTCATCTGATTCTCTTTATGCGGCAGCTGTGGTCATGAACTTGCATTTAATCTTCTCACAACACCCTAGTGAACATGTAAGAAAATTATCAGTTCTATTAGGAATGTAGCTAGGTTAAATAAAGCTCCTTCTCTAGAAATATCTGAATCAGAAAGCTTGTCTGAATCATTTCTCACAAAATTTCGTTCAATTAATCCTGAGTGTTCGTACATAATAATATCTAAGCAGAGGTCTCCGTGTTGTAGCAAGTTAGTTTTCCTTCTTTTCTGGATTGTGGATTGTTTCAGAGTTTTTTTTCCAATTGTTTCATGGGTATTTGTTACGATACAATTTAAACCTGCCCGATATAGTTATCCGTGTTGTAGCAGATTTGTACTCAGATTCGATTGTTTGTACGACACAGTTAGCCTGTCGATGGGCTATGATTAAAGAAACCCTGATGGGCTATGACGATTGAGATGTACGTGCAAGCTATGATGGGCCACATCGCGATGGAGCAATCGAGCGATGATGGGCCACATCCAGATGGAGCAACGGAGCGCGTGCGTGCGTGCGAGGGACGTACGCGTACCATGTCGTTAAGACAGATTATATAGTAGATATATGTTAACTATAATTGCTAGTGATTTAGTACATGCTGTATAATCTAAACGTTTCTGTTAACATGCCCCGCTCTATCTGAACGTGTACCTACTAAGTTCAGCCTTTGTCGTGTTGGCTTCGTGAATACATCAGCAAGCTCCATCTCCTGAGGATATAATGGCACATCAAGTGCTCTCATTGCTATCGTTTTCGCATAAAGTGGAAGTTAGTCCTGATATGCTTGGTGTGAGCATGGAACAACGGTAAGATACGTTACACGAAGATTATCACCATAGTACTAGTGGACGAGATTGCACAACCCTAAGTTCCTTCAGCACTGACTATATATATCCACATTGTTTTGGTTGTCGCAATCGTTACAGCCTTGAACTCGGATTCAGTGATTATGCTAGACACAATTTATAGTTTCTTCAAACTCCAGGATATGAGAGTAGAGACAACGAAAACAATAAAAATCGCAGTAGACTGTTGATCATCAACACAGCAGCCCAGTCAATATCGATGAAGATACACGAGTTGATAGGGATTTGCCAATACTAGGCCTGGTGTCCAAAGTGCCTTTGACGAAATGTAGAATACGTTTGACGGCCTTCCAATGAACCTTCGTGGCCTGTGAGAGAAACAGGCGACTTTGTTAACACAGACAATAAGCCCCTAAAGAATAAAAAGCATGGCGGCGACGGGTGCACTGTCGCCGGAGGCCACTTGCTGCGTCTTGATGGCCACTGCTATTGCCATCTTTCGCCTCGCCCTGCACTATAAAAGTCCATCCCAACGACGCCTGCTCCTATGTCTTCAAGGCTTTGGGATGTTCGTCGTCTTCTACCGAGCCCTACTGTACAAAAGTCCTGCTCCCGATGACGCCACCTTTAATACCGTTGACATAGCACCACTCAGTAGCGGACCCAGTAAAAATTTAAAGCCCGGGCAAACACATAATTCTAAGGTTTATGATGCTAATTTCTTGTCTAATTTTCATCAGACTAAACTAGCCGGCTGCCGGAAGCCCGGGCAGCGGGACGCTAGGTCCGCCACTAGCACCGCTCCTATTGTCTTCACGGCTGCCACATCGGTGCCGGGCGTAAAATGCATTGTTCAATGTAAAACATAGTATAAACTATGTCTTCACTGCCCCCGGATGTTACTGTCGACTCTATTGCGCTCGTAGGCGTTGCGAGAAAGGAGTAACCCGACCTCCAGATCAGAATTCCCTTCCTCTGAGGAGGACAGGGATGAAGAGGAAATCAGGGCAGCAGGCACTACATGGGAGGCATGCGATGGCGCATGATGTAGTCAGCATGACGGAGCGACGACCGCGGTTGGCGGAGAAGGATGTGATGTTCGAGCTTCCGCTAGCGCTGGAGGGGTTCGTCATCGCAGACCACAGGAGTGAGTGAAGCACATGGAGATGGGAGACAGAGTGTGCGTCTAGGGTTAGTAGACACGTTCGAACGCTGGTGGCTGAAGGTGCGTGAACCCTTCGACAGGAAGAACATGAAGTGTTTCGATGCGTTTGTGATTCTCATTGTTTTGAGCCTTTGGAAGCAACGGAATGCTAGGCTGTTCAACAATGTAGGGCAGCAATTTTCAGTTACTGTCTTGGTGGATAGGATAGTCGATGAGTTTAAAATATGGAGAGTTGCAGGAGTTGGAGGGAGAGAGCTAATGCCGCGAGAGTAGTCTGTACGAGGGATTAGGAGTAGGAGTTTCTGCTGTCTTTCGCTTTTAGCGTGATCAGCCAGTTGTAATCATGATTTTTTCTGTCTTCTATAAAAGTCAGTACGCCTTTGGCGTACTATCTAAAAAAAAAAAGTTAGAACTTAGAATATGAGGATTTTAACAAGCTGGGAAGTTGCCTAGTGGTGTGGGCAACCCTAGTTCTTCTTCTTGACAGAAAGACATAGTTTATGCTGGTTGCTAACTCCTTGTGGCAACTAGTGGCGGTGAAAAAACTATAGGTGATGACGAAGCTCAAATGAGTCAAGCAGTTTATCTTTATTGGTATAATGGGAATTCCATCCTTCCTTATTTCTTCGCATGTCACCAGTCAAATGAATTGAAGCAAACACATAGCACAACATCACTCAACTTCGGCAAAGTAAACCTCGCAAGAAATAAAAAAGGGTAACACCGATGACATCGTCGCCACAACACAAACTCGTACATACGCCGTAAATGGGCCTCCCCATTGTACAGATGCATCATTTCTTGAGGAATTTTTCGATCCAGTAGCTGGACCTCTTGCGATAGCGCTTGAGCGTGTTGCGGTCGATGTAGATGAGGCCGAATCGGTCCTTGTAGCCGTCCCCCCACTCGAAGCAGTCCATGAACGTCCACGAGAAGTACCCTTTGATGTTCACCTTCTCCCTGGCACAACCAAATCAGTTTGCAAAAGGTTAATTCCAATCAATTAACTTAATTGATGCCAGGTGAAATGAGCAGCTATATAACGCTTACTTGATGGCGATGCTCAAGAAGTTGAGGTGCTTGAAGTGGTAGTAGATCCTGGGCTCGTCGTTGAGAGCCGCCTTGGTGGGTAGCGTGCTGTTGTTCCCTTCATCGGTGCCGTTCTCCGTGATGTAGATGACCGGGTTGTTGTACTTCTTCTTAGTGTAGAGCATCAGGTCGAGGATGCCCGGCGGGTAGACGAAGAGAATGTTGGTGTAGGCCTGCGGGCCGATGGCCACGCCGTTCCTGAACCCGGTGACGTTGGCGCGGCTGTCGGCCTCGTACGACGATGAGAGGGCGTTGGCCGGGGGCGTGCTGATGGCGTAGTAGGCGGTGTAGTAGTTGACGCCGATGAAGTCGTGGGAACCCTTGAGCGCCTCCTTCTGCTCCGACGTGAACTTGGGCAGCCGGTCGCCGAGATAGGACTTCATCGACTCCGGGTAGTCGCCGAACACGATGGGGTCCATGTACCACCCGTACATGAAGTCTATCCTGCGTTGTGCCGCATCCTTGTCGGCCTTGGAGTTGCTGTATGGTATGTACCAGTGGCACACGAGCGTGATGCCGATCTGGCCCTTCTGTGCGGGCTGGTAGTTCTTGCGGTACAGGCCGACGGCGGCGGCATGGGCGAGCAGGATGTTGTGCGTGACGATGTAGGGCTCACGGGCCGAGTCGCCGGCGCCGCAGGACGCGGAGACGTGCGGCGAGCACCGGCCGGGCGCGAACACGCCGGCGCCGTAGCCGTAGGTGCTGTACGTCCACGGCTCGTTGAAGGTGGTCCAGTACTTGACACGGTCGCCGAACTCCCTGAAGCATGCGTTCGCGAAGTAGACGTAGTCCTTCCTGCATGATACAGTATACGCCTTTCATCAAGAATTTATTTTTTTGAAAAGGAGAGCTACCCGGCCTCTGCATCGAAGAGATGTATACGAACTCCATCAAGAATTGATCGAGTTGCTGAATTGTGTTCACTCATTGACTCGTTCTATATTCACAATAGAATTAGGTTATGCAGATCTTCCTTTTTTTTTATCGGCGAGTGGATCAGATTCAGATCATAATTTCGATTCTGTCGTGGTCAGGCTGCAGTCAGGTCAAAATATCTATGTACCACTAGTTCTTTCATGTTGATGTTTTGAAATGCCACATGATATTCATTCATTGAGCCTGTTTGTTTCGAGAGAGGTTAACTCTGTGTGATTTGACAGATCGATCACTTACACAATGTTTTCACTCAGGAAGCCACCGTACTTGTCCTCTAAGGCCAGGGGCGTGTCCCAGTGGTGAATTGTCACATATGGCGTCAACCCTACCATGTGGAAGAAATAGTGTTATTCTTCACTGAAAAACTGGATATGCAGTAGTTTTCTTGTAGGACAATAGAGAAAAGAAAAGTCACCTTGAGCTATAACCTCGTTGATTAGGTTGTTGTAAAAAGCAACCCCTTGTTTGTTCAGTCCTCCACTCGAGGAACCATCTGCAAGTTGTAGTGACCTCACATATTTTAGCTAGTATTAAATGTGCTCACCGACAAATGGACGATGAAGTTTTTTGCTGAGCTGAAGATAAGTTAGTTGCACTTGATTTTGAGTATTATTTCTCTAGCTCTAGTACGTGCGTTCAAATGAATTAGCTCTTATAGTGAGCCTCGTATATACGTACTTGGGAATATCCTGCTCCATGCAATGGAGAACCTGAAGGCATCCATGTTCATGTCCTTCACCAACTTCAGATCCTCCTGTAAATCCGATCCGGATCGAAGATAATTATTTAGCTACAAAGATCTCGAATCATCTCACATATGAACATGACAGTACGTCCATACGTTGCTGAAGGAAAGAAAATTTCACCTTGTACTTATGATAAAAGTCTAGCGCTACATCTCCGTTGTTGCCGTCCGCAATCTTGCCTGGGGAACAAGAAAAAATCAGACTTAGAACTGTCCATCTTCCTCGAAGGTAAATGGAGGCGAGAGAGATGAGAGAACCTGGAGTATGAGCGAACTTGTCCCACACCGTCGGTCCCCGGCCACCTTCATGGACGGCGCCTTCGTACTGCACGCAAGATTAACTAAGCCACGGCAACACGCAGCGAGTATTCGAACCATAAGCCATTGCTGATTGCAGGAACGAACCTGATAGGCCGCTGAACCGGTGCCGAAGACGAACCCCTTGGGGAAGCTCTTGCGGGTGAGCAGCGGCGTACGGGCGGCGGCGCCGCAGGCCAGAGCTAGGAGGAGAGCGGGGAGGATCTGACGCCTACCCATTCTCACCTGCCTGCTGCACCCTCGCTCTGAGGCTTCCCTCCCGCCACGAGCTTCTATTATAGAGCTCGGCAGCGAGCTCTGCTGCTCTGGCTCTGACGTGGTAGCATGTCGCTCGGGGACTGACGGGCGGATCCCGCTTAGCACTGGTATAAGGTGATCGTAGTCAGGCCAATAGTGGCACACGCGAGTCGTGGTGATGGTTTCATCGCGGTTGGTTGGATGGATCCAAATGGACTTCTTTTTTTGAAAAGGGGTGCACACAACAAGGTTCATCATTTAATTTATTACATCTAAAGAATGGTATAGGATCGAGACCTGAATCAACCAACATAAAAGATCAATCATATAGCATCTATACATCTTGTATTCCACTAGAATGCCGCCAGCTAGTATGGTTGCAAATATTCCGAGTGACCATCAGTCCATCACTAGACTGTAGGCATAAGTTTCTGTTGATCCGACCGGAGTAGAAAGCATCACAACTGAATCCAATGTGTGGTCACATAAATAACCTGCCATGAGGGTGGCTGACTCGTAGTTTTCATTTCTTTCCTTTTTTCTGTTCGTTTCCGTACGTAATTTCCCCGGGCGATATCTGTGTACACATGTGTACGAGTTTCTCTCTGCTATACATCGAAAGTCAGCAATTGCTGGATTTTAAAGAAAAACATGAATAACCTGGAAAAAATGGAAAGCACTAGTCTTTTTAAAAACAAAGGTGTTTATTCTATTCCATATCGACCAACGTAACACTGAAATATCTATGTGTATTATAACATTAATTTTCTTGTCGATTCCATTCAACAAATTATCAAACATATTCGTGACATTGGTTCGCGTAGAAATATTGCAAGAAATATAAATACCTAAGAGATACTTATTATGTATCAAATCCATAGCCCCTCCTCATTAGGAAATTTAAACAACCATCTGCTGATTAAATACTTGTTTTTAAGATTCAGTACGTCAATTCCTATGTTGCCCTGATCTTGTGGCCCATAGATAATATTCCGCTTGGTTAACCGATACTTACGTTTATTTCATCACTTCATTAGAAAAAGCGTGATATGTAGAAATCAATTCGTTTCCATACCCTTTTGGGTATTTCAAGAAACGATAGCATGCATAAACATTGAAAGACTGGTTAGCACAGAACTGATAAGTAAAAGTCGGGCTCCATATGAAAGCAACTTTTCTTTCTAGCAACCTCGCTTCTCTTCGAAGCGACTACTACTTTCTATCATTCAAATTTTCAAAAAAATCTGAAAATGTATAAGGGCCCCAAGGTATATAAAAGGTAAACAGCCACACTCGCAACCAAATAATTACTTGTACCGTTATTCTTCGTCTTTGGCTTCCCAAAATGTGCTCTTATGGAAATTAATCTTGGGCCTGGACAGTTCTTTTTTTTTTACGAGTGCCAGTTAGATAGTTCTTCAAAGATGCACAATACTAATTTCATATTAACAAATTTATTTAAGTCATGCTCCTAAACAAAATCATGTCATCAGCATATTGTAGTATAGAGATCCCTCTCGCAATGTGGGAGTGACCTCTTACTTGACCATCCTCCTTTGCTTTAGCAACGCTAATGACAACATATCCACAACAAATTTCAAAAGCATAGGAGACCGTGGATCTCTTTCTCTCAAACCTTTTCGAGTCTTGAAACAATGACCAATATCATCATTGACATTTGTTGCCACACTACCTTTTTGAACAAATTGTGTAATCCATTCACACCACTCTTATGTCTGGTGGGAATCCTTTCATACGCAAGGTTGTTGCAGGAAGAAATTTTACTTCAACATATGCCTTCTCAAAGTATATCTTAAACAACACCCACATCCATTCTCTTCTTATGAAATTCATGGATAGTCTCATGTAACCCAACCACCCTTATAAGATATGTTGGCCTAGAATGAGAGTCATCAGAGTAGGTCTATTCACTTTAGGTCTATACAGTTTAATTTATCCCCCTTTTGTTTTTGGGTAAAAAATGTGATCACCCCGAAATTCAGCTGAAACAAGGGCAACGGCCACATTTGTAACTGAACAAACATTGTCATCAAGTCCAGCGTAATGACATCCCAATTATTCTGCCAAAACTACACCATACAACCATCTGGGTCCTAGGATTGTTGTGCTCCGTCTGAAAATTGGCTTCAAACACTTCCTTCCCCTCAGTTGTAACAGTTCTATTCTCTTCTGGGGACAATTGCGGTACATGATTAAAATATTTCATCATGGGGAAATTACTTGTGACTGTTGTGATGAATAGTTTATTGTAATATTTTGTGATATACACCTTCAAGTTTTCCTCACCTACGATGGTTTGTTTATCTTTCTCTAGTTAAAAAATTCTTTTTTGCTACATTTACCATTAGCAATGAAATGAAAGTATTGAATGTCATTTCTACCATACTGAAGTTGAACATGTTTAACGTTGTCAACATCATGTATAAATCTAGTAACATGTTCGTTAGCATCTCCACCAGTCCAAACACAAAAATGGCCCCCAACGGTCCAGACGACCGAAATGTGGTTGGCATCACATTATCCTCCCTCATCTTTTGGGGCCGGCTCGGGAGCGCCGGACACGCCAAGACACACCTACCAATAGGTGGGTTCAATGTTTCATAGACACAGAGGCCCGACCAGCCGAGTTTAATGACGTAGTTAACCACTTCGTCAGTTCCGCGGTGGGTTAGTGGCATTGCCTTCTACTCGCTGCAGCCGGAGCCACACCCACCAACAATGCGGTCAACAGTATTGCCTTCCGAACGCCAATGGCAGAGCCGCACTCGCCATCGCGAGGCTACATAGTCTTCCATGGGCAGAAGCCGGCGGAGGAGGAGGTGGTGCCGCCAGATTAAACCGTCCCCTCTCCATACCGGGACAACGCTGACCCGTCAAAGTGTCTCGACCTCACGCAAGTGACGCTTGTGTTGGCGGTAGAGCCGTTGTCGCCGTTGTTGTTCCCGCGCCACCCCCAATGACCCGGAGGATACCCCCTCACGATGTCCATGCTCGTGTCGCTGCAACAGCAGATGTTGCCTACCCACAACTACCTCTCCTCCGACGACGATTAGGATTTTGACTTCGGTGGCGGCGGGGCGACGAGGATTGGGTCAAGGATTTAGTTTATGTTTACATTTTCTTTAAATCTCTGTGAAATTTCAGAAAAAATATGTTAAATTTCGTTTAAATTTATTTGTTCAACTTTATTAGTCAAACTTTTAGGGGGTGCGGCTGGGATACTGCACCCCCCAAAGCGTACATATTTATGGTTGTGCCGGTGCAGATGTTCGAAGATCTATCTCATTGATAGCCTCTAGTTCTTTTTTGTTTTCTATTTTCAACTTAACTTTTTCAATATCTAATGGATCTGACTGGACGATACCTCCACACGCACATGATGAGGATCTGTCTGGACAGTACGCCTCATGACACGTAGGGGAGCGATCAACGAGATCGTATCTCAACAGAAATGCTGATGCGACGACCTCCTCCTGTATAGGCTGTATGTCTTTTCAGTTTTCTTTTTTTTGAGGAAGGGTCTGATATATAAAAAGGAGCTCCACACTTTACAAACAGGTCCCCACACAAACGCGAAATTACACGGAAACCCAGCAAAGTGCAAGAACACCCAAAGCCATCGGAGAGAAAACACGATCAGACCCCGCCGCGCCCAAAGCTCCTACACGCCGCCGGCGACGCCGTACCGCCCACCGCCGAGAGGAAGCACCACCACCTTGAGTAGACAGCCGCATGATCCATCCGCCGCGCAGCGACGAAATCTGGAGTCGATGAAAGACCACGGCCACAGCACCATCCTCTCGCCTCCACCCTTCTTCCAGCCGCCGCCGCGGCGCCCAGGACCACCTCCACCTGCAGAACACCAACTCCAGGACCTGCTCCCCTCGCCACCTCGGCCGGCCAGAGCAGGACCACCAGAGAAAACCAGCCACGACCACCTGCAACAAAAGCGGGACACCGCCCACCTCCAAACCCTCACCTCGCCGCCACGGCCGGCCAGAGGGATGAAGAAGAAGACGGACGCCCGAAGAAGCTTCACTGCCTCCCCGGCGACAAGGCCGGAACAGAGGAGGGAGGGGAAGCACCAAGCCCCAAGCACCGACACCATCGCCTCGTCCACGACGGCGCCAAGCAGGCACACACACCTAATCTACAAGCACACGAGAGAGCCGGAGCTCCCCTCCACCTCACGGCGCCGGAACGGCGACCGGAGGCAGAGGGGAGCGGCGGATCCGCCGGCGCGAACAAGGACCGCGGGGTCGCCTCTTTCTCCCGCCTCCTAGCTACAGTAGCAGGGGAACGGGGAGGAGGGGTGGAGATCATGGCCCGTCTTTCTTGAGCGCTGGTATGGATGATACTGTTTGCGGTGGGTTACCCGGAAATAATTCATTTATCAGGACGAAGTGGACTGGACAAGGGATCGTAGGGCACCTCCATGCGTACTTCCAAAGCTCGTGGGAGAGACCTCCATGCATGCATGGGCAGATGTATAATTGGCAGCTCAACGAGATAAAAGGTGGAGTAACCAAAATAATCGAACGTGTGCTCTCACACCTAATAGAAAATCGAGATTGACATTCAGAGATCACATCCACACACTGAAAACTCGGAAGGGCAATGCTCTTTAGCAACGGCGAAGACGATGCAAAAACGATGGTTAATTACTTGGTTAGTAAACCTTGCGAGCGACCACTCCACTTAACTGTGCCCCAACAAGCAGAACAGAGGCTGCAAATGTCCATGACATGACTTCACTGCCGAACAAGGACGCGCCATCCGCTGCGCGGTGAGATCGATCGCGCGGCGTGGTCCATCCGGCTAGCCGGCCGGTGACGGGCCAGCTCGGGTTTGGATTTGCTCTCATCATTCATGTCGCCGACCGATCTACTGGTGT